>CM034537.1:40928585-41052683 GCA_020002185.1 Paraescarpia echinospica
GTGTGTGTGTGTGTGGTGTGTGTGTGGTGTGTGGTGTATGTGTGTGGTGTGTGTGTATGTGTGGTGTGTGTGGTGTGTGTGTGTGTGGTGTGTGTGGTGTGTGTGTGTGTGTGTATGGTGTGTGTGTGTGTTTGTGTGTGTGGTGTATGTGTGTGGGTTTGGTTTCACACTGTTTAAATCCGTGGCGATTAATCAACACGAACAATTCAAACCCTCCTTTCATGTAACATTAATTCTAACACAGAACAGCACCAGTACAAAATAAAGACTAATTTTAGAGAAATTATCAATATTAATCTATCATCTAGTTAGACTACTAAAACACACGTAGCTCTGCAAGCAACATTTACATATATACATACACGCATGCATACACACACGCAGACACGCACATACACAGTTTCAATATGGTGTTTAATCAAAAATAATAATGCAAATCTCATGTGTGATGCTAACGCAGTAGTAAGCTTAATATATCTTTAAAACTAGTGTCTTCGGTACTCCCGATATATGAAATTTCATCTCAATTTAGAACAGAATCTGCATTTTTTTGTGAGAGTGAAAACAACATAATTAAGCTGCAAACGTTTTTATAGTTATTCATGTTTTTTAGTATTCTCCTTGGTGGGAAATTGTGGATAAGGATTGTGTGGCAAAAAGACAAAAACCTCATTATGATTGGTTAATGTGAGAATAGTGTGACTTGCCTGTGCTGTTTCAACGCCATCCATCAATGCTTCCATCTGGCCGGCTCCAACATGCTCCAACGCAGCCTCAAGACATGCCAAATAAAACCTGGGTAAAACAAAGTGAACGATTTTAGTGTTGAACTGTTGGGTCAAAGTCATACAATCATGTTATAATATTTGAAATATTCAATGCGCAACTCATCCAAAGCACATGTTTTGTTGCTACAGGAATTTTATATTGCTTGCATAGTTGAATTTCTATTTTAGACTTATAATTATGTACTATTAAGACATACTTTTCTGGAAGAGTAATAATTATTATGTCCACGACACTAAGCAGATACAGTTTGTTAAGTTTAGATTAACATAACTGATGTTTATCAATTAAGAATATAGAATTTGACTGGAAAAAACACTTTCCTAAAACTATTAAAACACAATTTAATTCTCAGTTATTAATTCTAGTATGTGTCCAACTGCCCACATTATACTAGACATTTTTTCTGCAAGATAATAATTGTGCCAAAACCATATGAAATACATACATGCAAAGAGTGTTTATTTCATGATGACCACTTCCTAACCCACATTAGCAGGGCAACCACTTACCCATATTCATCGTGATTGCTCGATTTTGCAAAATGGAAACTTGTCATATAGGTCAGGTTGGCCCACCTGAAATAGTAGATGGATAATTAGTTATTTATCACTACAGTAGATCACACCTACGTTGTGAACAGGGTAATGTATTAAATGTACATTATCTGACATAATCTTGGGCTTACTAGGTACCTACAAATTTGAATTTTGATCAAAAGTGTACCATTTTGTATAATTGTAATCACACTGAATTGCATGCGATTAAATATTAAATAACCCAGATGGACATTGGACAACAATCACAAAATGATACATTTGCATTGCTGTTATTTCGATAACTGGCAATGTGGAACACCAAGGATTGAAACGGAATAAAGGTAAGTTCCTATATAGTGCGGCATCCAATCTTTAGGACTGCTCAAAGCACTTTACACTTCACTACCTCGCGGCTGGCAGATCTGTTCAATTGAACAGCATTTCAACTTCTTCGGGAAGCATTCAGACACACTGCAATTACTGCACCGAACCTATTCGTTTACATCTAAGCACTGTTGATAGCCAGGTACTTGTTCATACTGAGTGAACTAGAGCAACGTAGTGTGAACGACCTTTCCCAAGGTTCGACATGCCAGCAAGAAGAGTTGAACCCACAGTCTCTGGATCGAGACTCTGACACTTTAACCACGCCACAATCTTATATAAAATGGCTACTATGAAAATACATGTTTTGTGGCTACCCACCAGTTTGGCATTTCCATTTTCACAACAAGAAAGATGAGCATGGGCAGCAGATCATCTGTAGTCAATGCAAGAGGGTTTCCTGCAAAGGACAGACAGTTGACTCAGTTGCTTGAACGAGGTTCTTTGCTAGGAATTTCTATTACAATTTCAAGACATTATTTTATTACTACATTTTCATCCAGTGAAGGACCGCAAAGTTAACACAAAGAAATAATTATTACAAAAAAGATGTAAGCACTACACTTCTAGTCATTTTTCAATAATTTATATTCATGTAACATAGTTAAGACATTACTATTTATACTATTGTTGAAAAAAAGTGTTTATTCATTCATTCAATGCATAGCATCTGTGCGAATGCACATGCATGTGTGTACATTTGTGCACATGTGTAATAAACCATGACATACACAAAAATTTATTAAATACTACCACACAAGTAAATCACTTAAAATCTAAGAACTACTCAATAGTGTTGGTATATGTATTCGTGCCTGACAGCAGCAGAAAGACAGATGGACTTTGGCAACGTTCTCGGTCAGGAAGGAACATGTTTTCTCACCGGCTTGGTTGGCTCTCTGGACGGGTTGCATCAGGGTGCGGACGGCCCGTTTGAGGCAGTTGAGTTTACTGAGGGGAGTACTGTAAGACATCAGGTAACCCAGTTCCTTCCGGGCACGTGGGATGTTTCGACTATCGGCAACAAACAACCTTTTTGTACTGTTGATAAGCAGATTAAGATCAGTTTTTACAAAACTAGCCATACCATATAGACTGATTTGTAAATTGTTCATAGCAACCAAACTGTAATGGTAGAAACCAGTCCTAAGATACTAATACATTACTAATACTCTGAAATGAAACAGCCATTCATAAATCACATGTAGGCTCATAATTATTGTGCTGGATTATGGCGACCTTGTGTATATTCTACCAAATTACTTCATATTTTTACTGTGTGCACCACGGTGGGAGAATACGGATATGAATGACATAAAAGTAGTCTACTGAATAATCATTTACTATGTTAAATTGACTACTTGCAGTAAATATTCTCTTCCCGTGGGTGGCTCTCACGCTAGCGGCTTTTGAGCCTTAGTGAGAGTCTCCCGACATAGACTAACTATTGTAAAAATGTGTGTTGCAATGTGTGCTTTTGTTTGTTTGTTTATTGTCGAATAAATTGTTCCAATTCCAATACATCATTATAATGAAACAATTGTCATCATTGCCAAATGTGTATACCAAGACAGATAACTATGATCTGTGTTACCTTTATAAGTAGTTCTAGCCACAGTGTCATATTCTGTATCATTCTTTGCTAGAGATTGTAGCAAACAAAAGCAATCATAGAAACTAATGACAATATATAACCTGGCATCATCACATGCACTTGTGATCTTAACAAAGATTACAGAGCATTTTATTGTTGAAATTGTACTTTGGTTGTATGCAGTGAATTTTAAGCAAACATTTTCAAAATTATTGGGACTGCGCATACATTTTGGCTTGATATGATTTGAGTTGTGGTTCCGGAGAATGTTGGCTTTTTGAAGCAACACCCCTAAGGTTTAAGCATTATGGAAGTTACTTAAATATCCATAGGCTTACCAAAACTCGAGTCGCACTCCAACATCCCTCAGCTGAAGTTCGTGCAAGTTGCGAGTGATCTTATTGAGTTGTTCATCATGAGCAGCGAGACAGCTACAGATGCCAGCAAACAGGGGCTTGTAGACACAGTGTAAGACATAGGCCTGTAACAGATGCCAGCAAACAGGGGCTTGTAGACACAGTGTAAGACATAGGCCTGTAACAGATGCCAGCAAACAGGGGCTTGTAGACACAGTGTAAGACAGAGGCCTGTAACAGATGCCAGCAAACAGGGGCTTGTAGACACAGTGAAAGACACAGGCCTGTAACAGATGCCAGCAAACAGGGGCTTGTAGACACAGTGTAAGACAGAGCCATGTAACAGATGCCAGCAAACAGGGGCTTGTAGACACAGTGAAAGACACAGGCCTGTAACAGATGCCAGCAAACAGGGGCTTGTAGACACAGTGTAAGACAGAGGCCTGTAACAGATGCCAGCAAACAGGGGCTTGTAGACACAGCGAAAGACACAGGCCTGTAACAGATGCCAGCAAACAGGGGCTTGTAGACACAGTGTAAGACACAGGCCTGTAACAGATGCCAGCAAACAGGGGCTTGTAGACACAGTGAAAGACACAGGCCTGTAACAGATGCCAGCAAACAGGGGCTTGTAGACACAGTGTAAGACACAAGCCTGTAACAGATGGCAGCAAACAGGGGCTTGTAGACACAGTGTAAGACATAGGCCTGTAACAGATGGCAGCAAACAGGGGCTTGTAGACACAGTGTAAGACATAGGCCTGTAACAGATGGCAGCAAACACGGGCTTGTAGACACAGTGTAAGACATAGGCCTGAGACAGATGGCAGCAAACAGGGGCTTGTAGACACAGTGTAAGACATAGGCCTGTAACAGATGGCAGCAAACAGGGGCTTGTAGACACACTGTAAGACATAGGCCTGCAACAGATGCCAACAAACAGGGGCTTGTAGACACAGTGTAAGACATAGGCCTGTAACAGATGCCAGCAAACAGGGGCTTGTAGACACAGTGTAAGACATAGGCCTGTAACAGATGGCAGCAAACAGGGGCTTGTAGACACAGTGTAAGACATAGGCCTGTAACAGATGCCAACAAACAGGGGCTTGTAGACACAGTGTAAGACATAGGCCTGTAACAGATGGCAGCAAACAGGGGCTTGTAGACACAGTGTAAGACATAGGCCTGTAACAGATGGCAGCAAACAGGGGCTTGTAGACACAGTGTAAGACATAGGCCTGTAACAGATGCCAACAAACAGGGGCTTGTAGACACAGTGTAAGACATAGGCCTGAAACAGATGGCAGCAAACAGGGGCTTGTAGACACAGTGTAAGACATAGGCCTGTAACAGATGGCAGCAAACAGGGGCTTGTAGACACAGTGTAAGACATAGGCCTGTAACAGATGGCAGCAAACAGGGGCTTGTAGACACAGTGTAAGACTTAGGCCTGTAACAGATGGCAGCAAACAGGGGCTTGTAGACACTGTGTAAGACATAGGCCTGAGACAGATGGCAGCAAACAGGGGCTTGTAGACACAGTGTAAGACTTAGGCCTGTAACAGATGGCAGCAAACAGGGGCTTGTAGACACAGTGTAAGACATAGGCCTGTAACAGATGGCAGCAAACAGGGGCTTGTAGACACAGTGTAAGACTTAGGCCTGTAACAGATGGCAGCAAACAGGGGCTTGTAGACACAGTGTAAGACATAGGCCTGTAACAAATGGCAGCAAACAGGGGCTTGTAGACACAGTGTAAGACATAGGCCTGTAACAGATGCCAACAAACAGGGGCTTGTAGACACAGTGAAAGACATAGGCCTGTAACAGATGGCAGCAAACAGGGGCTTGTAGACACAGTGTAAGACACAAGCCTGTAACAGATGGCAGCAAACAGGGGCTTGTAGACACAGTGTAAGACATAGGCCTGTAACAGATGCCAACAAACAGGGGCTTGTAGACACAGTGTAAGATATAGGCCTGAGACAGATGGCAGCAAACAGGGGCTTGTAGACACAGTGTAAGACATAGGCCTGTAACAGATGGCAGCAAACAGGGGCTTGTAGACACAGTGTAAGACACAGGCCTGTAACAGATGCCAGCAAACAGGGGCTTGTAGACACAGTGTAAGACATAGGCCTGAGACAGATGGCAGCAAACAGGGGCTTGTAGACACAGTGTAAGACATAGGCCTGAGACAGATGGCAGCAAACAGGGGCTTGTAGACACAGTGTAAGACTTAGGCCTGTAACAGATGGCAGCAAACAGGGGCTTGTAGACACAGTGTAAGACATAGGCCTGTAACAGATGGCAGCAAACAGGGGCTTGTAGACACAGTGTAAGACTTAGGCCTGTAACAGATGGCAGCAAACAGGGGCTTGTAGACACAGTGTAAGACATAGGCCTGTAACAGATGCCAACAAACAGGGGCTTGTAGACACAGTGTAAGACATAGGCCTGAGACAGATGGCAGCAAACAGGGGCTTGTAGACACAGTGTAAGACATAGGCCTGTAACAGATGGCAGCAAACAGGGGCTTGTAGACACAGTGTAAGACACAGGCCTGTAACAGATGCCAGCAAACAGGGGCTTGTAGACACAGTGTAAGACATAGGCCTGAGACAGATGGCAGCAAACAGGGGCTTGTAGACACAGTGTAAGACTTAGGCCTGTAACAGATGGCAGCAAACAGGGGCTTGTAGACACAGTGTAAGACATAGGCCTGTAACATATGCCAACAAACAGGGGCTTGTAGACACAGTGTAAGACATAGGCCTGTAACAGATGCCAACAAACAGGGGCTTGTAGACACAGTGTAAGACATAGGCCTGTAACAGATGCCAACAAACAGGGGCTTGTAGACACAGTATAAGACATAGGCCTGAGACAGATGGCAGCAAACAGGGGCTTGTAGACACAGTGTAAGACATAGGCCTGTAACAGATGGCAGCAAACAGGGGCTTGTAGACACAGTGTAAGACACAGGCCTGTAACAGATGCCAGCAAACAGGGGCTTGTAGACACAGTGTAAGACATAGGCCTGAGACAGATGGCAGCAAACAGGGGCTTGTAGACACAGTGTAAGACTTAGGCCTGTAACAGATGGCAGCAAACAGGGGCTTGTAGATAGTGCAGTACACATGTCTGTAGTAAAGGGCATTGTGTTACATACAAGATTAATTCAATATGTTGATATTGAACAAACCTTTCCAAAGTGGTACAGGGTACTACTACAGGCAAGTCAATTTAAGTGTGCCTACATGTACTACAACAGAACAAATGTACCTGCTTTCCTTTTTGCTTGTACAAACACATTCCATAGCTTCTTAGCACATCTTACGTGGAGGGCAGTAGCGCAGCGGTAAGAGCTCCGGACTCTCAACTAACGAGGTTCGAATCCTGTGCGGTGGTGACGAACCTTGGGCAAGTTCGTTTACTCTACATTGCTTCAGTTCACTCAGCTGTATGAATGAGTACCTATTAACAGTGGCGAATATTTGTGTAGAATAATCTCCTTGCATAATTATTTGCGGCATGGCTGAATGCTTTCCAGAGAAGTCAAGATGGTGTTCGATTGAACAGGTCTGCCAGGGAGTAAAGCGCTTTGAGCAGTCATGAGGACTGGATACTGCGCTATATAAGAACTTACCTTTTATTTACCCTACTGTTTACGAGTTTTGCAATGTACATAAATTGTGAGAATGCTTAAAGGTGAATGTTCTCCATAGGTCTGACTCTCTATATATTCTTCTTGTGGTAAAACATTTCCTATTTCCTCGCAATCCCCAAAGAGCGGCAGACTAATCAGCAAGTTCATTGTGGCCGCCAAAAGGATGATGATGATGATAAGGTACGTTCTTATATAGCGCAGTATCCAGTCCTCAGGTCTGCTCAAAGCGCATTACACATTACTCACTGGCAGACCTGTTCAAAAAAACGCCATCTTGACTTCCCTGGGAAGCATTCAGCCATGCTGCAATTAATGCACGAAGACTATTTTTATATAAATATCCGCCAGTGTCTATAGCCAGGAACTCATTCATACAGCTGAGTGAACTGGAGCAATATAAAGTGAACGAATTTGCCCAAGGTTCGACACGGCAACACAGGATTCGAACCTGGGTTCTCTTGGTCGAGAGTCCGAAGCTCTAGCCAGTGCCCCACTGCACTCCATACTTAACCCTTTGGTTTTGTTGTGCTTCTTGGTATTTATAGGATATTGGCACCAATGAAGTTTGTTATAATTTATGATATAGTATTATTTTTATATATCCTTATTACATCATTACACATTTTAAAGAAGTTGGCATGAATACTATTTGTCTATTCAATATGGTGACATATAACTGTGTTAACAAAAAAGAATATCGCCTGCAGTTATTACCAAACAACATCAGTCTCACCTCCACTGCAACTTTCACATTCTCCATGAGAGAACTGTCTTGAAACGCTGGTTTCTTCTGCAGAAAAAACAACCCGGGTGGTCAAAATAATTTCAGTTTTATTAACTTAACCATTAGGTATGTGTGTGCACGTGTGTGTGTGTTTGTGCATGTGTGTATGCATGTGTGTGTGTATGCATGTGTGTGTGTGCGCATACCTACATGAAATAACACAGCAATAATGTGTTCTTCTATATTATGCATTAGAATAATTATAATGAAAGTAAACATCTTTGTTAATAATTGTGGAACAATTCGATGAGGCTAATGTCATACTTAGGTATGAAAAAAGTATTACACGTGAACTTCAAAAGTCTCTTCTCAAAATGTTTAACGCCTTTTGTTTTTGTTTTCTGTGAGAGATGTGACTCACCAAGTGTCGATTT
The DNA here is from genome assembly GCA_020002185.1 of Paraescarpia echinospica. NCBI lineage: Eukaryota > Metazoa > Annelida > Polychaeta > Sabellida > Siboglinidae > Paraescarpia > Paraescarpia echinospica. The sequence continues at coordinate 40,937,073 of CM034537.1, forward strand.
TTCAGTACTATCTGCATTGCTTTAGTGAAGAGATCACTGGCAGCATCCTGAGAAAGAAAACACACACAACGGATGACCAGTTGACCCACAGGAGCAACAAGAGATGGTCAACATCTGCAAGATTCATTAACATTGAAAACAATACTACTCATGCCATTTTTAATTTTCAATTTAAAGGAAGGTTGACTGTTCTATTGGATAGTTATTAACAGGATGCTTGCCTTGGTGCATGGGAACCATCCAAAGACATTTGAAGGCAGGGATGTGTACTTCTCAGACTGAAAGACGTGCCAATTACAGACAATGGCGGTTATTTAGTATTTGAATGTTATGTTTACTACAATAATTCTAACATCTGAATTGCAAACACTGTTTCAGGCATATCAAACACAATTTGGTGGCAGTACCACTTCAACATATTTATTATAAAGTTAAGAACAATATATTTTTTTTATACAAGAACCGTGGATGTTCTTACAATGTGCTTTGTCAGTGACTCTCGCTCAAGGTGATGGAGGTGACCAAGGAAGGAACTTATGGCTTGGTCAACAAGCTTCTTGTTCTTTTCTCCACCTATGCAATAAAAAGTTTTAAAAATAACACATTACAATGCAGTTATTTCTTTAAAAAAAACAGGAAGGCATAATCCAGGTTAACTATGCCTAGATTACAAGGCCAAATGTGTGACAAAGCCTTGATAGAAAAAAACCTGACCACAATTGTCATAGGGAAAAATGTCTCACTACAAATCCTCAAATTGTACATAAATTCAAAGAATTATTTCCAATGAATACATACATACAAATCAATGTAGTATGATCAAAAGACTGCAATATGTATCAATAATGATTCAAAAAGGATGATTGGAAATGTATTATTTAGTTATGGTTCACACAACTTCATGTTATGTTACCCTCAAGCAATGGAAATATTACATAGCAATAAATAATACTGAAATTATATTTAAATCTAACCAACACATATGATACAAGCAGCACTGAAACATATCTCCTTCAGACAAAGCTGTAAATGTGTTTTAGTACCTGTATGATCAAATCAAATACTGATGCAGTTTGCAATAGATAGTTTCAAAATAATGTTACTAAATCGTTATTAACCTGTTACTATTCTTGAACTGTGAACAACAGATGCAAGTGTATGGTATAAGCATTGTTTTAAATAACTTATATTTGGAGGAGTGTAAAGCGAGATCTCGGAAGGGCAGGTATGAATGGCTAAGACTGGAAGACCACCGGAGCAGACCAAGAAAGATAGAGAGAAAGAGCAAAGAAGGCAGAACTAACTGGTGAGTGATGTGAATCCTGCCATGAAAGGCAAAGAATAAAGATATTTGGATGAGATTATACTTTAGGTGGATCTGAAGAAGGAGGTTGGTGCAAAAGAACATTTTAAGAAGAAGCTGGAGAGGAGTCAGCTAAAGTGGGCTGGACATCTGGACATTTGGACATGTGGAGCGAATGGGAGATGAACAGTTGGCAGAAAAACGTGCCTGGAGAGTGAAAGGTAAAGGGTGATGAGGATGATCATGCCTGCATTGGAAGGACTGTGTAAAGAGAAATGTTTTGGAGAGATTGTGGGAGGAGTGGAGAATGAGGGTGAAAGACTGCGGAGAGTGTAGATGGGTGTCGCAGTGCAAGAACAGTGAGGGTAGAAAAAAAAAAAAGATAACAGAAATTAAGGACCACTACCAAGGCCAGCCTCATCCTTGACATACAGGGAATGAAGTGAAGAACAACAAAATGAAGGACACCAACCTGTTTCCCCCCATAGGAAGGTTGTGTAGTCAGTGAAGCTGTTGAGGAGGAAGCCTTTGCTCTGACTCTCACCGACTGAAAAACACAGGGGAGAGTACACAGTAGGATACCCAGAAGCAGTTATTAGAATATCCACAGATTTTTTTCCAACTGAGAGTCCTGGAGTTGACACGAAGGATACATGAGGAGTCTTTGAGGACCCATTATACATCATGATATCATCTCAGAAATTCTGTATCCCATGTTTTGAATAACTAATATGCCAGTCTAATACATTAATTTATTTTTAAATAAACACATTTAACAAAATTAATTAAACTGACATACACTTAAACATAATTCTGACGTAGATACCTGTAATGTAATGTTACGTTAAGTAAAAATTACTTAATAATAATGAGTATGGTGCATAATACATAAATCAGTGAACAAAATAAAACATTAGACTTAGCTGTTTGCATTATATTTTCTTCAAATATACAAAAATATACCTTATTAGCCAATTATTCACTATGATTAACTTTAGTTCAGTTGTTTTAGGAGATTCCTTGGAAAGACATGATGAGTCTGATAAAATCAGACTGATTCCAAATTGAATAATTCAAAGCATGTTTTCTATAGAAATGTTGAAAGGTATTTATCTGAAATAGCCATCCACATTTACTTATCAGTTCTCTCTTATCAACGTATCATTAATACTGTCCTAGACATTACTGTGTCCCACATCAGATTCTGTTATAAAACCCTTGTATAAGAATACATATATTTTGCTCTGTACTTTATGAAACCTGTAGACAAATATGTTAAATCAAATTTGTTATTATGTGTCACTTCGTTAAATACTGTAACAACATAACAATGTATCACAAACCTGAGGTGGCGCCATCTAGGGGCTGAGCAATGCACAACACCATATAACTCTCATCATTTGCATTGAAAAATGTTTCTTCAAATAAAACAGGAATCTGAAATAAAATCAATAACAGTCTGACAAGGCCATAACATACTTTGTTAATATTGCCTGTGAATTATACGTATATTTAAAGAATCGTGAAATCTGAAAATGTATCTTTTATGCAAAAATCCTGTTCATTGCATTTGAATACAATTTTAAGAATTAATCCACTGTAAATTTCTTAAGCATACAAAACGGAGGTAGAGAAGTAAGTAATATTTAAGAAGTGTTGTCATTGAAGTGACAATATTATAATATATTTTTTATTTAAAAGGTGCTTAGAGTCATATGTAAAAATGTATGTGTTTTATGTATTTATAAACTTACAGGATCCATGTGTGTGAATCCATTGCCCCGTGTGACAATGTTGCTTTCAATAGTCAACTCCTGCAAAATAATAATCATTAGACAATAACGGCAACACCCTGGGCAACAATAACAGTAATATAAATATGTTTAACATTTGCAAGTCTTTGGTTTTTTGTGCAAAGAATTGAACTATACAAAAGTAACACCACAGGATGGAACAATTGATGAAAGGAAATGTGACACCATTTATACAATGCAAAACCAAGGATATATCCATAATGTTTGTAGTGTGTACATTTATAAACAAAGTACTGATATATCAAGATTTAATTTAAAATGCAATTTCAGCATACATAACCATATCCATCTGTAAAATAAACTATAACTTTTAAATGTTTTACACAATAAAATATAACATAATATGAGTATTATTAGTACACAAATATATGTATTCTAATACGTAATATTTATTACAGCATATTCCTCTCTTGTTTGTCCTTGAAGTTCAGGGTATACCTGGCACTGATATGTGTCATCAGTTTTGTTCAGGTGAATCATACGGAGGGAATGACACCTGTTCTTACCTTGCCACTGACTGTCACAAAACAGCATGGTTTCTCTTCCATGGGCACCAGAACATGACTGTCGATGTTCTCTTTGCTGAAGTTGTAGCCAAGTAAAGAGCCTACACATGGCACACATATCTGGAAAATAAAATGGGAAAGGCACTGTTAGTTCTCCAAGACAAACTCTGTATTATCCATGATATGGTCAGGCTTCAATAGTTTCTATACGTTGATACATTTCTCAAGATGCTAATTTGCAATATAAACAGACAACAATAATTTCACTTTGAACAGTATGAAAATTGAAACGTAATTCACACTGAAATAATGATTTTTCTTAATACACAAATAGGAATTTGAAATAATTTAAATCGATGTTTTGACCGCCTTTGGCAGCCTTCATCAGAAATGGTTCTTCCTCTGCTCACCCACCATCTGGCAAGCTGAGGAGGAACAATTTCTGATGAAGACTGCCGAAGGTGGTCGAAACATCAATGTGAGTTTCAAATTCCTAGTTGTGTATTAAGAGAAACTGTTATTTAATTATTCTTCCAACTTTATGAACATTCTAAAGGATAATTCACACTCACCGTGCATCTGTTGCATGTTGCCACATCAAATAAATTTGGAAACTTATCCACCAGTGATCGGAAGAATTTGTTTTCTGACAGATCCTCATCATACAAGTCCATCATTGTGGATCATTGTGCAACGACGCTCTCCCTGTCAGATACCTGAAAAATAGCAGTCTCAGATCACTGCTATCCAGACATAACTCCCCCAGGGGAAAAACCCTTAAAATGAACCTCCCTGCCAAATAGACAGTGCTCCCGTGGATCTCAGCACACAGTTACACCCCGGGGAAACAAGGAAGTGGACAGACTGGCAAAGGAAGGGGAGAAAGTGGATGAAGAGGAGATGGTGGTCACATATAAAGAGGCAAAATCAATGTTGTATGACAAGGAGAAAAAGAGATGGTTGACACAACAGTGACAACACCCAACCTACAATAGCAATGACAACTATTACTAACTCTCCAGAGAAGATCAAGTACTAATGGTGCGCCTGAGGAGTGGACACTGCAGACTCAGGCACCATATGCACTCTAAATTATACATTGAAGACACATACATATATGTCCATGTGGCATGGCTCCAATGAAAGTGAAACACATTCTTCAAGATTGCCAAATACACCAAAATGAGAGAAAAACAACCTGGCACACAGAGACATCAGTGAAAGAAAGATCTATGGCCCTCTCGAAAACCTTCAACGCACAGCGACCTTCATTCGAGAAACCAGAGTTGCAGTTTGAGTGAACACCGAAGAAGAAGAAGAAAGAAACCCCCTTAATTCAAAGATCCCTCCAGACAAAACCCACCAACTACAAGGCCCTGTACTGTTTATGTGGATTTTATGTTTATGCACAACACACGAACGTATATAAAACAACGGAAAAGAAACCAGACTGTTTAGAAAATAGGCAGCTAGTTGTTTGTCTTAAATCTGTAATCTTCGATTTTAGTGGTTCATCTGAGAGGTACACAGGTTTAAATAGCATGAACGAAATTGCGAAAGATTTAAAACTGCTGCTGGAGGTTTTGAATCTCAGTCCTTGCCTTGCCGATGACTGAGATACTCTTGACTTATAAATATTTAATAGTTTGGCAATCTAACAAAAACCCCACTATCACACAAACTGTCACAAACTCTTACATTGCTGTGTTACATTGTACATATCTGGGTTAGCTAAGCTATTTGGCTAAAAGGAGTCATTTTGTTTTAGGTAAATAAAATATTCTTTGGCCAAATTTGTTAAGGTATATTTAGTTTATAAATGAACATGGAGTGCATCAAAACTTGCTGTAATAAATATCCTCAGCTACTGTCAACATTAACCTTGTTTAATCAAATATCGCGTATTTTATTGACCTCGTTTGACAATATTATTGAAATATGAATTGTGATCTATCCCCACGGCTGAAGCTACCAATAAAGTTGCACCACCTACTGGATTTTCCGGTGTGACTAACGCATACAAGTAAAAACGAGTGAATTTTGTTGTACATTTTGATCGATAAAAGGCAGTAAATTTTAAATTTGTTTGGTCACGTGACCAGTGTATATGTGTAGAATAGGTATAGTAGATATATGATGTGAAATTTGGTGACCGTTTTCATGGTTTTTTGGAGGTGCGGGCCTAAACTGCAAAAGACTGAAAAGTACAACTTGTTTCTGATTTTCTTCTGACCGTTTGTATTTCGACTCCGTTTAAGGTTTAAGGGGTATCCATGTTATCTTTTAACAGTAATTTGCCAACTTACAGTTGTTGTGTCTTGTGCAGACGTTATGCTTAGGAAGTTAGGTTGTGTGCCGCCAAATTTGTGATAAGGATTCTCATTGACTAGAACCCCTTGGCTATTGACCAATAACAGCTCAGTTAACATAAATTGTCATAAAAGCATCCTTCACAACTGAATGATCAGGCAAATGCAAGAAATTGAAGAACAATTTTAAATCATGATATTTAATCAAATAAAGATATAAAACCAACATTTCACATCAGCATTTCATGTTTCATAAATTTGACAATCACGTGCATTTTTCTTTTCACCAAAGTGTACAAAAATTAGTGCATGGCGAATGGCGAAGCCCTAACGCAAACACAGCATCTAAGACTAAGTTGCATGTTTCTTCCATATAGGTATGTTTTACTTGTGCATGTAGGTTGGATTATTTGCACGTTATCAAAAGAAAATCTACACATATTAATAATGTGTGCAATGGCTGTCAGATAATCTATGTAACTAATATATCTGGTAAAACTGAGGGGTCCATATCATATGATGAACATTTTGTTTCAAGAAAAATGTAAGATGTCGTTAATAAATGACTACGTACACTTCGCTTTTTGGAAGTTAAATGAACTGTAATTACTACTAGTAATGTTTACAAATAAGGGACATAGTCAAAATCAAAGTAGCCGAACCCGACATAGTAAGTCATCCTAGGTCAACTTGTTGAAAACGCACACGTAAACAAACAACGTGAAACTGCGGTCAAAGGTAAACAATGTGAGCGATAATCGAGTGAAATAATAAAAAAGCTCCGGACGGCAACAGCAAAAATAACGGTCAGACTCTTCATACATGCACACATTTGTTATGATTCCAATTACTGTCACTGACCGATGAAGTAACTGTATTGTTGCTAGGTTGTTGTTACTCATAAAAAAAATCGCTCCTCGGCTAGCTAACTGGATGTCAACTTGGATGAGTGTCAGCGCCACCTATCGACTACTGTGGCTATTATGCGATGTTCTCCACGTGTAGACAAGGAAGTGGAACTTTCGTCGTCAAGAGTTCGACGATTTCCTTGTTTGTAGTCCGCCTCTGTCCCCGAGTTTGCCAGTTATATATGTCAAATATTATTTACGATGGATAACGGTTTATTCACATAGTCAGTACCAATAATTAGTTTGGCATTTAAAAACATAATACAGTTTATTTTCTGTACTTTGTAAGAATGATGGTTACATAACTATATTTAGGATAGATAATAGTCTGGCATCATTGTTCGACAGTAGTCGAAACATTGTCTAGCCGTTTACATAACAGCCGAATTTTCATTACGGATGGAAGGTCAGCCACATCAACATGATTCAAGGTTTTCGGAAATGTTTTATGTGTCTTATTCTTTATTTCCCTTTGTACGTTCGTTTTGCCTTATGCAAGTGTCCACAAGACTAACATTGTGGCAATACAACAATGGCCAGTTAATTTCCCTTTGTACCTCTCTTTCTCTCTCCTTCGTCATTCCTCTATCTCACAGTCCCTCCATCCCCATTGCCATACACACGCACGCACGCACGCACGCACACGCACACACACGCACGCACGCACACACACACACACGCATTCTCTATTTCTCTCTCCACCCCCTTCTATACCTCCCTCCCTCCCTCCTTCCTTCCTTCCCTCCCTTCCTCCCTCCCTCCCTCCCTCCCTCCCTCCCTCCCTCCCTCCCTCCCTCCCTCCTCCCTCCCTCCCTCCCTCCTCCCTTCCTCTCCCTCCCTCCTCCTCCTCCCTCCCTCCTCCTTCCCTCCCTACCTCCCTCCCTTCCTCCCTCCCTCCCTACCTCCGTACATCCCTACCTTCATACCTACCTATACGTGATTGCCTAATTGTTTCAAAAAAGTTATCAGATCGAACGCGCAAAAACGTATATATTATATATAGATATATATAAATATGTGAGTGTGTGTTTGTGTATGTGTGTGTGTGTGTGTGTGTGTACGTGTGTGTGTGTGTGTGTGTGTGTGTGTGTGTGTGTGTGTGTGTGTGTGTGTGTGTGTGTGTGTGTGTGTGTGTGTGTGTGTGTGTGTGTGTGTGTGTGTGTGTGTGTGCGTGCGTGTGTGTATGCATATATATATATAACCTAGTTGTTTTGTAATACAGCAACTAACAACATGGTTGGCTACGTAATATGCCATTTTAGTTTAGAACAAATATATATACGTCTTTTAGATAAGTCCTTATTATTATAAATATTCTTTAGTGTGATATTTTGTCACACTTCTAATTATGATATCAGCTTTCAATCTAAACTTATAAATACCCTTCGCAAACACGACACACTACCGCATGGCGCTGGGAAATCCCAACTATAGCAGTTAGGGTGATGTCACAAGTTCTTACAAGTCCCAAAAGTACTTCCTGTTTACTATACCTATCAACGGTTCAATATGCCATCACCCAGGATACGTGATGTGAGACTTGAGAAAGTGCGTATATTGCCACTCAAGTTAGGTACTGACATATTAATACTGAAGTTTTAATTGCGAGACTGTAGGCAACACTGAACTGCCTCCCTAAAACGGATGATTGACCATTATAGAGACGAATTTCCCGTATATGCAAAACCGCCACATATGTTCGCTGATGGCATTGTGAACAATATAATAAGCAACTAAAATGATCTGATGTGTCAGTGCTATTAAGATATTACCCACCACGCTGCCCTGTTCAGATATCCACAACAGCGGCAATGTGCATTAATGCCAGTTTCGCTCGTTAAGCGGTGCCAAACCACCATCCACCAGTGAGTAACACGATCTTTTCTGGACTTTGCGAACGTCTACCAGTACCACCTAACAGCGGTCAGGATTGCGTGGCCTATACTACACAATATAATGAGACCGGCGCCAAATCGATACTTTTGTATGGCTAAACGCCAAGACTGTTTAGGCCGGTGTTGCGTGCTAGAAAACCTCGTCGTGCCAAAATACCTCGCTCCATGTTAAACTATAGGGCGCCGTGGCCAGCTTTTCAGCACGGCTTAACACCTCCAAATCATCTTTATTTTAGGCAAATAAATAATTATGTTATTTCCAAATAAAACGTTATATATTTAAAAAATATGTACATTAATTGTTTTTATTCTCGTATAAAATCAATATTTTGATAAGGACAATAACTATAAAGTTAAGTTATAGTTCACCTTACCTCACCCCTTAGATATTATAGCATCAGAATGTTTACATGCAGAATCAACAACAGATCTTCATATTCGGAATCTAGTTAATATTCGGACCTGATTATCCACAGGCAAGCATGTTAATAGAGTACCTCGAGGTATTCCGACACGAGATATGTGTCTCACGCTAGACCAGTTGTAATTAAAATGTGTTAGACCAGCAGTGTGAGTACGTTCATCGATCCAATAGGTGATTCAGTTTAGAAACTGCCACGTCCCATTTCACAATATATATGGCCAACAAAAGGTGTTTTGTTGTTGGTGTTGCAGCTATATGCATATACACATTTTGACAGTAAATATATGTAGCATTAGTGTGTACTTCCTCTGTGGTAGGATCATACATCGATTCATACCATGTACGCTCAAAGTGTTCATTATGTTGTAGTCGGTTACTCTATGTCCTATAACCATGTACGCTCAACAATGTTCATTATGTTGTAGTCGGTTACTCTGTGTCCTATAACCATGTACACTCAACGATGTAGTCGGTTACTCTATGTCCTACAACCATGTACGCTCAACAATGTTCATTATGTTGTAGTCGGTTACTCTATGTCCTATAACCATGTACGCTCAACAATGTTCATTATGTTGTAGTCGGTTACTCTGTGTCCTATAACCATGTACGCTCAACAATGTTCATTATGTTGTAGTCGGTTACTCTGTGTCCTATAACCATGTACGCTCAACAATGTTCATTATGTTGTAGTCGGTTACTCTATGTCCTACAACCATGTACGCTCAACAATGTTCATTATGTTGTAGTCGGTTACTCTATGTCCTATAACCATGTACGCTCAACAATGTTCATTATGTTGTAGTCGGTTACTCTATGTCCTATAACCATGTACGCTCAACAATGTTCATTATGTTGTAGTCGGTTACTCTGTGTCCTATAACCATGTACGCTCAACAATGTTCATTATGTTGTAGTCGGTTACTCTATGTCCTATAACCATGTACGCTCAACAATGTTCATTATGTTGTAGTCGGTTACTCTATGTCCTATAACCATGTACGCTCAACAATGTTCATTATGTTGTAGTCGGTTACTCTATGTCCTATAACCATGTACGCTCAACAATGTTCATTATGTTGTAGTCGGTTACTCTGTGTCCTATAACCATGTACGCTCAACAATGTTCATTATGTTGTAGTCGGTTACTCTGTGTCCTATAACCATGTACGCTCAACAATGTTCATTATGTTGTAGTCGGTTACTCTATGTCCTATAACCATGTACGCTCAACAATGTTCATTATGTTGTAGTCGGTTACTCTGTGTCCTATAACCATGTACGCTCAACGATGTAGTCGGTTACTCTATGTCCTACAACCATGTACGCTCAACAATGTTCATTATGTTGTAGTCGGTTACTCTGTGTCCTATAACCATGTACGCTCAACAATGTAGTCGGTTACTCTATGTCCTACAACCATGTACGCTCAACAATGTTCATTATGTTGTAGTCGGTTACTCTGTGTCCTATAACCATGTACGCTCAACAATGTTCATTATGTTGTAGTCGGTTACTCTATGTCCTATAATCATACATCACTGACTTGTACTGTTCAAAATGTCCAACCTATATTAATAAGCAGTGATTTTAAAAGAAATCCGTTTCGTTAAACATATGTCAGTAGTTTATGGTTAATTTGAGCAACGGTATGTGTGTGTGTGTGTGTGTGTGTGTGTGTACGTGTGTGTGTGTGTGTGTGTGTGTGTGTGTGTGTGTGTGTGTGTGTGTGTGTGTGTGTGTGTGTGTGTGTGCGTGCGTGTGTGTATGCATATATATATATAACCTAGTTGTTTTGTAATACAGCAACTAACAACATGGTTGGCTACGTAATATGCCATTTTAGTTTAGAACAAATATATATACGTCTTTTAGATAAGTCCTTATTATTATAAATATTCTTTAGTGTGATATTTTGTCACACTTCTAATTATGATATCAGCTTTCAATCTAAACTTATAAATAACCTTCGCAAACACGACACACTACCGCATGGCGCTGGGAAATCCCAACTATAGCAGTTAGGGTGATGTCACAAGTTCTTACAAGTCCCAAAAGTATTTCCTGTTTACTATACCTATCAACGGTTCAATATGCCATCACCCAGGATACGTGATGTGAGACTTGAGAAAGTGCGTATATTGCCACTCAAGTTAGGTACTGACATATTAATACTGAAGTTTTAATTGCGAGACTGTAGGCAACACTGAACTGCCTCCCTAAAACGGATGATTGACCATTATAGAGACGAATTTCCCGTATATGCAAAACCGCCACATATGTTCGCTGATGGCATTGTGAACAATATAATAAGCAACTAAAATGATCTGATGTGTCAGTGCTATTAAGATATTACCCACCACGCTGCCCTGTTCAGATATCCACAACAGCGGCAATGTGCATTAATGCCAGTTTCGCTCGTTAAGCGGTGCCAAACCACCATCCACCAGTGAGTAACACGAACTTTTCTGGACTTTGCGAACGTCTACCAGTACCACCTAACAGCGGTCAGGATTGCGTGGCCTATACTACACAATATAATGAGACCGGCGCCAAATCGATACTTTTGTATGGCTAAACGCCAAGACTGTTTAGGCCGGTGTTGCGTGCTAGAAAACCTCGTCGTGCCAAAATACCTCGCTCCATGTTAAACTATAGGGCGCCGTGGCCAGCTTTTCAGCACGGCTTAACACCTCCAAATCATCTTTATTTTAGGCAAATAAATAATTATGTTATTTCCAAATAAAACGTTATATATTTAAAAAATATGTACATTAATTGTTTTTATTCTCGTATAAAATCAATATTTTGATAAGGACAATAACTATAAAGTTAAGTTATAGTTCACCTTACCTCACCCCTTAGATATTATAGCATCAGAATGTTTACATGCAGAATCAACAACAGATCTTCATATTCGGAATCTAGTTAATATTCGGACCTGATTATCCACAGGCAAGCATGTTAATAGAGTACCTCGAGGTATTCCGACACGAGATATGTGTCTCACGCTAGACCAGTTGTAATTAAAATGTGTTAGACCAGCAGTGTGAGTACGTTCATCGATCCAATAGGTGATTCAGTTTAGAAACTGCCACGTCCCATTTCACAATATATATGGCCAACAAAAGGTGTTTTGTTGTTGGTGTTGCAGCTATATGCATATACACATTTTGACAGTAAATATATGTAGCATTAGTGTGTACTTCCTCTGTGGTAGGATCATACATCGATTCATACCATGTACGCTCAAAGTGTTCATTATGTTGTAGTCGGTTACTCTATGTCCTATAACCATGTACGCTCAACAATGTTCATTATGTTGTAGTCGGTTACTCTGTGTCCTATAACCATGTACACTCAACGATGTAACTCTATGTCCTACAACCATGTACGCTCAACAATGTTCATTATGTTGTAGTCGGTTACTCTATGTCCTATAACCATGTACGCTCAACAATGTTCATTATGTTGTAGTCGGTTACTCTGTGTCCTATAACCATGTACGCTCAACAATGTTCATTATGTTGTAGTCGGTTACTCTGTGTCCTATAACCATGTACGCTCAATAATGTTCATTATGTTGTAGTCGGTTACTCTATGTCCTACAACCATGTACGCTCAACAATGTTCATTATGTTGTAGTCGGTTACTCTATGTCCTATAACCATGTACGCTCAACAATGTTCATTATGTTGTAGTCGGTTACTCTATGTCCTATAACCATGTACGCTCAACAATGTTCATTATGTTGTAGTCGGTTACTCTGTGTCCTATAACCATGTACGCTCAACAATGTTCATTATGTTGTAGTCGGTTACTCTATGTCCTATAACCATGTACGCTCAACAATGTTCATTATGTTGTAGTCGGTTACTCTATGTCCTATAACCATGTACGCTCAACAATGTTCATTATGTTGTAGTCGGTTACTCTATGTCCTATAACCATGTACGCTCAACAATGTTCATTATGTTGTAGTCGGTTACTCTATGTCCTATAACCATGTACGCTCAACAATGTTCATTATGTTGTAGTCGGTTACTCTGTGTCCTATAACCATGTACGCTCAACAATGTTCATTATGTTGTAGTCGGTTACTCTATGTCCTATAACCATGTACGCTCAACAATGTTCATTATGTTGTAGTCGGTTACTCTGTGTCCTATAACCATGTACGCTCAACGATGTAGTCGGTTACTCTATGTCCTACAACCATGTACGCTCAACAATGTTCATTATGTTGTAGTCGGTTACTCTGTGTCCTATAACCATGTACGCTCAACAATGTAGTCGGTTACTCTATGTCCTACAACCATGTACGCTCAACAATGTTCATTATGTTGTAGTCGGTTACTCTGTGTCCTATAACCATGTACGCTCAACAATGTTCATTATGTTGTAGTCGGTTACTCTATGTCCTATAATCATACATCACTGACTTGTACTGTTCAAAATGTCCAACCTATATTAATAAGCAGTGATTTTAAAAGAAATCCGTTTCGTTAAACATATGTCAGTAGTTTATGGTTAATTTGAGCAACGGTAGTTGTATCAGTCACTGTAGTATGTAATAAATCTACGTATGTTGTTACTTGGTTAAAAGAATGGCCGACACAATGGTGTTATAGTTAATTATGTATACAAACTGTACCAACTAGACATACTATGTCCGGACCATTGCGTATATCGCGTAGGCCTACAACTGCATGGGTACCATTGTTTTGTTAGATTTGATTGAATAACTATGATAGTTAATTATGTGCGTACCACGGGGGAGGCAGGCATGTTTGAAGAGGGAGTTTCTAGGAAAGATAGCTACGAGTTAAAAATAAGTTGAAAGAATATAATAGAATATTCTGTAAAATTACATAGATTTGTTATGGCCACATCCATTTTTACAGAATTATATAGAAATTCTGTAGAATTCTACACTACAAAATAATATATAGCAAATGTTTCGCAAAAATCCTATATAATGTATTCTACATATATTCTATAGCATGTGTTGCTAAGGGAACCGCTAGGCCCTACTTGCGACAAAGCGGCTTGCATCAGAGTATCGCCGAAAGCCAGGTCAGACTGCATCCTCTATGAAGTTAGCTTTATTCAAAGCGCTGCGTCACCGTGACAGCGTCATTTCTACGTAGTTAAAAAATACTTACGAAAACATTTACCCGGACTTAAGCATGCATGTTAGATTGCAACTACGCATGCAATTCCGTGGTACACCAAATACTGCGCATTTTCAGCTGCATCGAATATCATTTAGCGAGACTGGCCGAAATGGCATTTAGCGACACTTACCTGTAACAGGCATGTAGACCGTGTGTTTAGACTGCACGTCCGCATACACACGCACGCGCGCACACGTACACACACGTACACACGTATGCGCGCACACACACACATGAACTATGCCCTGTGTGTGGCTACAGCTCTGTTGTCAATATTTATTTAATAATATTTAATATTCGAACCAGTAAACATAAAACGTCCGCGTCAATAACACAATATTTGCACACGATCTCGAGACTACTGAGCGAAACCGTCTTGAATTTGCGGAGGCAAACGTAATCAGCTGGGGTTTGTAGTTTGTACGCTACACAATATACCTTTTCTTAGCAATCACTTTTACTGGTTGGGATCACGTGCGTATTTTATCACCTTGCATCGGTGTATTGTATCAGAGCTTTGTGTAAGCAGTCGAGTGTCATAATTGCAGGGGTATTTTGAGCGAGTGTCCTCGACTAGTCAATGCACTAAAATGGATGTACCATTAATAAAAGGTAGAACCTGGAGAGGTGCACACAGCTATGAGAAACACAGATGTGAGGAGACAGATGGTTAGAGCCAGTCTAGTTCGACACCCAGTAGCACTTATGTATGACGAAGAGATTATGCTCACTGATGTGTGTGTGTGTGTGTGTGCGCGCGCGCATGCGTGTGCATGAGTGTGTGGATGAGAGTGTGTATGAGTGCGTGCGAGTGCGCGCTCGAGTGTTTATGAGAGAGAGAGAGACGGTGCGTTCGTGCGTGCGTGCACGCATACGTGTCTATAACAGTGTTAAACAAGTGGTTTGAGAAATCACTTGTATTGAATAAGAGATGGAGTCGAGAAAAGAAAAAGCAAATTGGTTGGGTATGTACTCAGGAAAAACATGAAGACAGCCACTGCTGACGGCCCTAACATCGAAGCAGGAATGGAGGTACAAAGTGGGTCCTATCAAGACAATCAGACGAAAACCAGTTGAGAAACCCCGGCCAAAAACATTGTTAAAACAGCGCGTTCCAAGAGTACATGATTATGTGACTTGTGTAATTTATAAATACGAATACTGTACAATGTAAACGACACAATGCGCAATATCCTTAAAGTAAACGCCAAGTTAACCAATTAAAATCGTTATGCTTTTTTACCTAATTAAATATTACCACCATTACGTGTCGGTTTGAAACATTCTTGTTCTTTTATAAATCCGTTTTTGAATGATTATATTGAGCATGGTACTGTCGTTTTATATTCTTCTTGTTTTCATTTGTTGATACGATGTTTCCAACTGAAACTATCAGAAATGTGTCAAAACCACCATCTATAAAGGAGATATCAGATGGATATACAGGGTTACGTACTGAAAAGGAATCCAAGCAGAAAGGGTAAAGGCGGATCTAGGATTTCACCAATGGGGGTAGCGCAGCCACTCATCACTCTTTTTGAGATCACACAAAATTCAACAAATCTTGCTGCATTATGCCCTCTGGTTCTACTGCTTTATTTAATTTTGAAAAAAATATCCTCATCAATATCTTCATAACCATTCAATATTTTAAACACTTCTATTTGGTCTACTCTTAGTCTCCTAGTCGCTAATCTTGTCAAGTATCTTGTCCATAAATGATGAAATGTCTTCTATAAAATTGCGTTTAATAAGCCCAAAACAGTGGTGTTGGCCATTTGAAAGTTGCGCTGGCGAAATGTTCAAATAAAAAGCGTTCATTTCGTAATCAACCCCCTCTATCGTCATCAAAGGCGCCGGAACGAAATTAATATTGTAATATTAATACTGGAGTTGCTGAACCGGAGCTTCAGCACGACTCCGCTCTCCGCTGTCGGCTCGACTGATGACATTTCTATACGAAAACTTCGATTTCCACCCCGTTGAGGCTCTCCAAAAAAACTCTAATTGCACCAACAAATATTGAGGGCTTATCTTATTTCCACCCCACACCAATAACAATTACACCAGAAAATGCACAATCCATCCCTAAATATTGGGAGGATAATGCTATCTCCAGCCCACCCTCCTCAAATATTGGGGGCTTCTGGTGCTATGAGTCTTTTATTATTATCTACTGACAATTATTGCTTTGAAGTTGGCTCATTTCCACGTTCCTTACCAAACTGGGTCTAAGTACAAGTGATTTAGCGAACTTCCAGCTAATATTTACCTAACGGAAACAGACAACCTCTTTCCTTTAGTATCAACAACTATCACTGTCAGTCCGCTTGACCGATTAAACTGGTTTGAATCACAGATCATCTGCTTTACATCGACTTTTTGTTCCGAAAACCAAGCTTAATATTGGCAAAAGCTTTTTCTGTAGCTGCACCCAAATTCTGGAATCAACTCAGTATCGCTTTAAAATCACCTGAAACAATAGCTACCTTTCGTAAAAAAAACTGCATACTTATTTATTTGAAATTGCATTCCACCCTAACCTTCGGAGGTCCCTTGCTCTAATGACAACTCTTGCTTGTCCATGTTAACGATTTTTCCCAACGATTCTTGTATGTTGCGCCTCTGAGCTCAGATTCCTGGGGATTTAGGCGCTATAGAAGTTTGTCATTAATAGTATTTGATACAAGGTGATACTGTCGCAGCGATAAGATTATAACTTGACCGTCCACAGTGAACTGTACGTCTTAGCGACACCAGGCGGCCTTGGCCTTTTCTAATGACGTAACAATCAACTCACTGCGCGACAACTTATCACCGAAAGGGGTCGGATCAAACAATAAAATCATTTGTCATTTGTTATCTGCCATGTGTAAATATCGACCTTGTGCTACCCCGCGTATGCAATTGCGAGAATTTTTTTGTAGTTTCCAACACTGCAAAATAAGTTCGTGTGGAAGATCTGGATGACCTTCAATAGCTTTTCCAGAATTCCATAGTGCCTCAGAATTTCCCAAAGGCTCTCCATGTGTACACTGGCGAAGGCGAAGGCTTTGTTCAAATTGTATTAAGTTTACACATGTATTTCTCTGCCATTCGTTGCATTGGTCTGGAATGTTCCACAAAAGTGAAAATGTGTTCGGTTGTTCCTGACCCTTTCCTGAAAGCCTGCCTGTTTTGGGCGAGTAAGTTTGTCTATTGTTGTTTTCATTCGTGTCGTAATGATCTTGGAGAATATTTTGCATATAATGAATAGTAGAGTAATTCCCACCAACTGCGGCAGTTTGCAAAATGTCCTTTCTTTGGTAGTTTGATTATCCTCCCGTGTATCCATTCATCTGGCAGTTCTTCTTTTTCCAATATGTCACAAAGAGAGGATATAGGATCTCGGCTGCAGTTTCTGGATCAGTCTGCGCTTAGTGCCTGTTACTGGAGTTTTGTTGTTCCTCAACGTGGCTATTGCTGCTTTAATCTCTACTTTCGTTGGTGCGGACGTTTCCAACTCCAGGTATTTTTCTGTTCACTGGATGTCTGCTTGAGTGGTTGGTTCGGTCTGTATAGCATTTCACTGAAGTGGTCTATCCATCTACGTTCTTGTTCTTTGGTCAGCAGCTTTCCTCGTTTATCCTTGATATGGGTTTGACGTACTCACAAAGTCTAGCAGTTGGCAGCTTTATATGTTTACACGTACCAGGCAAACACGCCTGATACCTAGTGTTACTATTTTTCTGCGTTTTATATACTTTCGTGATTCGATTAGCCCAGGTTTACCCTGTCATGTACATATGGGATCGTTGTAGTATAGGTATTAGCGATTATTTTGCTATACCTACAGTTAAGTATTACAAATACAACTGTACAGCCAAGGTGCGGTACCAACATCAATAAGTTGAAGCGGTACAACAGCGAACTGCAGGTTTATTAAAACATGACGCAAAAACAACACATTAACTAGGTTCACTTCTCTCAGAATCAAGCTTATAATCGTACAGATCTATCATAATTATTATTGTACCTAGTGTTGTTGGCATACTTCAATAACATTCATTGCAGGAAGAAGAACGTGTGCAACCAATTGAATGTATATATATATATATGTATATATATATGCCTACACATAATACATATTATATCCAATATATATATATCTATATAGTAAACAACAAATATTAAATAACCCAGTGCGAACTAGTGTATATTTATTTATATACGAATAACGAGAGAGTAATAACGAGAGAAACAATGATTTGTATATATTATATCTTCTTTTAGTGACAATGGCATCTTATCATTAGTCTTCATTTATGTATAATATATTTAATAATTTGAGCAATAAATAAATAAATCATACAGAGTTCGCGTGTGAAATCCCAAACACATACAGTGAAATCAGCATTTAATAATATATACGCATTTTATAAACACAAAATTAATAGTGCATACTGCACTGAGGGAAGGGACAAAAGGTGTACACCTCCACCAAACAAAAGTAATATTATTTCCAATATTATGAACAAAACGTAAGTGGCACACTTCTGGTGTAAGAGGTCGAAAGGTCATTCGCCTTCGAAAACATGCGCCAAAACGCCCAATGTCAACGTATCATGCCGCCGTCAAATGTACTGCTCCATTCGTTATACCAACTTCACGGATATTCAGTGTCCAATGTGATTCGAAGTTTCATGTACAGGGTATGACATTGAATGATATCGGTTTCACAATCTGGAATACAGGTGTTTGGATATTCCAGAAATAGTGTGACGTACCCCTTTGGGAATGGCCTATTATCCCAATCAAAATACGGTTAGATCACATCCGGCTCCGAAACATCACACCATCACTGATGAAAAAGAAATGGGTCGAAACACAGATTAGTAAAACGACCATATCAACTTCGTCGCGACAAAAAGTCTACAACTATCGACAACAGAGCCTAAATCGTCCGGGCCCAACACGAAACCATTCGACAGAACGTATTACAAACTTCGTAAAGGGAGGCAGAAGTCTTCCAAGAAAAAATGCTTTACTGTCGATTACAAGCTCGAAACACACGATATGGATAAGTGTCCAACCATTTTCATATTAATTCGATAACTTTGGGGCAGTCGGTATCTCCGCCCATGTGTCGAGATCAACTCGCCTGAGTCTACGTTTAATCGCGTCCTTCTACCATGGCGAACGTTACACTAAGACAACGAGCTCACAAGGAAAATCCATCACTAAACAGAATATGTTGTTCAATTTAAGGCGCCGCCGCCGTATCACCAAGGTACACTACTTCCGGAATGCTCCAGAAAAGTGTCCCGAGGGCTCGTCCTGGTTCTTTGTTCAACCAAATTGGCGATGCATTAAAATAAAACACCGAGATAGTTATTTCGAATTATTGACCTAATACGTGTTTGCCGCTCTACGCAGGGCGTCACTGGGGCGTTACCTGGAAATATTTAGCGTTTCGTGCTACCCTTCCACGTACAAATGCATGTAAACACATAACGTAAATGTTGTCAAAATGTCCTTCAACCTACCCTAACCTGACCCCTTTTGCAGATGATATTTAGTATGCCGTTAATTATGGCTACTGCAAAAAATAAACGGTAAGAGAAAGTGTCAAGATGAAAGGAATGTAATTGTGATTATGGTGCGAGTCGAATTTTGTAATTGCCGTTTCCTATACGTGGATTAGCCTCCACAATACATCCAAGCGACAGGTCGCAAACCTAAAGCATGACGAGGCGATGATATGAAGCACGTTACCAACGAAAGCCTGAATAGTAGCAAAGCATTTACACTTTACAGCGTAACATGTCTATGACAGGTAAGTTACAATTTACCACCTTTTCCGTTTCCGCCTGTATTGTGTTAGAAAATGCTTATGCTTAGGAACATCTGCTGAATGTTCAAAGTAACAGAACGGAAGAATCTAACTTACTTGAAATGTTCAACTGCTTTAAATTGAGTCCCGATTACCAAGCTGCTCGTAACACGCAAAAAAACTTAATTAGGTGAACCGCAAAGAATCCGGTAATGTCACCACAGTATGTGCAGTCACGCTTACAGGAGCGTCATTTCTGGTCCCCGCTTCCCAACAGAAGATTCCCTTGTCGTTCGATCACAGGCATCCGCTGGATCGACATTGTCGTAAAGACTACACCTTTTGGCAGTGAATGTGTCGGGATTCGTTCGCATCCCAAAATCAGCTCTGCGAGTTACGGCGTCTCTCGACCTGCTCATCGTAAGGCCACCATGTTGCCCATAAGCCTCAACAGAGAAACTCATCGGGAACCGATTCGGAACCACACGTTGGGCATCGGTAGGATTTCGCACGGAATCCATACTCATGGTCCCTGTGTTGACGGCACTTCCGGCCGTGTGGCCGATTCCAACAGGAGACCTGGCGAGAAACTCTACATACGTCGGTGCATTCTCGTACGGCAGATCGGCGGACAGTGTGCGATGTTTGACAGGAAGTGACGTCCCAGTCGTGCGCACGGCGTCGTAGCTGCGCATCCGGTGCTGTTCGGCAGTCATCGGGGCGTATATGTCATTGTCGTTCGTCGCGCCAGTCGTAAGAGTTCGTGTAAGTGCGTCATGCATACCTAATTTCGTATTGCTCTGCATCCAATCATAAACGTCGTATGACGTCGAGCGGTCGTCACTCC
Organism: Paraescarpia echinospica; assembly: GCA_020002185.1. Taxonomy (NCBI): domain Eukaryota; kingdom Metazoa; phylum Annelida; class Polychaeta; order Sabellida; family Siboglinidae; genus Paraescarpia; species Paraescarpia echinospica. The sequence continues at coordinate 40,958,068 of CM034537.1, forward strand.
TCGTCACCAACGACCCCTTATTTCTATGTCTAGCTGGAACGAGTCCTCTCCTGCCTACCAAAACATCCACTCCCGTCTGAACGTCGTACTTGTGCGACGGGTCTTCATTCACCCTTCTATCTGGGACGTACATCTGGGTCCCGTCTGATGGACCGATATTGACCAGCGTGTGATCGACGGCCGGTTTCTTCGTTCGCCCGTACCTGTCTCGAATCCAGTCAACACATTCTTCTATCCCGCCCCCAATACCGCTCCGGCACTCATGCACCTGTGCCATGGTGTGCCCTTGCGCCTTCACGCACTCATAGATCTGCCGATAGATGTCGCACTCGGCCTGCAACATGAATAACGTAAAGGCGACCTCGAGAAGCTGGTCGCGATCTACCGACTCTGCTAAGGTCAACGCCATTGAGTCGTCCGGTTTCGGCACGTAGCCCATCAGTCGCAGAACGCCTTCGGCGTCTTTGATGTACAACGACACTTTCAGGCGGTAGACACCGGTGTAAATCTAAAACAGGAAAAGCGGCCATTACATTATTGTTACGTAACTGGTATGTACTTTTGTGTGTCGGTATAAAAGTAGACACCTGCAGTAAACGTAGGGGCGTAGGCCATAGATCTACATTACAAATGCATCATTACGCGTACAAATAATATACCGGTAGTTTGAAATCATGGCAGGGCAGTTTAGGAGCGAACGGACGAACATAGAGACAGAAAGACATTCAGACAGACAAAGACCCATACTCTATGTTATAATAATAATAGATGCACGCAAAATGACGTGTGTAATACAGGCGTGCGATTACGTCGGAACTAATTTGTGTTGACATTACGGTGCGGTGATCTTTTTTTCGAAGAAGTGAGAGACAACCATTTAATAAACATTATGAATATAGCCCACAACAAAAAACTTTGGATTCGCTAAAACCATCAGGGGTGTGAATTATAAAAACGTACTTTTGCGATATGCATCCTGCTGTAATCGTCGTCGACGGTTGGCGTAGTAGCCTAAATAACCGTACACGTCCGATTATGTATGCTACTCCACCACCATCTTGGGAGATTCGCGGGAAATGCACTTCACAAAAGTACAATATTGTGATATAAGCAAAGCGTACCGCGTGGACAAACGCAACAAGACAGCGACACAAAAACAAACGGTTTTGATAAGTCAGATTTCCACAAACAGGCATTCGACGTAGCTGCTTTACTAACTAACCTCGAAAACGTGCATGACGTGTTGCATTGTCAAACAGGCTAGAAGAAATAACTGTCGCTATTTGCAATGGATTAATTATGTGTGCCTATGACCAAAATGAAGTAAATTAGCGCAACCTCCTTCAAACGGTGTCGAAATCGTACGATCTTCCCAATTCCGTCCCCCATCTTTGCTTTCTATTTACAAGGGGTGCCCTCTGTCTATGTCAACAAACTAATTAAAGGCGCTAATTTGGAGACATTTCGTGTTCGGCATTTAATCTTAATCAATGTTATTATTTATGATGTATTTATGATTTTGACTTTAAAGGCAATGCCAATTTTAAGAAAATGCAGTGCACTCTGGATAAGTCGAACTTGAAGGAACCCATATAAACAAAACTTCTAGTTATCAAAAGATCCACTTATCAGAACCTATGTTTAGTGCCTTATAGGCCCTAGCATTACGTCTGCCTAACTAGAGTTACGAATGTGAAGATGTTCGGCAGCAATGTATGTTAAAGCAAGCAATTACTACCACAGCAACAGACACGAACAGTGGCGTAACATCGTAAGCAACACACCATTTCTACGCTAAAAACAACACATTAAAACACAAATGCCGTATCCGTACATATGGAATCCTAGCTTACCAATAGCATATCAATACGACAATAGCATTACCTATCCGTGTGAGCGGGCGTTCGACGTTTGATAGCAGCGATTTGCAAAAAAATGCGTTAACCGACTGAAATAAATATGAGTGTGTGTATGGATCAAATCAAGTCGACTTAACTGAAGCTTCGACTTATGAGAAGTCGTCTTGTTCGGATTATTTTATATGACATGACTTACAAAGACAACCATGAGCGAGAAAATAGAGTCAACTTAAGCGAAAATTTACTTGTGCGAGTTCGAATTATCTGAAGTGCACTGTTTGTGAAGCTGTCTCAGTGAGCAGCCATGCAAACAAACTGAAAATATCACTCAAGAAACTCACCTTGATCATTTTAAATTCTTCTCTCCATGGAGAGCTATACAAATTTAATGCATACATCTCTAAGTGCTTAAGAGCCTTCGATGTTTTCTCTGGCTGCCAATTTGGATCGGATTCCAAGCTGTTTTTCAACAAGTTACTGAAGAAGTCGGTGAATTGGCCATTATGTGGAAGAAGAAGAAGCTGAAAGATCAAAGCCGTGAGATGGGCTCTGGTGCAGGAACCTCCGTACAGCAAAGCCCTGTACTGGTCCCGCTGAGTGGCTCTCTGTGCATTGATGTCTGTACTCATGGCGGCATCCACTGGGCATAACCGCGTCCTCTGACGAGTATCCTGAAACAAGTTATTTTGGTTTACATTGTATCAGATTAACATTATTACTAAATGTTGTACTATGGCACAATAATCCAGGGACAGCAGTTATCAATATTACGGTATTTTGATCTTTTAAATCTAATCCCCACAGTGATTTGGGGGGAATGATTCTCCACTCAAATCTTGCAAGTAGGAGAAAAGCCCTCCAGAAAAGCATAGTATATAGCAAACGCGAACGTAAATAACTATACATAAAATTGTTGTGTTTTCTGAAACACTGACAACTGGAGGATCAGAGGCCAATGGTCCAAGGAAGCAAAGTATGAGTATTATGAACATAGAGAGAGACGGTTGGGTATTGACACCGTGGAGGAGATGCACTGACAATTTTCAAAAGTCAGGGTATCCATCTGTAGATAATAGTACATTTTACTTGATACAGCAACACATCTAAATATATTTAATTATAGCACAACTATTCCACCCAAGAAATATTTATTTCACACACTGAAATTAAATACATGAAAAAAATAACTAAATGCCAAACAGTCAATATGAAAAGATTATTTAGAAATTTTAGAGCACCTTTTATTAACAAAATTAATGTAGATCTCAAACATAATCTTCGATTCAAAGTTTGAGTATATTTACTTTTAAAGATATTTAAAGAATAGGAAGAGCTAAAAAAAGTGACGTTATTTAAAAAATGGGCCAAGAGGCCCTGGAGTACTTTGGACTAATACGTCTATATGTGACCCCAGGTGACCAAATGAGTGATAAGTCGGAACAATTTTAACATTGTTTTCTTACATTCTTGTAAAGGTTTGGTAGGGTGCTTTACACGGTTTCAAAAATTATGACTGCTACAAAAATTGGCGAAGTTATGGAGCATTGAACATGGTAGGGGTCAAAAAGTGAAAATGAAGAAAACGGCTGTTGAAGTTTTACATTATATATGCAAATGGATTGCATGGAAATATTACATGCATGACATTAAAATGTGGCACACAGTATGTTGTTATGTTGCAATGATACACTGGAAGTACAAATGTGCTGCTACAAAAACGTATCACGTTATGCCAGATTATGTCTTTATGTGTAAAACTAAGAGGACAGATTATTTGAGAGCAAAAGGTAAACTCACTGTTTGACACAGTTTAAAACCTACAGGCAACTGTCCAGTTTAACAGGGTTAGTGGCTTAATGCTGTCTGTTGACACAAGCTTCTGCCAGTGACCAATTACAGATTAGTCACAGTTTCCATCAAACAATAGCAGGCAGAGAATCTTAGCTCCACAGCTGGGTGTAATACACAACAAGTTATATATATATAGCTACTCTGAGGTAGACAATTAATTTTAGTTAGCAAATTTAGCATTTTATGGGACCTTTGGTGCCCTTAGAATGATTCAATCAAATACAGATTTCTTGTGTAAAGTGACACTACCACATGAAATGTCTATGGAAAATTTGAAAAAAAGTTGCTGAACAGTTTAAAAAAAAAGACAAAATGTGAAAAATTACCACTCAGAAAGATTCAATGAAATACAGATTTATCGAGCACAGTGGCAGTACCCTAACACACGTCTATGTAAAATTAGACAAAAAGTTACTGAACGGTTTCTGAGATATGGCAGCTAACGGCGGATGCAGAGTGATGGCAATAGTCATTGATAGAAACAACAATTACATTTTAAACAATCCCAATTACATTTTCACTAATTACAAATGATTTTTCAAACAAAACACCAATTCCCAAACTGAAATTAGTGTTTCAATTCAAAATGTAATTGACATGATGTCACATCCACAACATTAGTGGCCACAACATTATGACCTGAATAAAAGAACATTGCCCAGATGTTTACCTGATGGCTAAACACGCATAGTTTCACAGTTTTACAAATATTAACATCTGCATCACCCAAACAAACAGGTTGTCATTGTTTAATTGAAAAGACCAGTCACACAACAGAATTGTGTTAAGTAAATCTTATCAATTATGTACATTTCTGAGTACAAGTGCACTCTGTCAAGTACAAGTACTTTGAAGCATTTTTACTTATTTTTACTTACATTTTGTCAAGTACATGTGCAAATTCTAGTACATTTCCGTTGTAATGATAAAATAATATGATGAACCCCAAGTACAAGTTCAAGTACAAGTTCAAGTACTAGAACCGAAAGCATTTACTTAAGTATACGTCCAAGTACTTGACCCCACCAACCCTGTTACACACTAGCTGTCAGCTAAATTACAGGCAGTGGAAGGCTGTCCTCATTTAAACCGACATTGAGTTATCTTGGTATGTGTACACATCGGTTACAGAACATAAATTATCAGCACCTTGTTTTACTTTCGTTTTGCTAAATTGTTTCATTTTTGCTCAGCAGCAATAAATTATACCGGAATTATTATTGATAAAATCCTAATCCAAGGTTGCAGTACTAAGGGTTTCAAACTTCAAAGTGTTAGAAACTTAGATGCCACTTCTTGCAATCAGGGGCTGTAATATTAAAATCAAAATAACATAGCATTATTAGGAAAACACACAATTGTCATATCAAATAAACATTCTTAAAGTGTGCTATCATTTACAGAACTTCAGTCTTCACAGAATAATTTTCAGTGACAAAATCCCTAATTTGATGGTGTTTATTTATATTTATTCCATAACTAGCATAGGGCATAAACCTAAACTAAACCGAATAAAAAATCCACCGACTCAAAATCAGTCGCTAGAGTTAATGACGTCAGAAAAGACAAGCCTATCAAATTAGAAAGCAAATTATTGAAAGTAAAACAAACGGAATAATAATTTATAATTATATGTATACAACTCCTAAAATCGACTTATTATGGCTACCTTAGTAACCAGCCAAGCTTGTCCTGTCTACGACCGTACTGACCTTTATTTTTAGTCTACACATTTCTAATCGTGTCGAAGACCTAGTCCTCCTAGTCCCATAACATAGACGTAACGGCGCACTTTTAAATTCAACGGCAGCCTGTAACAGTGCATGTAAATTGTAGTGTATGTAGGCTTTTTTGTAGCTCGCGACTCACGGTTGAGCAGGCACATAACCACGTCAAATGCTGATGCAAATATATATATATAGGCATCCGTCAGTACTATTAACAATAGCTTTATGACTCACTCGTTGACTCTCAACTCAACATGAGTCTGAAACTGATGTGATTTCAAATTCAGTGATGAGTCACGACTCGTCAATAATAGCAAACACGACTACTCGCCATAACGTACACAATTGTGTGTACTCATTCTTCCCTGTGTCGAATCGATCATGTAGCATTTTTGTAACAATCTGCACCATTCTAAATTTGATTTCACAAGTAACTTACCCCTGAAACGCACTATGTAACGCATACACTGATAACACACTCACAAAAATTCCCCGAGTTCTATATAGCATATAGGTCTTCCGGTGAGTGTCTCCCTCTTGCGGATAAGGTATTACTTACTATCTGCGTATTGTTTCTGTAAAAGCTCTACGGCTTCCTGGCAAGGCAGCTTTGTAGCCGTAGAGGAATTCTTCCCTTCTCCAGTGGTTATGTATGCAGTTTTTAAATGAGTTGATACTAGGTGCATGTACTACCTGTGCTGGTAAATTGTTCCACAATTTTGTAACTCTAATTAAAAACACTCCCCTTTCTTTACATGTGAACGTTCTTGGAATAATTTCAAACTATGATTCCTTGTTCCTTCAGTTATTTCACAGTCGTTGCATAACATGACAATGTTAGAAGATACATTAATACCATACTTACGGTTTAGATACTTCTCATATCTCCGCGTGTTCTTCTATATGCTAATGTAGGGAGTTTCAACCTCTTAAGTCTTTCCTGGTAAGGAATATCCTTCATTTCTGGGAGTTGCTTAGTTGCACGTCTCTGTACATTTTCTATTGCATCCTTATATTTTTGTTTATAAGGGGACCATATACTTACTGCGTAATCTAAATGACTCCGTACTAAAGCTCTATAAATGGTATAAAAGTATCTTCATTTAAGGTTGTAAACGACCTTCTAATAATTGCCATGATACTGTTTGCTTTATTAATCTTTTGGTGGATATCCTTGTCAAATTCTAGTTTTTAGTCAATAATAACCCCAATACCTTTTTCTTCTTCTAACGCAGTTAATATTAAAATGTCCTAATTTAATGTTAACTGCGTCCTGAAGGTGGCACCAGCAGCGACACATGGCGCGCGAGGATGGTGCCTTCTCTACAATAAATATTTCTACTTCCCGAAATTATTAGTAACATCATCCACGACTGGCTCAAAATCAAACTTAAATGTGATGATTGACCAACAATGTACACTGTAACATGCTACGTCCTTGTTTCAATGTTCTATTTCATGGATTTAATTTACATAAATTTACTTTGCTTGATAACATCTTCCAAATAATCGATATACACATTAAGAATATTGTAGGTCATAATACCGATCACTGCATGTGGTACCCTCTCCAAACTGATTTCTAGGATTGAATAAGTCCGTCCACCTACTACCGTATTACGCTGCGTCTTTCGTCTGCCAATCACGTTTTATCCCGATGGTTGTGGATAATGTGGATTTGAATGTAATAACTAATCAATGATGGTGCACTTTATCGAAAGAACACGGAAAACTGTTCTTATATCTTGTTATTTATTACATGAACACGCGAAGAGTGCGTGCCTAGTTGTTATCAATTCACATTCGTCAATTATATATTTTATTCTTATGTTATTGATCAAATGATTATAAAAATACTGTTTAGCTTAAACAATACTTCGTTAAACTTCTCCATAAATATATATCTAACAAATTGGTAATACTTAGCGACATTATTCCAAATGACTATTGCACCTTCAAATTTCACAAAAGATCGCAGCATACAGTTGAACAACCTAAGCATTAGTAATGATCTGACAGGTCTTACAGCCGACTGCAATGGAAGAGAACCTATGTTTGCATTGTTTGCTTGGCGCTATAATATATTATATGATTAACGCACAAACAGATATTTGCATTATGGCCTCCTTTATGGTATAATTGTATACATCCAAGACAATTGAAATCTCGGCGCTTTATCTTATAATTTGCTAATATAAGGATCTACAGAACGTTCCGTCAACGCGAAAGGGTTAGCTACACTTGTATTCAAAGTGATACTGTAGTCGAACGATGGAGGTCTCTGCAAGTATGCCATCGCCACCTCGATGCATACGTGCGCCGTCAGCCCGGACGTGACGAGCGTGTTGTCACGTACGACGTCCTGGAAGAAGTGTACGTACTTCGTCATATTGTTTACTTCCATCGGTATCGTGCCGTGACCAAGCTCTGAAAGGAAGCGCTTAAGCGGCACGCTGAAGACTTCGGCAACTTCTTCGTTCGGCTTGGGCTGGAAGTCGGGAGAGACGAACCCTACAACCGGGGTGACGAGGATCTTTCCCATGGCGACATGGGGCGGCAGGACGGCGACCACCTCGACCTGGGACCGCTCGAGGCCGATCTCCTCGCACGTTTCCCGGATACATGTGTCTACCTCGTCGACGTCGCCGTCCTCCTTCATCCCGCCCGGGAAGGAGACGCATCCCTTCTCCCGGCTCACCTGACGGCACGGAACAAATACACAAGTGTACACATACATAGTCTATGCACGCACGCACGCACGCACGCACGCACACAAACACGCACGCACACAAACAAGCACGCGCGCGCGCGCACGCACGCACGCACACACACAAACACACACAGACACACACACACCACATACACACACATACACGCACGCATACACAAAGACATCCACTTAACCGTGTACCTCTTATATTCACATAAATATCACCATGTTATATTCACATATATATCGCCATGTTATATTCACATAAATATCGCCGTGAGGATGAATGATTACATAGTTTGAGGATAGATTAATTTTTTGGATTTTTGCGTTTCTTTTTGTTCTCTCAGAAACGGTGTATATATAAATATATATATATATATACAGATATATATATATACAGCTAATGTATATTTGCTCCTAGGCTAGCGGCTGTGAGCAGTCGTAATAGTCCTGAATCTCTGATAAATAACCTATTTTTTATTAGATTAGTCTCGCATTTCATATAAAACGCTTTATCACGATGTGTTCGTAATTCTTCCAGTTTGTTAGATAATAAAGATGATATATTGTGACTTACATAACAAGCCAATTCACTTTTTTGTTTAGCTTAAAATCATATTTTCCCTTAAATTATGCACATGTTCATGATATCATACTTAACGCTGTTGGTTTAGTGTGTCCCTGATGAGTTTATTTTATAGACAGTTCCGTGGCAAATGTTGCCAAGCAATTTAATTAAGTGATTTAAATGATAATTCTCGAAGCAGAAATAATGCATTATTAGTAATAGACGTTTATTTCTGTTTTGCTATAAGGCACATTCTCCAATTATAGCAATCTACGGAAATATTGTCTGTTTTCACTGCTCACCTTCATCGACCTTTTCGTTAGCCACACGTGGACATCGTCGTCTCGTCTGAATAGCGCAACTAGGACGGCCGATTTCCGCAGACGGTCGAGAGCAGTGTTTGCAATGTTCTTCCACCGATACTTCGACTTTTCATATTTCATTAGCTGCTGCTTTTCTGACGCATCCATCGTACCGAAACCGTGGCTTAGCTGTTAGCACAACCTGCGGCAACATGTAACAAGGGTAATTATGGCAAATGTTAGAACATGCAGGCAGCAACGCTGCTTCCACACCGCATTATTTACAACGCAGATACGGCATCGGAATTCGAACCTGTTTCGTCGGACGGTGACTCGTCAACTGCGGTTTTGGTTAATCAGCGACACGGTCATGGCTTATGCTTTTAGTGTTATCAGTATTATTAGAAGGTTCTGGACCATTGCACTATCGTGAGTGCTGATAGGGTGTCGCATGCAAATGCAGCTCACTGTTTGGTAAAGGGAGATCAGTGACGTATTTGGGGATGAGGGGTTCGGGCAATGGCTACCCTTTTGCATTGTTGTCTGTTTATAACCTGCTGTGCACTACATATTTGCATGGAAAACTAACGGGAGACTATAAACTTGACCTGCCTTTGCTCCTTCTGAAATTAACCTGCGATCTAGGCCAGTCATGCAGAGACCACAATCTAACAACGAACTGTTTCAATAATATCTGGTGTATAACACATGCATATTACTAACGCAGCCATTGGCCATAGTTTTTATTACTTTAACTGGAATGACATTTCGTTATGTGATAGCTTCACTAATATTTGTTGAATATTTATTTCTTTGCACCTTTAAAAACTTTTCACATGAAAGCGCATATTTATTTCTTTGCAAAGTTAACAATTTTTCACATAAGCGCACTTTATAGCTGTTGCCTTTCAGGTGATTTTTTAATTTAGTCCAACTATTTCGCTGCGGAACCTTGAGCACTTTGCATTTAGAGGCACCTATTTGAATGACAGAGCTGCACATGATCACGCCATCCCTTATATAATAGCATACCAAGTTAATGCTAATATACTATTATTTATATATAATTATTATTGTAACATTATATATATATATCTGAAATTATGTGGAATGATGGAAAGAACGCATAGGGATGTAAAGAATATACAAAAATGGCGAAATCAAGGTGGGTTTAGATTATACAATTGCCATATAGGCTAACAGTTTCTTGTGATGTTATGAAACTGATAAGTGTATAATTGTTTTCTCATTCACATGTCATGGCCATAACATCGTCAAAAAATTACTTATTTTGCAAATGCTGATATTATATCGTGTTAGTGAGAGTAAGACACATGGCAGGAAGTGTGGGGGTGTGACAGGTTGGTTTTAGATATTTATGGAAGGAGGTGTGTTGGCCTAAAAATGTATTGCAGGATGGCCTCAAGTAGGCTCAATGTCAGGTGGGAGGTGGGTCGTTGAAACCCTGGCCCTGATTGTGGCCGACACACCCCCAAGTAATAGTGAACGATAACCTGAACAGGCTAATGACCCAATCACTGAAACAAATAAGTGTATTACAATGTATTATTCGCTATGTCTTCAACATATCTCCCACCTGATATTGAGGCTATTTGAGGCCATCCTACAGTTATGTAATTGTGTACATGATGACGACATAAAGTCCTTACAATACGATGCTACATATACTAACAATATATTTGTTACTGTTGATGATATTGAATGTGCCATTGGGCAGTTAGACAAAAATAAATCATGTGGCAATGATGGTGTTTATGCTGGACATCTAATGTATTGCAGCAGACGGGTATTACCACTATTAGCTGTGTGTATGTCTACATTACTTGTACTTGGTTTCCTACCCGACTCTATGTTATCAGTGGTACTTGTGTCTGTTATCAAAGATAAATGTGATAAAAACAATGACTGTGACACTTACAGACCGACTGCTCTAGCCAGTGTAATATCAAAAATACAGGAGATTGTTGATACTTATAAATGTCTAAATGGGTCTATGTTCATGGGGTTCCTTGATGCTAAGACATTCTACATTATTTAAGAAATTGATTGAGAGCCTGGTTATATTGTTAGAATTATGATATATTGGTACACAAGGCAAACTATGTTTGTACGTTGGTCTGGAATTTTATTTGACGAGTTTCATGTGACAAATGGTATAAGACGAGGTGGAATACTTTCTCCATACCTGTTTAATGTCTATATTGATGATTTAAGTAATGCATTAACAAAATGTTGCACTGGCTGCTGTATAGGTGAACAAAATATTAATCACCTAATGTATGCAGATGACCTGGTGATATCCTCCCCCTCCAGTTTAGGCCTGAGGGATTTATTATCAGTTTGTGAAACTTATAGTATGTGTCATGAAATAAAATTTAACCATAGGAAAAGCAAGATACTTATAAGTAGAGGGAAGTATATGAAGAATGTTTGCCCCTTGCATTTAAATTAAATGGGGAGGACATAAAAGAGGTCAGTAGTGTAAAATATCTAGGCCATATTATTTACAATGATGACACAGATATAATGCGTCAGTGTTGCCAGTTATATGCACCTGGTAATGAGTTACTCAGGAAATTTTATATGTCATTCATTCAACCAATCAACCAATATTTATTTATTTCAGACAAAAAAACGTACATGTATTATGCATTATAAAAAGTATATCATAGTGTATACTGTATATATGCACCGATGATGTAAAAATTAAGCTGTTCAATACCGTTTGCTCGTCAATGTACATCCCAACTATGATGGAATCATAATGCTTACAGTATCCACAAATTACATGTTTGTTATAACAATGTGTTCAGAAGACTATTTCGATTACAAAGATATTGAAGCGCTTCAGAAGTTCAGGCATGTTTGCAGAAGGACTTGTTCCTGACTGTAAACCAGTCATTCGAAATCTTGTTTACAAATTCATGAAACGTTTAGATAAATCAGAAAACTCTTTGGTAGTATCTGTACTAGGTACGGACATCAGGTGGATCTCCAGGATTAGAAGACGATGGGTTAAGCCCCTATACGAACACAACGACCTTCTCAGGCGGCTGTACTACTAGGAGCCGTGCCAGTGCCAGTGGTACTGTGTGGCTGTTTTCTAATTTGTCCTTAGTTTTCTTACATATGTATACTTTTTATTATATAATGTGCTTCTACTATTAATATAGCTGTTAACTGTTGCATGAATATATGGACCGATATATATGTAACATAAAGTAGTAGTATAATGTATTTGTGTCTTAAATAAAGCATTGAATTTAATATTATTAAATCAATGTAATTATGCAGTCTAACTGTGTATTATCGGGACTGGATAATTTTGGCATTTACTCCAAAACACGTGCTGATATACTGGCTCGTCGAACAAACCCCAAGACACGGCAGTAACAAAGGGGCATGGTTGTGTAGTTCTCGTACCTACCACGGCACATGAAATCAAGGAAGTCAAACACAAACAAAAAACTTGTCGTTTGTTGCAGAATTCAACCTGCCACCTGGCGAATGCTGGCTATGTGTGCACTGTAAAATGAAATATTAGTCAGCATATAATTGTCACATATTACTACATATAATTCGTAACATTTGAATTTATAAAAAACAAAACATACTGATACAAGATATTCAGATAAGAACGTAATATCACGAGTAAGTACAAATGCATGAAATACAACATATAATGCATATGTTTACAAGAGCACGAACGCAGCGCATGTTACTTAAATTTTGTTAGGCGGTATACCGTTATCAGTGACGTAGCACGCACATTTGATCTGACATCTAGTGGCTGTGCTAGGCAACTGTTTCATAGCAACGATTAAACGCCATATTGAAAAATAAAGGTCGACATAAATCCATTCGTGGTTTATTTACAGTGATTGCACAGGCTTGACTATGGTAAGTATGTGTTTGTGGATGCAACACGGAAGTCGTAACGTTAATTGTTAACATGACTTTATGCTCAGAAACTTTCTGGTCTTTAAAAACGCATTGTTAGTGTTATTTGCGGGAGCAGAATTCCAGAAACGAAGAGTGAGAGTCCGCTCCAGACAGAGATGTTACTCCATTGGCACTCACTACTGACACTAATCACTACCTCCAATCCGGGCATACAACCCCGCGTCAATTTCCGTACACAAGTGTTTACAACCGCCCAACACCTTTTCTAACACAAAATGCCTTTAAAGTTTATTAGAAGATGCAAGAGTTAAAATATACGCGATAGGTAACCGTGAATGCTGCGATGAAAACCTTCCCACCTATCTGCCAAATCTAATAGTGTATTAGGTTTTATCAAGAGAAATCTGTATAAATGCTCAGAGAAAACTAAACAGTCGGCTTACTTTACACTAGTTCATCCTAACCTCGAATACGCGAGCGCTGCTTGGGATCCATACACCAAAAAAATATTAACGAACTTGAGAAAATACAGCGACGAGCAGCAATATTTGTAATGGGTAACAACAGTCGGGAAAGCAACGTAACATTAATGATGAAAACACTCAAGTGGGAGTCCCTAGAATGCCGCAGAGAGGTCAGCCACCTAGCAATGTTCTATAAATCTCTACACGGAGAAATAGCTCTTCCTTTGCCGAGTCACCTTGTTCACTCAATCAACAACACTCGTGGCCACAGAGAACAATTTATTCAGGTGCCGGCAAGGACTCAGGTTTATGCTAACAGCTTTTTTAATAGAACAGTAAAGAACTGGAACGGACTAACCGAAACAGTTGTGTCTGCAGCCACGGTGGATACTTTTAAATCTAGGCTGGGCAGACGACTCTAAAATTCCCTGTAGTGCTATGGCATATGCCCCCCCCACCCTATATTGGCATAATGACCTTATGGTTTTTGCCAATTATTATATAGACATAGCCTTGTTCTAGGGAGAGGTCCCCGAAATGATACCCTTGTCAAGGGAACTTCTGTATAATGTTGGCCCTTGTTCTAGGGAGAACATGTAAAAAGTACACCCTTGATCTAGGGAGCCTTGGTAAGAAAACGACCCTTGAAGTCGGCACATCCACAGTACTGCTAGTATAGGCAGTGCCCCCCCCCCTCCCCGGGACTGAGGCACACTGTATCTTACGTAGATCTGTCTGGCAACAGTTACTTTCACTCGTGTGTGCACTGTGCCCCTCTGTTGCAGCCTCCCAAGAAGAAGGGGAAGAAAGGAAAGAAGGGAAAGGGGAAGAAGTCTGCCAAGTCGAAGACACCGACCGTCATTGATGGCGTCTCCACGGAAGAAATGACAAAAGAACAGGTACGTCTGATGACCTCCATAGCTGAACTATCTCAGTTGTTGACCATTGAAAGATGAACAATGGTGTGTCAATGGATGCTCATATAGCACAATGGAAGACAGGTGATAATACAGAAATCACACCACCTGCAAGGTGTCTCTGATAACATATTTTAGTCTTAATGGGAGTCTCCTTTCAAGTATTATGTTCAAGATAATTATAGTTCGAAAAATAATTTTATTGTTAAACTTATTATTTAAAAAAATTGAAAGTTATAATTTTCTTTCCATGGGTTGTAGATGAACCCATGAAAGTTTGGCAACCGAGATCTAAACTGTATAGTAGGATAAGCTTAATGCACGCGCACGCACACACGCACGCACACATGCACGCACACGTACGCAAGCACACACACAAACACATGGATATATACACATTATATGCAAACTTAATTATAAATACAACTGCTGTAAAATATGGAGGAAATAACCTACATGTATATATGTATTGATTATCCATTTTAGTCCTTTGGGCCGAAGATCCAACAGACGTATGCCATCACTCTGCGTGTGCCATCTGCCATTCATTAGCTGTCATATCTCAGAAACTGTTCAGCAACTTTTTCGCTAATTTTGTGTAGACGTATCTTACTCTTAGGGTATTGCCACTATGCACAAGAAATCTTTATTTGATTGAATCATTCTCAAAAACTCTGCTGTAACTTTCTCTAATTTGGTATTGACATTCCAGGTGATAGTGCCACTATACATGAAAAATCTGTATTTGTTTCAATCATTCTAAGGGCCCACCAAAATGCAAAATTTTCACAGTTTTCTCAAAAACTCTGCAGTAACTTTTTCTCAGTGTTTTAACCAGTTCAGTACTACAGCCCTGATCAGCAGTGACCACTGAATACTGCATTCCCAGTGAATATGCAACATAATGGACTACCTCACTTCAAGTCAAGATTTGACCAACAAAAATGCATTTTATGAATAGGAATGTTATATATTTTCGGAAA
The DNA here is from genome assembly GCA_020002185.1 of Paraescarpia echinospica. Classification (NCBI taxonomy): domain Eukaryota; kingdom Metazoa; phylum Annelida; class Polychaeta; order Sabellida; family Siboglinidae; genus Paraescarpia; species Paraescarpia echinospica. The sequence continues at coordinate 40,973,376 of CM034537.1, forward strand.
GTATGATAATCAGCAAATAAAATGAGCCATATAATTTTACATTCCATAGTCATGGTAACCAACAATCCAAGATGGCCACCAAGATTTCAACGTTTTTGCAGTTGCTGAACTCAGTTGTATACTAAGTTCGCCGACATCGTTATTATGAATTTATGTCAATCGGCAACATCCGACAAAGATTCTTTGTTAAAACTATCAAATAATCTGTCCAAAATATACAGTGGTAAATCGCTAGTTGAAGTAATGCGGTCCGCCATTGTGGCCGCAGCAGATTTTGATAATCCATCACTAAAAACCGTGAAAATCACTGTAAACTGTTATTGAGCGATAATAAATGATGACCACTGCTGAATAGCTAATTTATTCGCTTTGACAACCGTACACAACAAGTGGCTCCACGTAGGGGATTATTATGAATAAAAACGATTTGAATAGCAGACATCGTCAATGCCGGAAAACCGGCCTGTCGTACCGAAGCGTCACAGATAGTGAGGCCGGAAAACCGGCGTGTCGTACTGAAATGGTTAATAACACAAACTACTACATACAATCTTCACGAAATGGTCTACTCGAATATTTTATTTCCATGTGTATCTTCACTGACATGCATATAGTCTCCACTAAACATGTCAACATTTTACTTCTCTCATAACCCTTAATGATCTATAACTATGATTCACCAGAAAACATTTGATTAATAATTACAAACTCACAATATAGTCCAAAGGATATCAGGGCCACTTGGCCCATTTTTACATATTTACATTTATTAATTTTTACATTAAACTCCCAATATGTATTTATTTATTTAACTACTCGTGGTATTTTGTATTCTATGCCAATTCACATGTGTGACATAGTTTTATGTAGTTAATTACACAAATTCGGAGTTATTTTTATTGACTTTATTTGTATTATTTTATTTATTCATTAGCATATTATTCAGTTGTTGTAAACACTGCCAAACATAGTTTTGCTTCGGATTTTAGTGTATAAATAAAGTAATTATTATTTACCTGTCTGTCCGTGTCTCAGCTTGAGGAGCACATAGTTCGACTGAGGGAGGAGCTGGATCGAGAGAGAGAGGAACGTAACTACTTCCAGCTGGAGCGAGACAAGGTGAACACATTCTGGGAGATCACAAAGCGACAGTTCGAGGAGAAGAAGGCAGAATTGAGGAACAAGGACAGGGAGATGGAAGATGCAGAGGAGAAACACCAGATTGAAATCAAGGTTTGTGTGCGGAGAGCCGATCGTTGATCTGTAGTGTGCGTTTAAAGGGAAACAAAAGACTGTTTGGGTCTGTGCATCTAAGAGTTAATAAAAACTAACTGTATGGAGCTACAGTCAAGAATATTGTGCATGTAGTTTACTAGAATAACCTTATTGAAGACAGTTATTTGTTGAATAGACAGCGCCATTTTGATAGTAAGACTGATATCAAAAGTGCCTACCCTTTTCAGTTCGCAGGTCACCGAACTGGGAATACTAGTCTAGTTTATGATGCTCAGTAACCCATATACTTCTGCCAATCATTTGTTAGCAATTGTAATAATTTTCTCAGGTGATTATGCCACTTTCAGTTATGCAAGTTGTTTTTATGTATATTATGATATGTTTACATCCATAACCGGTGTAGTTTACAACGTAAATAATCGCCAGATCTGCTTTGTCGCTATAACTTGGAATAATGTTACGTCTGCAAATGAGGTTGAACAGGGATAAATTCAAATTGCAAAAAAAATAGATTCTAAGCACTCTATTGGCAAAATCATGGTTGGCTGGGTTAACAATAGGGCCCTTTCATGTTCCGCATTTTGGCATGGCTCCCACTTTCAAGCAACTGATTCAGCAAACTTCCTGCTAATAATTACCACCCTGGATGATTCCAAGTAACAAACTACTCTGCTTTTATGTAATTTAATTGAGAAGGTGGGTAGGTGTATAACATAAGATCTTCTCAATTTGTTAATACCACATTCTGTTTTTCTTCAGTTGATGTTACCTTACATAGTCCATAAGGCTGTCTTGAAACTTCTCCATCTCTTTCTGTCTCTGGCTACATGTTTTGCATCACTCCATGTTCTCCATCCCAGTTGGTATCTTCCTTTTCCAATGGTTGTGCACCTCGCTGTGCATGTAAACACTCCACAGTACCTTGCTGACCGTGTATCTGCATATGTTCCCTGTCGCACTCTTCGCTCGGCCGACAACTCTCTTATGGTTGTTCCTAGAATTAACCTGGAATGGTACGGCCGACGCGCATTTTGATGTGCAGGTCCCACCGCTGGAACTCTCTTCCACTAGAGCTAAGAAGACAACATGACTCTGGATGTTTTAGAAGAGACCTGAAAACCTTTCGCTTTAATCATGTTTTTTTGTAATTATTTATAAAAAAAAATACATACATACTTTTAATATTATAATTATATGGCCTACATAATAATCGAAATGTGTAGTTTTTATTGTGTTAGCATATTTAGCACATGTATTGTAATATTATAATGGTTTACATAATGTATTCTTACATCATGTGTTAGTTTGTAAACACCCCTGAATATGCTTTGTAGAGATATGTGGTGTCTAAATAAATTTGATTTGATTTGATTAGTTGTTCGCCAGGTTGTCTTAGGGTGACCCACTTTCTACTTCTCTTCTGGCCATGTTAGTGCAGTCAGGCAGTGACTGGTTCATTTTCTCCTGAGCACAACTGAAATAAAATCGATATTTCTTCTCAAAATTGCATTCTGCGATGAGGTGTAACCATAAAATTAATTATGCAAACAAATTGAAAACAATGGAAATAATTTGTTTCTGGCTATCTAAATTTACCATCAGCCATCTAGTATAGGTAAACACATATAACCACGGTTTTATTGATATATGCTTATTTACATAATATTGATGTAACGCAAAAAACAAGCAGGGTATAATCTGCTGTTTGCCACAATGTTATAGCACATATTTTGCTGAGAAAATTAGACAAACAAGAATTCAGTGTTCTGAAATATAGTATGAGAAACGTAGTGTAGGCAACCACCCTTTTGTAGAAAGAAATAAAGATATTGATGCCTAATTATCCTCGGAGCATGCTTGCTAATGTCATCTGCATTGTATCTTGGCTAGAGGCATATTCAAGTGTGTGGCATGGTCACCAGGTAGCGCCACAGGACATCTATCAAGCAAATAATCTTGATCTGCTACCGCATATTCTACTGACATTAATTATCTTGTAAGTTCTCTATGGTGCAGATGTTATCTGTATGTTAATATGCTAACTTTGGGGGGAGTATGGTGGTATCTCCTCCCAGGTGCCAGGGTCCACCTGCCTCTTGCAATGTTCATTCACTTCCTTCAACCATTCGCGTCTCATCTACAAATTGGTGATGTATTAAAAAAACACAACTTGTTCTTTAGAGTTATTTACGTACGTGTACCTGATAAGCTTTTCTACCTGTCGGAGAAAGATGGCGACTGGGCGAATTAGATGGTGAGCAACTCTCCAGATGGTGCCACTGTGAACAAGTTGGTTTGTTACTCCGTGTAAACTAGAGTATTATTACTTTTTTATAACAAACTGAAAATTCCAGGCAGATAATTGGCAACGTGGCAGACATTAGTGGATCAAGGTTTAGTGCAGACGTTGGAAATGTTCAATACCCAGCATGCACCATGGCGTCTGATGTCTGGTCTACCCTGTAATGTTCCCTATGTGACACTGCCGCTGTCATTACTTGGTAAATTCCCTGCTGTTCAGAGATTATACTTTAGCCCTAGAAGTGACCACTGAAAATGCTCTGTAGCATACTGTTCCTACAAAAATCACAACTTTACTAATATTTGTCATAAAAATATGAATGAGGTATCATTTTATTTTTAAAGGAATGCTTTATTATAATAAAATTATAATAGCTATATCACATAATAAAGTCATGGGGATATTACTATCTGAACTTCATCCAAAAAAATATTTAAGAAACAAACATTTCATTGTACTGCCAGATAACTACTGAATGGCTGTACGCCATACACCCAGAGAGACAAATGTAGCCATATATGTTAGCTGCCAAATAACACAAAAATGAAAAAAACTGTTGAGAACTTTTATTTTTATTATTTTTTTCGACATAAAATAGGCCGATTCAAGCAAGCTTGTGACCGTTGCAACCCATGCACTCACCCGGAGAAACATCGTGCTGCTAATTTGTTGAATTTTCACATAAAAAACACCCCAAAGTCATTCTAACTATCTGAAGTAGTATGATAACCTTATTTATGTATACTGTCAGGCATTTTGTCAAAATAGTGACGCAGAAACTTGAGATAATCTGAAGTAAACTTTTGAAGTGGATAACTTGCCGAACAACGCTCCACCATTTTGTTTTCGACTTTCGCTTTGGGGGCTGATGATGTTACATTTTAAAGCATGGTTCTGATTTGCTAAATTAAGTCAGCTCACTGATGTCATTTTTGGCAGATCAGCCAATGACAGAGCTTTCCATCGATACCACGTGTACGGGGGTCTACACTTTATGAATGGATGCGTAAATTCAGCAGGACGTAGTAAAATCACCAAACTGTCGGCGTTAACCGTGTCACGTGTTTTGTAAGCTAGATCTTGAGTAGCTGTCATTGAATCTGCTCATGAATAAATACACACGATCTCGAAAAATCTGTCGGCTATCCATAGATACCAAATTGTTGCTTTGTGACACCAGTAATACTATCTGTGATGTGTTTTATGGGATGTTTTCTTTGTTTCATTTGTACTCATTTATGTTTAGCTCTGATAGCAAACAGAATTCCTTCTGGCAATAAAGAATATTATTACCATAAATTTGTGTGTATAATACGCCCCCATGTATATGTAAAATTTTGATAGAATTTCTATATCACCATGTATAATACGTACCCTCGACTTTTGACGTAAATCCCCGATTTCTCCGCTTCTAACATTTTGCTGGAACCCATGAATCCATCTCTGAATTGTAAACATGTCACCTATGCAAGTTACGGCATTGCTGCCGGCTTGTCACTTGCTAGTGACTAGTGTGTAAGCACTACGTAACTTGTCTTGTAGCTTGACAATTGTGCAACTGATTAAATCAGTGTTTGCTAGAACTTACATTGTGGCGTTCTGATTTCACTTTTAAATTAACACCAAGTTCTATTCTGAAATGCTACATGCAAACCTGGTAGTTTCAACTTCGAAGCATACATGCGCTATACTCGTTTTTATTTACATTCACAACACTTGCATTCACAACTTTAAACATGGAGTCACACTTGTTGACACTCGACCCGTGAGGCGGCTGTCATTCACGTGATTCAGGAACGCCAATCATAATGCCTTGGCGCTCAGGGAGCATCACGTATTCTTCCCGGGCTGCGCTTCCCAGTCTCGTACGCTTCCCGCTCATTGGTGTTATTCGCGATGTCAGACATACAGGCTCTTGTCTTTGTAATTTCTCGCTGCTAGTTTAGGGCTAGAGAGGCGGTTACGGGAGTGCGATTCTTGCCTGTCATTTGCGTTGCTGCGGTGGGTTACGTGATTGTGACATCACACCGACTTTGATAATATTACTAGTTTTCCAGCAGCGTTATCCTGGTCTGCAAACATTGATAAATTTGTCAGTATAATACGCACCCCGACTTTTGAATAAAAAGTGAAGGAAAAAAATGCGTATTATACACGGAAATTTACGGTATTGTTATTATTATTATCATTATTAAACGTTTGCATGTCAGTTGTGCTTGAAGGAAATTATAATTGTTAGGAAATAGTTACAGCAAAGGTAGGTACAGTTGGGCCGAATTCCGGCCCGAGACACTCCGACGGTTAAATATATAGTTACCTACTATATGGGGAGCGGTGGTCAAGTGGTAGAGCACTGGACTGTCAATCAAGGGGGCCTTTGATCAAATCCCACTACCGAACACTGTTTTGAAACATGGGCAATTTTGTTAACCCTACGTTGCCTGTGTCTTTCAGAAGAGACACCATAAGCTGTTTGTCCCTTCTGCTTGGTGTCTGTGCAAGGGGGGTTAGAGATCCCACACGAGTGAATGTGTAACCTGTCGTGGGTTCACTATGTCTAGAGAAGGATCATTCTGAAATTAAACTAGGACCACAATGGAAACAAATGCTTGCACTTGTGTCATCCTCATAATAGGCATACATATGTCACTCCTTGTGCCAGGAGGCAGACAAAACAGAGAAAGCACTTGACACCTTTCATGTTTATCTTTGGCCTTTCTTTCTAGGTAATGTCTCTATGCTTATCGTAGTTCCCTTAGAAAATTCCAGGCCTATACCTAAATGCAAATTTTTATATCACCGAAAGTCTCAGCTGTACCTGGGTTAATGAGGTCACCTGGTAATTTGACATACAAAACACTAGAAAGGAAGCGAACCATGCAGAGGGCAAACTCTTGTAGCAGTGGGTACATTGTACTATGACAGAATTAGGTCACTACAAATATGATAGAGTAGATACACTTTGTCACCTGCAGCGTTAGTGGCCTTCAGGTTTGTAATGTTTATGTGGCTTGCTGCAAAACCACATAACATTTAGGTGTAGAGGCGAAAGGTGGTGTGTTAATTTGTAACAAATGAAGGGAAGTTAATCGTAGATTTCCTAATTGGTATTTGCAAGCAATAATTTATTTTGACAGCTGCTGAAAACACTTATCAGTAATTTTCTTACACCTGCCTATATTATATAGCTTTTGCAGGTGTTGGTATTTTATTTAAATTGTAGGAAATATTGTCAATTGGCAGTTTATGAGACCACAAATAAATAATTAGCGAGTGGTTGTTATCATGGTTTTTCGTTTCTTGTGGGTATTAGTTTGATCATATCTGGGCAATTAAACGGTACTTATGTCGCATAATGGAGATTGATGGAGTTGTCGATAGTTTCGCACCTGATAACATTGCAGTGTGCAGGTGATAGGAAACTTGTGGTTGTTTGTGGAGATATGTGGGCAGTTGGTGAGTGGAGTACTGATGCAGTATGTCTTTATATCACCAATATTTTCTCTACACATCAACACAAGGTGAATCCTGCAAACAATGTTAAACATATACATCATTACTCCATTGTAGGTACTTGTGTAACTGAGAAAGAACAAGTGGATTTTAAGTTTTTGTAAAATAAACTATATTTTGTCAGTGTATATCATTAGCAGTCTGATATATGCATGTGATCAAAATATTTGGAATGCCAAAATTTATAATATTCAGAAATCTTTATCCCAGGTATATGGTCAATTAACTTGTACATAACAAACAAAGAATAGTTTGACCATACCCATGATGTGTTTGAAACTTTGAGTGCACCATTGTACAATGACATCCTAGTTTAATATATGTCTTGATATTTAAGTATGACAGTTTTCTGCATATTACTATGTTTATCTATATATTAATAAGCCTCTTTGTGGACAGTCTGGCATTGGAGTAAACTAGTAGACAGTAGCAAGAAATTGACCTATTCATCATGTGACCTGTTGCCTAGCAAAAACTGCAAACCATACAAAAATGAATGATGAACAAGTGGAGTGTTTAAAGAAATTAAACGTTCCCTTGTACATATTTTGAAATTCTGGCTTCAAAAGTTTTTCTTTGTAATAAAGTCATAAGGCAATGTTGTTAAGTAGACAATTATATCCAGGAATGTATGATATGTCATGCAGCAAGGGTAATGTAATTCATTTACATAACCGTTATCAACATTGTTGGCAAAGGCAAAGCTTGACGGAGGTCACGCTCATACTTTTGTTTGTGATGTAGGCAGACCGCGACGTAGCAGATCTATGAATTCTGTAAAACTACTACTATTAGTTCGTCTGTGTAAGTTGCTCCGTGCTGACCGTGCATTGTTCCTACCACAGGTGTATAAGCAGAAGGTGAAGCACTTGCTCTACGAGCACCAGAACAACATCTCAGAGTTGAAGGCAGAGAGTACAGTGGCGTTGAAACTCGCCCAGGATGACCATCGGGGGGATGAACTAGAGCTACGATGTGACAAACGTTCACTCAAGGTCGAACTGAAGGAACAACAACTCTCGCATGAAGACGTCGTCAAAGATCTCAAGAAGGTCGGTACAGTTTCCAAACTAAATAAACAGTAAGAATGCTTACAAAACAATGGCAGCTGTCAGTGGGACTAAATAAGCAATGCAGAAGGTCAGTGTAGTTAGCTGTTAGTATTGGTGGTATGGTTTATAGAGATTTTATAGTAAATGTTCTTAAAGATTAATAAGTTTACAACCGTGATATGATGACTACATGTTAAGATCATTACCAGTGACATTATACATTTTTTATATTTTCATTACAATTAATGATAATATCATCAGCATTTTCATCCTGTAACTTACTACACCGTCAGATTAGATTAAGCTAATAAAACTTGTTCTTACAAGGAAGAATTTAACAAGTCATTTGCACTTATATATAAATACCCCAGCACTGTTCCGAGTGCCTAAAATTTGCCAGATAGTTTCAGTTTGCTATCAAGCATTACCTTCATCAGGAACAAGACAAGAAGCTGACGGAACAAAGAACTGACTTTGTGCGGCAAGCCCATGAGATTGAGCACAAATATGAGAAGAAGATGAGGGCGTTGCGGGACGAACTTGACCTTCGACGCAAGACGGAGATACATGAGATCGAGGAGAGAAAGAACGGCCAGATCAACACACTGATGAAGAACCATGAGAAGGCCTTCAGCGACATCAAGAACTACTACAACGACATCACGCTCAACAATCTGGCTCTCATCAACACACTCAAGGTATGACCACAGATTTACAGTGTTTAATTAATGGTTTGTATGTGATCAGCAAAGTGGGTATTAAGTCGCAAAGTTATGAAATTGAGGTTTGTACATATTTGGATTCCACAGATGAGCTGTAAAATGATACCTCATTTGTTGAAATATCTTGATTTATTGCCAAAAGTGAAGTAAACTTTAAAAACGATGCATTTAGAAACGAGGTCATTTTGTCCGATATTGTCTGTTGTTTTTTAATCTATAGATTCATAAATGCAAGTATTTTATTAGTTTTGGATTGTCTGTCGAGGAAAATAAACGCGATATTGAAAGATGAGATCATAAGGTGTGCATTTCTGCCAAAATAAAACAATTGATGGAAAATGACCTAGATTGCTATTTTGGCTTGTGTGCAGAACAGACTCATGTGACTTAATACCCAGTTCGCTGCGGCAGGTCACAAATGTGTCTAAAGTTTCAAATTCAAATGTGATGCCATAACTTTCTGTACTACGAGACTTAGCCACTTTTTATTATATCATTCAAAACCACTATCAGGAGGGGCTGGATGATAAATAATATTAACCACAGTTTCCAACTGATGTGCTGAATAATTTTGAGAATGCTTGTAGCAGTTATTTTTTAATCAAAGACGAGTTATTCTCTTCGCTTAGTGTTTTCTATACACAGTAAACATTGCTTTTAATTGAATTGTACACAATGTCATACGAATAAATATGTTATTGTTATTATTATTGTTAATAGTCCTGATTCAGGACATTATATGTGAAGTATACAGGTTAAAAATAGAGGATTTAGAGTAGTTCTAGTATGTAGCTCTGTCCCAAAGTCGTAATATGTGACTGCGCACTGAAGCGTGACGGTGCACTGAAGTGTGACTGATGCTGCAGGAACAAGTGGAGGAGATGAAGAAGAAGGAAGACCGTCTGGAGAAGCAGATGGCAGAGGTGATGGCGGAGAACAAACGCCTGGTCGAGCCACTGCAGAAGGCGAGGGATGAAGTGGACGAACTCAGGCGGCAACTGTCTAATTACGAGAAGGACAAACAGGCCCTGGCAGTGAGTGAAAACATTGTTCGGTCAACCACAGCCAAACAGATTTACCTCCAGCAGTATGATATACGTGCCATATTCGGTACATTACATGTACAGTGCGCTTAACAAATATTTGAGACGTGAAAATATGTAAATTTTTGCATTCCAATAAAAGTACTGGAGTATACACCCAATTTCTTGGGGATTTTGGGTACAGCTATCTCAGCAGATGTGAATGGCAAGCGATTTATACATCCAGATTATAAGCAGATTGATACCAGAACACTGTAAAATCTGATAATTTAGGTGGACCTGTCGATATATTTTTTCATCACTGAACTTTGAGTTTAGTGTGACACTGGTAGAAATTGAATTACTATGATGGATTCAACAATCAAGGTTGGCATTGGAGATTGCTGCTAGATTTAATGGGGAAGACTTGTTTATGTGTGCATAGCATGGAAGATTTGTAATGGAAAATGATTGAGTTTTTATCAAGTGTTGGACATAAGTAATGTATAACAAGACAAGCTGTTCTGATTGAATGATGTCTTTGGTAACACAACTCATTGACAGCTACTGGCCGTGCATTGTTAACATTTAGTCGTTTTTATGGACACATTTGAACTGCTAAGAACAGATGATTCGCTTTGACTGTGTTGGTATTGTTGTCAACCCACTGATGTTTTACCTGTAGAGTGCAAAGGCACGATTGCGTGTTCTTGGCGCCGACCACAAGGCCTTACAATGGGAACACGAAGTACTGGAACAGAGGTTCGAAAAGGTATGTCAAGACCTTCATGTTGGTGTTATATACTTTACACTGGTATTGCATTTTCCAGTTTTACTCTAGTGTTTAGACATCAGATTCATAATTTTAAAACTTGATTTTTAGTCCTTTGGCCGAAGGTCCAAGGGACTATTGCCATCACTCTCCGTCAGCCGTCCGCCGTTAGCTGCCGTATCTCAGAAACCGTTCAGCAACTTTTTCTCTAATTTTGCATAGACATATCTTAGGCCACTATGCACGAGAAATCTGTATTTGATTGAATCATTTTAAGGACTCCCTAGGGCCTCCAAGGACCCCAAAACTGGTGAAAATGTAACATTTTGCCTATTTTTTCAAAAACTGTTCAGCAACTTTTTTTTTATTTTGCATAGATGTATCTTAGGGTGCTGCCACTATATACAAGAAATCTGTATTTGATTGAATCATTCTAAGGGGCCCCCAAAGTGCAAAAGTTTTACATTATCTAGTGATGTGGTTTTGAGAAGGGCCCTTCAGACCACCCCCAACAGTAGATGTTGTGTATTGTGCCACAAAGTCAACAGCTGTGACTAATCTCTACAGCCTATTCCATTGAGACCTTGACTAATCTTTCATTGGTCACAGCACCCGGGCAGAGTAGACACACTTGATCCCTGTTAGACTGAACAGTTGCCTAACACTTTTAAACTGTATCTTCAAAGCTATTGATTTTCTATAATTGCAAGTTGTGTTTATTTTGATGTTCATTTAATTATTATAAAATGGTGTGACTGTGGTGTCTTGTCTCCTGTTAGACTGAACAGTTGCCTAACACTTTTAAACTGTTTCTTCAAAACTATTGATTTTCTATAATTGCAAGTTGTGTTTATTTTGATGTTCATTTAATTGTTATAAAATGGTGTGACTGTAGTGTCTATTGGTAAAAGATGTATTGTCTGTAGAAACCTGTAGGTAACAAACATAGAAAATTAATATTCTGGACAACTATAGAGTGAAATATCCTACACTTTATTTATATGAAATGCATTCTACTGTTCTGTTTATGCTTGCCATGCCTTGTGTAGACATGGTACTGTGTAAATCAATTGTATCAATATAGACTAATAATTACAGATTCACAATATAGTTGACACCTGAAACAATGAAATGTCAACCATTAGAAGAGTTGACATAGTTAAGGCACAATAAAGCCTTTTGTGTCAAGACAAATACAATTCAACCAATACCCCTGTCTGAACACTGCCTGTTCTTCACCTATTACATTCGCTTTGTTTAGGTATGTGGTTCTTTTTATAGAACATTTTTGTTTCTTTCTGTACCTGTCTACGTATGATAACCATTTGTCTGCCCTGCTCACAATAAACATCACATGAATGATAAAAGCCATTCATTTGTGGATTATTATTATTATAAAACTGCTCTGCTACTGCTTAGTAGACAGTTAATTAGTGGATCAAGTTCAAATACATCAGCACGTTTTTCACACCTGCATGGTAGTTTAGGCTCAGTAGTGTGCTGGCAGCTACTTAACATATAGGCTTGTGTGAAAAGGATAGTTGGCAGAAGAACTAACTTCAAAGCACCATTGCATCCATTTAGCCAGGCAGCAGTCACACTGTCCCAGTGTCTGCTGCTATGTTTATATAATAATTATATAGGCTTAATGATCCCAATACACCAATCTGTTGGCACAATGTCAGGTAATGGAACTAGGTTAAACATCTTAACAATAACTATAATTAGGTCTGTGGAGCTGTTTTTTTTCAGTGAACAGTAAACATGTAAACATTTTACTTCCATCATAACCCTTAATGATCTGTAACTATAATTCACCAAAAAACATTTGATTAATAATTACCTACAGGGTTGTTTGATTTATGCCGGGCAGAAACTGTTTCTGCCCAGCAGAAACAGCAACAATAGGAAATACATGCCATTGATAGGCAAACGTGTTCTTTTTATAGAAAATTTCAGTTTCTCTCTGTACCTGTCTACGTATGATAACCATTTGTCCGCCCTGCTCACAATAAACATCACATGAATGATAAAAGGAAGATCACTGCCACTTAACTTGTGGATTATTATTATTATAAAACTGCTCTGCTACTGCTTGGTGGACACTAAGCTGCAACTGTCTTTGAGTTTGTTTACATTTTGACAAACTACTATTACATGTATATAGCACTAATTTTTGAATGAATCACATTTTGAGAATGCATGTCATTGTTTGCGGTGTAACTTTTGTATGCTTCATTTTCTGCTGCTACAAGTTGCATTCATCTGAAAGATTATTCAATTGCCTATCCAATGATAATACATATGTTGTGGTGTTACAAATATATAGCTTTGGTATATTGTATACGAGGGTTGTGATAGGAAACTATTGGACATTGCGACAGTGCAGAGAGACAGTACGAGATGTGTCGCTCAGTATATGAAGTGTGACTTTCAGTTACTTCATTTTGTAGTTCTATGGATTATGATGGGCCTCTCCATTAGCTCTCTATATATTTGTACGTTAGGTGAGTAACACCTTCGAAGTTCTGACAGCAGGACACCGCCTTCGGTGAAGTCGAGACAAAAGTTTTACAAAGGCTTCAATTTCAAACGGTCTATCACCATCCAGCTGACCCATTTTAAATGTTTTCAAAAACTGTTCAGTAACTTTTTCTTAAATTTTTCATAGACATTTCATGTGGTAGTGCCACTATACACAATAAATCTGTATTTGATTGATTCATTCTAAGGGCACCAAAGGTCCCCTAAAATGCTAAATTTGCTAACTAAAATTAATTGTCTACCTCAGAGTAGCTATATTTATAACTTGTTGGGTATTACACCCAGCTGTGGAGCTAAGATTCTCTGCCTGCTATTGTTTGATGGAAACTGTGACTAATCTGTAATTGGTCACTGGCAGAAGCTTGTGTCAACAGACAGCATTAAGCCACTAGACCCCTGTTAAACTGGACAGTTGCCTGTAGGTTTTAAACTGTGCCAAACAGTGAGTCTACCTTTTGCTCTCAAATAATCTGTCCTCTTAGTTTTTAACATAAAGACATAATCTGGCATAACTTGATAAGTTTTTGTAGCAGCACATTTGTACTTCCAGTTTATCATTGCAACATAACATACATATTACATACTGTGTGCCACATTTGAATGTTGTGCATGTAATATTTCCATGCAATCCATTTGCATATATAATTTCAACAGCCGTTTTCTTCATTTTCACTTTTTGCCCCCTACCATGTTCAATGCTCCATAACTTCGCCAATTTTTGTAGCAGTCATATAATTTTTGAAACCGTGTAAATCACCCTATCAAACCTTTACAAGGATGTAAGAAAACAATGTTACAATTTTTCTGACTTATCACTCATTTGGTCAGCCGGGGTCACATATAGACGTATTAGTCCAAAGGACTTCAGGGCCACTTGGCCCATTTTTTTTAATTAGCAACTTGTTTTTGTTGAGAAAAAATCTGCTACATACGTCTTGTTTGACGCTTCAGCGAAGTGTCACATGCTTGGTTTGAAATTCAAATTGGTTTATATTTGATATATCCGGTATTTAATATAAAAATTAAATACAAGTGACAATTAATACTATGATGCCAGTAAAAACAAAACTAGTTGAAGCAAATATATGCCCTGAACTGGAGCATGAATGGCAAAACTGAATACCAGTATAGTAACGATAATTATAATATATAATACCTTGACAAAAAATTAGATGTTGAATGGAGAACAATTTAGACATGATATAATACCTGAAAATAGTATGAACCTTTTTACAAGGCAATATAACATTTAATTTAACACTAATTTACAATTTAATATATGTCATAATAATTATTCAGACATTGTACGACATTAAGAATTATTCGTTTCGAGAGTGGTTATACACGGAATCCATGAGTGTTTTGATACCGGAAGTACATAACATGATGCACTTGGAAGGACATAAGTTTTTCAGGACAGACATGATGTGCTGGTGTCTGTTGCAGGTACAAGAGGAGAGAGACGAACTGTACAAGAAGTTTGTGAAGGCCATCCACGAGGTGCAACAGAAGAGCAACTTCAAGAACTTGTTACTGGAGAAGAAGCTCAGTGCTTTGGCCGACACGCTCGAGAAGAAGGAAGCTCAGCTCAACGAGGTCCTCTCGGCGTCCAATCTCGACCCGACGGCTCTCACGGTGGTCACAAGGAAACTCGAGGTAATTCTCAATACGTTATTAAACCATTCTAGAAAAAATTCCCATCCTCCGCAAAATGCCTGTCCTCCGGATGGACAAAGATACGGACGGACGGACTTAGTGCGGACGGACAGATGCATATGTCGGTTTCCCAGTGTATTCATAAGAGTCGTTTGTGAAAGATCACGTAATTTAAACAGTTGTTCGCTGTACGTTACTAATTGTTCAATTAATGATTTTTCAAAGCAGCGTAAACCGTCTACTGATCAGTCGTGTATGCGTGTCAGCTATTGTAGAAAACACGCATAACGTTGCGAACATTCGTTTATGGTTCTGTACGAATTCCTATCTAGTAAGAACACTTAACCCATGGGGAATTTCGAGAGAAAAAACATTAAAAGTCGTAGATGAGCCACTGAAGGTTAGGCGCCCGAGATGCAAGCCTCTAAGAGGAAAACCTTAACACACACGCGCAGACGAACACACGCACGCACACACCAACAACGTACGCTACTAACACAATGATATAGCATGTATTGTATAGTAAGAATAATTTTGGAGCTAGAGAAGTTCTAACCATAATATTATTACTTGTTTAATTGTGTGTGGTCAATCGTTGAGATAATGTGTGTCCACTGTATGTTTCCAGGATGTCCTCGACTCCAAGAACAGCGCCATCAAAGACTTACAGTACGAGTTGGCCCGTGTGTGCAAGGTGAGGTTGCATTTTCTTTTTATTGTTTCTATATACTATGTCATTAATTGGCACCAACTTGTCGTTTCTGGATGACCGTCATACATCGAGTTTACATCCACAGAATTCTTCATTTACCTTGTAGTGTAATTTGAGTTTACCAGTGTTTAACTAATTTATTAATTGTTCACTTGCGACATTTTAAAAATAAATTTAATCAAACTGCTTGTGTATTTTATGGCATCTTATACTTATTTAGAATCAGTGACATGTATACATTAGTACGCATTTTAGGTATTAATATAATTTTTATTTATAGCATCACATCCCGTAGCTTTATATAATGCACATTTTATAGGGCTATTGTGATCAACAATGATGTTGTTACCAAAAATAACTCTGCAGTGTAATCTTTGATGATCAATACTTGTTTTTATACCATGTACCGGTAATATGCATCACTGGATCTATTCATTGGTCTTTTTTTCTCTCCAGGCTCATAACGATCTACTGAGGACATACGAGGCCAAGTTGACACAGTTCGGCGTGCCGACAGAGGAGCTTGGTTTCAAGCCGCTCGAGAGTACCGTGGGGGGCCAACAGCTCGGCCAAGGACCTGCTGGACTCGTCTCAGCTCCCACATAATACCTCTCCAGTGGTGGGACTTAGAAACATGTGGATAGTTCATCTCAGATACCTTGGGTTTTTATCATGCTGCGTTTGGATGGGGAAAGAGAAAACCAAAACCAGTTTACGTTACGTTATGGAAATGGTGAAATATTTTTGGCAGATGTCTTTGGGCAGTTTGGCGGGATCTCAATCTTGGTTTCTTGCCAGATTACACATGGCATTCCTTTTCAGAGACCTGGCAGCATTCCTCTCGGTGTTTTATGTTTGTAAATGTGTCTGTGTATATATAAACAACAATTTTACCATGATACTCGTATGTACGAGTGAAATAAATATACTTCTTCAAGTGTCATCGGTATGACCTCTACTTATTTCTTAGTTCAGAGTCCACAGTGACATGACAGATATGTTTTTAGGTAAACACGCACGTTATAGCAACACGGGAACAAGAGATGAAACTTGATAGGAGTCCACGAAACAAACACACAGTTTTTATTTTGAGGCATTCAGGAAACAAGTTGAACCCTCATAGAATGTCGTTGATCACGTATACAGTGAACACTACATGCACTATGTTGGACACTTTATGATAAGATGTCTTTATTCGTATCGACAAATCGTCGTGATTAGTAAATGTGAATGCATCTGATCGTCCCATCCGTTTCTTGTTCAATTCTATTGGCAAACTGCCAGTTGTTATCCGAAAATGTAATCCAGATTGTTGCGTCTCTCGTCCCTCGACAATTCGCTAGATTTATCTACAAATGAAGCGTGATTGGTTGCGACAGGAGCATTGCTGTGCGTGGTTCCTGGTAGGATTCGGTCCCCGTGTATCAGTATGTGTTTGTGAAATACACCAGAATCTTAAACTGCTTGTCAGCATTCTTCCAGGGCATGTTGATTACAAGTAGTTGCTGAGCCAACTTGTGTGTAATCTGGACTCTCCAGTGAGTGCTGTTAGCTTACGGATTCACTACACTTGCTGTCATTGGTGCATGCAAGTCCCACAGAGCAAGCGCGATATCGACAAACGTGCTATCAAGATGAACGTCTTTTTGCAATGGCGCATTTTGTGCAGTGTGTATATTTATAGCTAATGTTTACAGATTGAGACTGACATGGTGTTGTTTTGAATATCCGGGTAATACAATGCCCACGCAAACAGCCACTGAATCGGATCACATCCATAATGTATGCTTACGAGTTAAACGTACGACATTTAAACTAAATTACGTTTGACCGTTCTTGTCAAAGATTAAAAAAATGCCCTTTGTGTGAGATGGCGTCGAGCGAAGATGTGGGTGTAATATGCTGTGATGTTTTATATTTGTTATGTAGATGTACATGTATAAAAACGTCCCATGTTGGACTCGATCAGGCAGAATACCATAAAGTATTTAAATAAATATTGCCAAGCGATCAGTGTTGTAAATGCTAATTTGTTAAATTTATATATTTTGTTGTACTGTGCATTTAATGTTGGATTCTAAGCGTATGATGTTAGGTTAACAATTATAAGAGTTTACGATTACTCGACATCGGAACGAAGTGTTGAAAAGTATTTTCTTTCTTCCTTTTATATTTATTTTCTGTGCTATGTTTTAGCGTGGAAACGAATGTTAAGTAGATTTGATCCCCCTTATTCACATCTTTACGGGATACTAGCCACTACAAACGTGTAAATCAAATACCACAAACCAAAGTAAGTTAGATCGTTACGTGCTGGTTGAGATTTCAGCACTTAATTTTGAGATAATTTTAAAAAATCGGTACGAAGCTAGGGTATGCCTCATCCCCAACTATTACCAAGTGCGGATGGGTCGCGGTCTTCACAATCTGTCCTGCCCACTACATACATGTTCGTCAACAGTTGTTGACGACAATGAAGATCTCATTGCGATGGACAGGACGAGATGAACGGCGATTTGCTAACTATGCGAACAAAACTCGCTTGTTCGCCTCCGCGCAGCGTGGGCTCCAACGTATGGTAGACTCCATTGTACTGCCGTACGCGAAACGCCAACGTTATCATTCGCAGAGTACAGATCTTTTACATCTTGTGTGGGGGTCAAAACGGTTAACCCTGTGTACAAAAAACGACGTTATATCGCCAGGAGCTGATAACAATTACGCTGCTAGCGTTTCCTGGTCAAGACAATTGTCGAGTTGGATATGATCGACGCTGTATTGTCGCCTTGTAGTCAATCCGGTGGGTAACCAAAGCTAGTGTTTACCTCGGAAGGACACGTTGCATGCTCGAATTGTTTCGCAAGCGGATACTTCCGTAGGGAATGCACGTATGCCACGGTGTTGGATGATATATTATGTCCGACGCCCTGTTAACTGGTGGGTGAAACTACTTAATAAGGGGCTGTCTCATGACATAACATCATTTTATTGCTTCTTTAAAGGATAATTCTTTTTAGAACAGGCTCTCATAAATTCACAAAATCTAGAAAAATGTACCAGGTAATGCGTTTCATACTTGTTCAAACCACCTAAAAAGCACCAAAGCTCGCCAACGTTGAGCCAACTTGCAGGGGATTCAACTGACGAGGCATGGCGGCCAACGTATTACTCACCACGCTACTCGGTTCGGATATCCACAGAGTGTTTATCAAGATGCCATCAGAAGTACCGTCTTTTTCATATCGTGGTATCACAACATCACAATAAACGACTCGTTTACTCCTCACATCATATGTTACCTAGTTAAACAGTTTTCACCCTGAGTAGACCTGGCAAACGATCTGTGACATTCGTAGTGTTTCTACGAGTCTTACAAGTTGTTTGCCAGGTGTACTTAAACATTGTATTTAATCGTCACCAAGTTCCTAGTTTTGCATTTATTAATTAATATAACGTTCGTAAGACATTGACAACTATTTTGAAGGTGTACAGTGTTCGCAATCTGAAAGATCTCTACGTCTCCGGAGCATGTTATATTGGTAAAACATCCAGTTTTAAAACCAGCCTTATTGGCAATAGTGCCGAGGCGGGCTGAGTTAACTGCGATACCCTTTAGTGTTCAGCAATGTCCCATTTTCCCACGTTCAACACAGCAGACGTCCTGTTACAAATTACTATGCTGGCTAATTCCGGATAGAAGAATAGGCTGCCTCCCTTTAATAAAATAAAACTATAAAAATGTGCCCAAACCTTACAGATAAAAATCCAGAATGGCCATTTCAGTATATATTTTGTGGTTGCCAACATTATTTTAACAATTTTGTTGACACATTTTTGCTTTTCAGAATAGTAACTTTTTTTATTTATAGACAACTGGACCGTGTGTATAATTTTTAAATCACTAAACACATAACAGTTCAGTTTTTTACAAAGGCTTCCGTATACCACGACGTGGTAAGTGGACCCCCGGTATACCCGGTCCATTTACCAGCAGCAGAAGAGGTGGGACATGTAAAGCACGGATGTCTCTGGTGTGTCTTCACTTCCATGGTGTCGGTGAAAGAAATAAAGATGGTAATTTCAAGGCGTTGTGAAGATGACGTGATTTTTACGACAAATATATCACTTGGATAATCATTGTTTATGCAAACATCACGTCACCGCGGCAAAACATGACATCACGTATGTTTATTTGGCGCAAGAATTAATATAAATGAAATAGTGGAAAAGAGAAAAACATAAATAATGTGACGGATGATTTGGAGAGAGAACAGAAGAGGTTGTCGAGAAATAATGGAAGAGGTGGTTGACCGTTTAGTGTAGAGAAAGTTGTGGAATTCGCTTCCATCAAACAAAGACCACAATGGTGTGTATTAAAGAAACACGTAAGTTCGCTAATAACAATTGTACCATGTACAAGTTTCTGCATATTCAACTGACGTAACATGCATGGTTGCTATATGAAGTAACGCTAGTATGCATTAATATATATTCTGCTCGACAGGTGGCGTCACGGTATCGATTTATTTCCCCGCGATACACGGTGACGCCCAAACCATCACGCATCCATCAAACGTAATAGTGTACATTTAAATTGACATTTTCCATTGTACGCGGCCGCCCCTGAACGCTGTCGCACCTTCAACCGTAGAAAGGCAATGACCCGCCCACGATCCAAGCAGTAAAGCGGTGACCTGTGTATGTTGCGTATACGTAGGTTATGTGGAGCGTTGTGAATGCAATTGATAACGTTTGATTACGTCTCTCCACTTCTGCGGAAGCGCAAACCGACGGTCGAGGATGCGGCTATGATGGTGATGACCACGGTGTCGATTCGGTCGTTGCAATCTGATTAGGTGACGATTAGCACGAATGCAAGACACTGGTAATAATTCGTTTCTGTTGGCAACCGGCATAGTATTGCGCCGCCTGCTACATATCGGACAAGGTCAATCAAAACAAAAACCTTTGAATACCCCATCACAACCATACATACACACGCACGCACATACGTGCACACTTGCACTCATGCGCGTGCATATTAATTGTCATACAGACGTCAGATGTCCGATTTTAAAATTATGTGTGTTATATTATCATTAACATTGTGCTTTAACCACCCTACTTAGCATCCTAGCATGCTCGAAAGGGAGAGACGGAGAGGAGAGGAGAGGAGAGGAGAGGAGAGGAGAGGAGAGGAGAGGAGAAGGAGATAGAGACTTGACACGTCTATAAACCTTTTTGTGAGTGTTTGTTGCGGTATGGCTGCACGCATACGTTTGCTGTCTTGTGTGAATCAAGCATAGACTACATTGAAACCTCACTGTTAATTAAGGCCACCCTTGGAACTTGGAAAAACGACATGAATAGCGAGGTGACCGCATTCGTGGGACTAATTCCCTGTACTTTGCTGCATGCATTATGGACAAAGTCAGGACTGTGTTAGGGTGATTTTAATTGCAAGGTGACTATATTACCGAGGTGACCGTGTAAGCCGAGGTTCTACTATATATATATATATATATATACACACACACACATATATATATATACATATATACATACATACATACACACACACACATACGCACACACGCACGCACGCACGCACACACACAAATATATATATATATGTATATATATATATATATATATATAATTATCCCGCTAGTGTGCCAAGGGGCCTTTTTAATTCCTAAAACAATCGTTGACACGACGCGAATCTGTTGGTGCGTCGGTCTAACATTTGGACTTTCATAAAAAAAACACGACCGCCTCCGAGCTCTTGTTCCTCAGATTAGGCGCTTCAGAATTGTTACCTATTGTGTTGTGTTTATATTATATAACATTATGCCGCTAATAAATGAATTGGTCATCCATTGTACTCGCTTCTTGTCTGTTCTTGTGACAACGCAGGACGGACAACTGAGCGGATTATCTAGCCTAGATCTGCCGCGGTACACTGTACAGGGGACTAGCTATATGTACGCACGTATCGACTTACTGTAATTAGGTTCGACACGAATGCCGTCAAGTGTTGTGACGATCGACACGTCTTGTGAGCGCTCGTCGGTCAGTGATCCAGTGACCAGTCACTGTAATTACTAACCACCTGCCTGTCGAGCTGTAATGAAGTCAGTGCCATTGAAATCAAGGCTCCTCGGACCAACAATCCGATACCATAATCGAGTCAGGACAGAGTCTGTTGACTTTGACAGGCTGTGTTAGCGACGTAACTACGGAGCAGAATTAACGTGCGAGTTCAAGGACGGCGTGGAAGTGGACGGACGACGGACAGACGGGCAGTACCTGCAAGAGGAAGACCAAGGTCGTTGATCGGTGGATCAACCACGGATGAAGTAGAACCGTTATGTCACTTTAAATATAGAAACCCTTAGCAAAGAAAATCTACACTTAGGATGGCTTTCTGGAGAAAATGTTGTACAATAGAATCAGAGGTGCCAAGTCTACTGCTTTGGCGGTAGACCTCACGTTTTTTCTAATTTCTTGGGGTAATCTCACGGTTTACCACTTTACTGTGTAAATCTACCGCTAGACCGATATTTCACGGTATAATTTTTCTGATTTAAAAAATAAATCGTTTTAAACCAGTGAAAGTCAAACTTTAAAACACAATTCCCAATTTGTGCATCCAATTATACTGCCTAACCTACGTATTACATTAAACATCACTAAAAATAAGTACATTCACCGTAAAATTGAACAATTACCCGATTCCCTTTCTTTCATGCTCTCCCCGTCCTGACTGATGTGCTAGGCTCGTGGTACCAGTTTCTCATCAAATGCCATCACAATCAAGAAAACCGGCAGATCTACCGCGTTTTGGGCAATAATGCTTGGCACCTCTGTAGATTTATATATAATATGTAGTATTCTATAGTTTTCTGTAACATAATATATGAATGTACAGTATACTATTCTATGGGATTTTTTGGATATTTTTTATCGAGTATTTTGTGCTATTGAATTAGGTACAAAATCAATAGTATACAATAATTTTCCATAACATAGTCCTATGTGTGTAAGAAACAAACTTACTATATTTACGTCACTGTTTACTAGCAGTTGGAACGGAAAATAATAGATCGGCCGAAAAAACAGACCGCATGATCATCCCGGAACTGTCTTATCATATTACAGGTGTGCGTCGTATGTATACATACGGATCTGGTTAACTCTGTCGTAATGCTGGTATTATCAATTACGAATGCAGGCGGATTTGCTATTTTGGAACATATCCGATCTTGATCAATTTCAAAAGAAAGTGTTCTATGACGAGGGCCGGTCACAAGGATTGGTGGAGATGAATGTACCATTTCCATAAACCCGTTGTGCAATTGTTGTTATTTGCCCCGTTTGGATCCATACAAAATAAAAGTAGGTTTGAACTTTGTCCCAGATTTCGCATCAACTAATGAGATGCTTTGCTATATAATTCTTCTAGCTCACGTCTTGGCAAGAGAAGTTCGGCAAATATAGGCCTACTTTTCCTATAGAATGTTCCAAATCGCGAATGCACACAGCATAAAACATATATATCTTAGATTCAAAATTCAAGATTCAATAACTTTATTGTTCGTTTAAAACATTGCATTAAAAACGGAAATTTTCCTTTAGACACATATTGAAATGACAGTAATAAAATTGGCACAACACATAAATTTGGTAAAACACATCATAATTAGCATTAAAAAAATTATAAAAATAATAACTAAATAAATATAATAATAAATAAATAAATAAAAGAGATACGAATGGTATTTGTGTGACCCTAAAAAGGTTATTACAATTTAACCATTTACAAAGTTCTACAATCAACTACATCACGCCAGTTGGTTACTCTGAATTGTATTTCAACGTGGAAGATTCTAGTGAAATCTTACAGTTACCGGCGGCTGCTATATTGAGGCATGCACCGAGACGCGGTGACGCGTCAAATGCTCTGTTTCCTCGACATGTGTGCGCATATATCAACTCAGGCGTTGGTTTCTCGCACACTCTTCGATTCAGAACTACGCTTGTAACAATTGCTATAATGACTGTCAATTTGGTTTGTGTATGCAACTTGTGTGTTTGATGTAACACTTTTAGTGTAGTTAATAGCCAATACATATTCGACGATGCAAACTGGAGCAATGGATTATTCTCTAGTCTCAGTTTGGCGAATGGCGAGTTGAGAAAAGTAGACATTGGTGACGTCAGGCTTTCTATCACAATGGCGCTGTCCGTGCAATTTAGTGGTGTGTCTTCAACAATATTAAGATTATTCTATGTTTGTTTTTATTAACGCTTGTAGATGCACAGGCCCATGAAGATGGCTTTTGTTTCTCTTTAACTAT
Organism: Paraescarpia echinospica; assembly: GCA_020002185.1. Lineage (NCBI taxonomy): Eukaryota > Metazoa > Annelida > Polychaeta > Sabellida > Siboglinidae > Paraescarpia > Paraescarpia echinospica. Next base: position 40,997,267 of record CM034537.1, read on the forward strand.
GTGTTACCAGCCCTTCTGATAAATCTGTCGATTTAGTTTTAACATATTCACGCTGTTAGCATTTACGCAATCGGCAAACAATATAGTCCATTCGTCTATGTAAGAATGAATTTATAGCGAGAAAACCATCTATTCCATTCATCTTTGTGAGAATTGATTTATAGTTAGATAACATAATTATATCAATAGTTTCGTAACATTTCAAAAACCGTTCAAAAAATCTAACTGATCTCCTTTTAATCTCCGTGTCTCTATGTTTTTCTTGAAACGCATTCTATTAGGTATTCTTCATAATTAAGATATCTCAGTTATGGAATCATCTTCGTTGCTCTGCTCTGCATTCTTTCCAGTGCCCGTTTAAAGCGTGAATGAAAAAAATCTCGATTACCTACGTCAACATTGACTAGCAGTTGGCAGGGGCGTACCAAGAGAGGGTAGTCTGGCGGGGGGGGGGGGGCACAAAACCTCCAGTGGCGGCCGGAACAAATGGTGTAGAAACGTTTTCGTTGCCGCGCCGCCGTAAGTTCGGCTTCTTCGCTGTCTCGGCTCGACGGTGTCATCAGAAGACGGTGGGAGGGGATGCTGTTGAAAAGTTTTCATCGCTGCGCCGCCGTAACGTCAGTCACGGGGGCCCATACAAAAAGGTCTACGAGCATGCCAAATTCCAAAGGTATAGGGGGACACATACCCCCCATCCTCAGCCCCCCCCCCTCCCATACACGCCTATGGTTGGAACGGATGTTTCAGTAATATTTGCATGAGATTGTTTCCAGTAATAGATCTAGCAGAATAGACAACAGACCGTATGATCATCCCGGAACTGTCTTATCATATTACAGGTGTGCTCTGTCCTAATGCTGGCATCATCGGTGACGAGTTCTTAACCATTTTCAAAAGAAAGTAGAAATATTCTATATGACGAGAGCCAGTCACAAGGATCGGTGGAGACGGATGTATCATCTTCGTATACACTTTGTGAAATTGTTACTTCGCGTGGATCAATACAAATAAAACTAGGCTTGAACTTTGTCCCAGTTTTCGCGTCAACAAAGCGATGCTTTGTTATATGATGTCTCGCTCACATCTGGGCAAGTGAAGTTCGGCAAATATATGCCTACTTTTCTTAGAATGTTTCAAATCCCAAATGCTCAAAAATGACGTTTATGTTAACACAATAACATTGCTGTGTTGGTGTTGTGAAATATGACGCTAACAAATTCAGTGGGTTGAAGGCTAAACTAAAAGCCCGATTATAAATGGATCCGCGAGGTATATATACCCTTTGTGAAATTGGAATTGTTTATGTGTTTAGTGATTTAAATATAATTATAGACGTGGTTCTCTGATGTATCTAAATAAAAATTAGGTCTATGCTATGCTGAAAGGCACAAATGTGCCAAAGAAATTGTTATTGTTAATAATCGTAACCGATATTGAAATGGCCATTGATAATTTATATCAGTAAAGTTTGGTCACGTTTATTTGTAAAACGGTTTTTCTTGTTATAGCGCGTACACCAGTGAACCACTTCTAACTTATTCAACGTATTCAAAATTATTTTTTTTCACAGGAAAGTCCATATTCAACGTCGTGGTAAATATACAACGGGGGTCAATTTACAATATAACACCGGCAACTAGCTTTTGTTCTATAATTCTACACATCCAATCCCCACACTGAATGTTACATATTTTATTTACGTTGACAACTGATACACAGAAAAAATCACATGCATTTAAATACGTGATACGTAACTTCATCAAATATAGCAAATATAATAGGGGCCGGAACCCCCTTGATTATGGCTTTACTAAACGTCACACTTTCAGCATATCGTGAAGACCCCATTTGAGAATCAAATACACAGACGCTTGGTTAAGAAATGCGGTGACGTTAGACTCATTCTTGAGGTTTGGGTCGCCGTAGGCCGGTACATTCAAGTATTTTGTAGGCCTACAATTACGTTTTTACGCAGTCATGCGAAGTGGTTAAACACACCGAGCAGAGAGCATACACCCAAAAAAGTACTGCTCAGTCCACTACGCCAGTTGTACGACACTTCCTTTTTTTTGTAAACCATGCATGGAAATTGACGCATTGCTAAATACGCTGATTATCGCGTCATCGCGTTTTTTGTCAGGAACCAATGTCGGTGAGGTCGTAAGCGTACGAGTGAACTCGAAATGTACCAGACCGGACCGGACTGGACACTGATAATTGCCATGCCACCTGTGACGAGACAGTGTTAACTGCTAAACCATTCCCTGCATAAAAAAACCGACTGCCACAACTGTCCGGTGATTAATAAACCAAAGGTTAGATATCACAAAATGCTATCATCGTCATTACGGCGCATGCAGCTGGTGTAGTAGAAAACTATTTAGGCATACATACATGAGTCTTTTCACTACATTATCGGACTCCTTGAGGCAGAGGGGATACCTTTTAATTTTAGCGGATATATCGTAGTCCTTGCCAACGATAGAATCACAATGGAGTTGTACGTAAACGGAGACGTTACTACACACACAATACGATCCTGTTGTAACATGGCTCTATGGCATGTTGACCAAATCCTGTGTTACACAGTGCAATGTGGACCAATGAACAACCGGCACGCGCGCACCTGAAACGGCGCGGGAATTCGACCAATATAGCCGTTTGAAGTTACGGAAGTCTGCGGTCGTGTTATTGTCTTCTGTATTCCTGCCTTCCTATTCACCTATAGCACCCGGACTAGATGATATCGCTTTGACACACACACGCACGCACGACGCACGCACACACCCACGCGCGCGCGCGCGCGCACACACACACATGCACACACATACACACACACACACACACACACACACACACACACACACACACACACACATTAATTTTTAGGTACCTATACAAACTCTTCGACATACATTACTACTTATGCCTAGTCTATGAAGAAATAAAACGTTCGTTTAGCAACATTAGATACAAGGAACAGTTTGAGTCCCACCTTGTTCTTTCTAACAAACATTCACTGTATGTATTGACTTAACTTAGGAATTTAAAAATACCGGTAGTGTTTAATATATATTATATGTAATAGATATAAACATCGTGGCACATGTATGAATACATTATATCTTAGTCAGTAGATTGCGTGTGTTGGATGCTTCCCAGATAAGTGGAGATGGTGTTCGATTGAACAGGTCTGCCAGGGAGTAAGGTGTAAAGCGCTTTGAGCAGTCCTGAGGACTGAATATATTGCGCTATGTAAAAACTTGCATTTTTTGTTGCTGACCAGTAATATATACCCTTCAAGATTAATTCTACTCTCGGATTTTTCCACGATAATAAAACTGAAACTTCTAGACACTTTCAGAGCACAATATTGTTCCATCGTTTTAATATTATGTGGACCAAGCAATGTTTGATAAGCCGGCAAATCTGCGTAACCAGTGAATGCGATGGCGCAAGATAACGTCTGCAGAAGGAAAGAAGATAGGCCTACCTTATTCCGGGTGCGCGATATATATATGACCGTGTATAGATACACGGAATATGTACATGTATATATATAATCGCACATAACAGTGACGTGGGTGATAGTACAAAATACTATTCCGAGAAACCAAACTGCTGGTCAATACTATTGAAAAGCTGGCTTCTGTCGCACACAATGTTTCAACAGATTGCATATTTCACACTAGATTATACCAGCATTCCAATAGTGTTCTTTAACTTTTTAAAGAAAAACTATCATGTTCGATTACACAGAGATATTTCCACGAAATATGGACACATATATTCCCATCATATATGGTCAAATCTAAGTAACATGCTAATCGCTAAACCAATTACGTTGTTGTGAACCGCATTAACCCTATAGTTCGACCGTAATATATTTTGCTTTGAATGTTTCAGGGGGTAGGAGGGTTCATGTTGATGTAATCAAGGTCAATGAAATTGTACGGGTGTTAATGATTAAACATAATGATAATGCACATCACCCGATCTCAGAACGTCTGAACCCTGATAACCTTCGATCACACTTCTGGGCCTATATATTGAAAATTATCACGACAGTAGACCCCATGTTGGTCTCCATAAACAGATAAAGCCAAATTAAAAGAGAAACTTCGGTTCATTAACATTTATTTGGACGGTAAAGATGCTAGACTAGATATTTAGTAGTTTATTCTATGTATCGTGATTTTACGATAATGGCGGTGAAACTTTCTACCTTTAATGTGGCGGCGGTCTTTTGTAGTTTACACACATTATTTCAAGCCTTTTGTATATGGTTACGACAGGTGCATGCATGGTTACGACAGGTGCATGCATGGCTACGACAGGTGCATGCATGGTTACGACAGGTGCATGCATGGTTACGACAGGTGCATGCATGGTTACGCACGTGTACGTTGCGGGAAAACATCTGGAATATAGATGGTTTCACAAATATATAATACAAAATAAAAACAATCGGCTGACATATATGGCTTTATATATCGAGTATATTATCGATACCGCATTTCCATTGTGCTACACTCATTAGCATTTTAATATGGGTGCTGACCTCAAGACGTACCGGACCGGACATTCCTTCCCGTGCCGTGACGAACTGACCAGTTGCGGTTCTGACGAGCCACGCGGAAAGGGATATAACGCATAAATGAATCGTATCTGCGTAAAAATCGTGCATGCTGCGCCTAATCGTGATTACACGGTAAATGACAGTTGAGCTAATGATATCATGATAACAAAACTAATATTATTCGTGTGTGTGTGTGTGTGTGTGTGTGTGTGTGTAGGTGCGCTCGCGTGTGCGTGCGTACGTGTTGGTGTGTGCGCGCGCGTGGTCGTGTTTGTGTTCGTGCGTTCGTATGTTTGCTTATGGGTTCAGCACATTGTCAGTTTTCCCATTGGCGACCATGTTAATGTTTTGTGTGATTATAAGAAAACGTGACCTATAAAGTTTCTTAAACTTCTCACCTGCTGTTATTATCATCTCATTGACATGCTGGTCGAGTTTAGTCAAAATCTAATATATCTAGCTCTTGCAAAATGCCTGTATGTATGACACCCGTCAATATTTAATTGCAGTAATCCGGCTAAAGTGTCAACTAGCCAAATTGCTGCCAGATACCCTTCCGCTTAGTAAAATCAGCTAAAAAGACACCATTTTACTGTCAACAGCTTCTACAATCACATCTAGAAATCTGACTACTCAAATGCACTTATGTCAGAGCAAGTGAATATTGTAAAAAGTCATTTCTCAAAAATATACTGCACTCTTTTTCGTCTGTAACCAAGCAGGAAGTCTAACAGTGTCCTAACTCCTTGTCTAACATGGGAGTGTGCGCGCCTGTGTGTCTGCGTATGTACGTGGGTGCGTGGGTCATGTGCGCGCGTTTTGGTGTGTGTGTGTGTCTTGTGTGAGAAACATACGTGTGTGCCTGTATGTGACTGTGCGAGTGTGTGTGCGGTGCGAGCGCGCGTGTGCGTGCGTACGTGTGTGTGTGCGCGCGTCATCATGCGTTCTGGTACGTACAATAATCATCTTTATGAAAGCAAAGTATGCTCTGTATATGATATTTTTTCGATAGGGTATTCAAAGTGCAGGTGACAATGGGATTTACCGGATGTGTCCAAAATAGATTTTAAATTAGGCCTGCGTTGTGTCACTGTTTGTGACTAACTGCTCTCTCACAAACAAGCATTACAGTGGCCATTTACGTCAACTGACACTAATGTTAATCAAAACAATCAGCATATTTATTAAAAATTAGTCAACGTGGTTTTGAATTGTATGCCGGTTGACTGTCTTGTCATTTGCAGCGGCAACGGCAAGTTTCCGCCAGTCAATACAGGTATATAATACTAGGTATCTATAAACGTGGTTGCTAAAAATAACATTAATGACAACATTACAGCAAATTGCTTTCTATGTGTCTGTTTTTAAAACACTGTATCACAATATACAAAATTAACACAAGTATCAGTATAATTCTGAATTTACAACTTGAACGATTCTTGTGCGCTGCGCACAATATATTGCTGCACTATGAACTGTATTCACATTATTATTTATGCAGCTATGCTTTAGGACCGTTTGACAGTTTTTGGCCAGTTAAATCAATAGCTAGACGTCTGTTCAACTTGTGGTCACATACTAGTATCCCACAATTAAAACGAATTAATGTTAAACTTACACACTCAAATGGAAACTGCGTATATGTAGTTATAGTTGTAATTTGAGCTGTAAGTAGATTGTCGTGTTTCTATGTTACTATACTTCTATTGGTAATATAAAGTGCCATTTCAGATAATTTGCGCCCCACCGCGAGGAAATCAACAAACACGTCGTGGCGCGTGAACCTTATGCAACCTAGCTGATGCATGCATGGTAATTCTACTGTAAACATATTTATTCATGAATTAACGGAGACAGACTTTTTATTAATTCAATATAAAAATATAATTTGTATGCAGGCCTTAGCTATAAAGAATGTGAATAGGCCTACTAATCATATTATAGGCCCTACATTAAAACACATAAATGTGCAAGCACTTATTTCCACTCTGCTTGTCGACAAATACCGCATACTTCTCTGATGCTAACCTCGCTGACGACGATAAATATTATTTAATTAAATCTTCTCGCATTCAATAATTTGATCTGGGCTTCGAACCCGCGACGCATTTGCCATTTTCATGCTGGTCGGGTTGGCCTCGGAGTCACTCCTCTCTAGCGTTCGTTCCCCGCTGCTGACATTTTCCAATTTCCTTCCGATGTCTCATTGGTCGGTGCGCGTGATTGACAGCTGCGGAGTTCACGCGTTCTCTCACAAAGCCGACGAGACGTGCCGCAGCTGACCAAAACAATGCGTCGGTTTGGTTAAGTGGGTTCGTGAACCGGAACTCCTGGCGCCTTTAAATACTCGCGATCATGTCAGCGTCAACATAACACAAGTTATAACGGACAGCTAGAGAGAAGATGTTGTGCTTCGTAACGCAACCGAATTTGGTAGTCTTGGAGGTTCAGCTCGACTCAAAATCGAACGGACAGGAATGCTTGGAGAAGGTAAGCATATCACGTCTACTGGCGCTCGGCTGTCACTGTGTTAGTGTTAGTCTGTTTGCACGAAACAGCGACACGGGATGTTGTGTATTGTCTCATAGGCATCCACCGGCTGTGTACTGCGTGTGTTTGCATGCTGTGTTCTCAGAAATGCGAATTATGTGGTGAAACTCTGTGTATTGTTATTACTGAGTATTAGTGAATATCGGTAATGTCAGTGTCAGACTCACAGTGACCCAACTGGACACGTCGTAAATTTATGGACGAGTCTCATGCCGTGGCCGTTCAGCTGTTTAGACTTAGCTTCTCTATTCACATGGCTATTCACGACCTACCTTAACCATTATTGTCATTCAGGTAGTAATTCAAACATGTGTCAAGCACAAAATGCCACAGATCAAATAAACTGGAATACTAATCATGTAATGATAATATAAAGACACCCAGCACAGTTAATCTGGTCTGTAATTGCATCTAACATAAATGTGTCATATCATTGATAGCTGGCCTGGTCTTTAATGGTTGGATTTGGAGCTGTGTCATGCGCATGATGTATTATATATTTGTAATTTCATTATAATATAGTGGTGAAACTTACAAGTAAGATATTTTAGTGCAGAGTGTTTGTTAGTCTCAATTATAACAATTCCTCGCTATAAGCCCTTAGGGGTTTCTAGAGGATCTCCACGGTTGCAATATTTGTTTTTTCTTCTGTTTTTATAATCCATTGTACATGTGTTCACTAGTTTGTACTTGTAACTGAAATAAAGTTCATAACCATTGACCCCATGCAGTTATAAACAGTGAAACCAAATATCATTATATTTCCTGTTAGGGGTGGTTAATTTGTCTATAAACGAACTACTCAGCAATACCATTGTTATAGCCCTAGATATGGCTGTTTGGAATATGAACATTTATATAGAAGGTACAGTTTCCACATAGTCATATGTTTACAAACATGAAGAAATATTTAATTTGAAATGTTGCTGTGTTTTTATATGGAATGAGTAACACTATTCTTTAGCAGCTATAATTTTATTATATCTGATCATTTGTGGCATATGGGTGTTGCTTTGTAGTTCATCTGTTGTTATTAGAAGTTGATGTCACAGTATATTAATTTTTCAAGAGTCCCATGCTTTATCAATTAAGTGTCTTATATGATTAAGCATTTATGTCTTTACTACTCTCTAAGGATTACAACTTGATGAAATGTAGATGAAAAATCAAGATTGTTTAATACAATGTGCACTATATGATATCATCTTTCCATTGGTGTCACAGACTTCTTTGTTGCTTTTTTGATTGTCACTTTCAATGCTTTTGTCGTTTTCATTCTAGTACCGGTACTTGACATTCAGTGAAAGCTCATGATAAATTATAAATCGTAGTAATCCAAATAGACACAGCTGTAGGCTTCGGCTGCCCTTTGTCCTACTTGGCATCAAAGCGCTTGTCAATTGGTGAAGCCTCTTTGGGATTTTGACTGGCTGTTTATGGGTCCACAAATAGCCATACTCAAAATTTAATGGCTTTACTCAGACACCAGCGACATACATATGACACTGGGGGCATTTTGCCTCTGTCGTTACTTTCACAATATACATTGCCTGCTGAAAGCTTCCACAAAGACACCAAACATGTCAATCATCACACCATCATGCATGACATTGTTATTGGACAGATGCTTTGTCCTTGTAAATGTTATATCTGCAGGAACGTTGTATGACGTATTTAAAGGAAAAACTCCAAAAAACATCGCTATTTGTGTTGTACATATAGTTGTGGGTATATGAATTCAGAACACAGGAAGAACATTTTAAGACTTCCACACCAGCATTAATGATCACATGGTGGTTGTAATAAACCACGATTACTTGTTGGATAGGCTGGCTGCCAGTTTGGTTTGTGTATGCAACTTGTGTGTTTGATGTTACCACCGAATATGGCTTCAGGCATTGTCAAGCATACATTTAAATTACTGGAGATGAAATCTTTTTGTGAAAATTAAAATTATCATGGCTGCTTAGTGTTAGTAGTAGTTAATCTCAGACGAAATATGGTTTAATATTGGCTTGGTGTAAGGCTGTTAACAAGAGAGCTGTCCAGTTGTTTGGTCCACTGTCTAAGACGTACGTTTTTGAAGTCATAGAGTGCACAATCTGCACACCACATAAATATCCATTGGCCCAGTTTTGTGTCTCGCTCCATAGAATATATTCATTGTTGTTAGTGCATGCTGTTAAACGTGTGGGTTGAGGATGTTGTCTTACAGACTGCATAGTAAAAGATAGGGAAGATATCACATGTATCATTAAAACATATGGGCGGCTTGTTTAGTTTGGTGCAGCTGTTCTGAAATGACTAACTGGGGTTAAGGGTAGCCTCTTAACACACACTCTCCCACAAATTACACATACCCACACATTCACACACATTTATACCCACAAACACACACACATATGCATGCACACACATATATGCCCGCACACATGTACAAACACATAAACAAATACACACACTTGTATACTCACACGCATATATACTCACACGCATGCACACACTTAATCTTATAGCACAATAAATCTGATCTAATAACTTCAGAGAGAACCTTGATAAATCAGGTACTAGGAGTTCACAATCTTCTCTCTGTCTTTATCTTCCATCGCAGTCTTTTGAAACGTTCTTGTCTAATAACTTGTGTACGAACCATCTGCTAGCACGTAGAACCAGAAGACCGAGGCTTGCCACCTCTCTGACTGTTGACCTTCTTGAAATAATATCCCTTGGACAACTCGGAGCCGTCAGCCTCCCCGAGTCCATGCTGTGAGGACACGATGAACCTCTGGTCATCTACTCTTGACCATAACAAATTTCTTAATTGGATCATTACTTGCCGTTATTGGATTGCCGTCGGTGTTGGGTTCGTGACCTTTCCCGCTGTGGGTTGAATGCCCTGAACGGTGTTTGGGTGGCACAGTTGATGTCATAACTCGGGCAGCGTTCATTTCCAGTTTTCATGTGTGTATTGTTTTCTTACATATTATAAATGGTAAATAGTTTAATGTGAAATTGATTATCGGTCTTATAACACATATATATCTACATCGTTTTTCTAAATTTGTTTTGTGATATATTTGAGAACAATATATTTACTAGTGATGTAAAATTGTATTTGAGCATAAATCAAATTTTTAGTTAATCTATGGTATGATATAAACTTGGAATTTATAGATATAATATGGCGAAGTGTATAGTGTGTGTGTGTGTGTGTGTGAGTGTGTGTGTGTGGGTGTGTGTGTCCGTGTGTCCGTGTGTGTTTTATTTCGTATTGTGGTATAAGCCATCTGGAAATTAACTGATGTCTTTCTTCAGTAATCAGCTCATTCAGCTGTTTTCAAAACATTGCCAATGCTGTGTTTGAAACCAGAGTAAATGTTATTCATAGTACTCTGTGTTTACGACATCTAGTACCGCTTCTGCATCTCAAGTTGTATTTCTCTTACATGTGCACTGAATAATTATGATAAATGAAGACCAAACCATTCATGTTTTCTAAAAGTACTTTGCGGATAAGGATGAAACTTTCATGACTGTCATATGGAGCTTTACAATATGGCACAAAGCCTTAAAACTGCTACTGTTATGGTATCGCCATAAATAACTGTTGCCAGAACCCGGACACACAAACCGCTGCTATAATGGTCCTGTGAACGGGTCAGCTTTACTGCAACTGTCATGGTATCGTCATATACATGTGTAACACAGTAGCTTATAACAGGACACTGAAACTGCCATTCTATTGAGGAGCTCTGAATGGAGTTGCCCTACTGACAGCTCCTTCTATTCTTCCATCAGTGAGTAATGTGACTCTGTCCTGTTGGTTCATAAACAATCTACATTGTGCATGTGTCATATATCAAGGTTTATTACGGAAGGTCACCGGCATAAAAACACTTGAACCAAGTTTGCAGGATTGATTTGTTTACATGCCAGGTCTTCTTGTTGTTGTGTGTATGACAGTTTTATGATCTGCTGGAGTCAGTACAAATAAGGCAGGTTAAAGAGTAAAATGTAACTGTGTGAAAATATGATTAAGTACTGCCCTTTAACTTAGTGAAATATTCACATGAAAATCTATGAGAGTTAACAAGGGAAAAACAAACATGTATGACTAATTCGGTTGATAATAAATTGTTTATTATAGTTAAATAGTAATTGAAACAAGAAAAGGGGGCGAATAATAAAAATGCCAGCAGAATTTTATATGACACAGTTTATTTGAAAGCGGCTGTTGTGAAGATAATGATTAGATATGTATCTCCACTGGTATTAAGAGTGGCCTTTCAGAGCAAAACGCACTGTGAAAGCACCTGCTGAATGTAACTAGGTCGTGTTGTTTGGCTTACTACATACCCATTTGACATCTCCGACAGCTGATGTTTTGATTAAAAGTATTTACAATTATGACTTTTCAAATGACACTATTCACTGGTTCCTTTCATTCAATGCATAGTGCTTCTGTGAAGCCTGTCCAATATTGTGCAACATCCAATATAATTTTGTTTATGTTATGTCAGTGAAAATTTAATAAAACTAAATGTTTTCTTGTTAGGCGAACGTGTATTATTATTGTTGTCTTGGTAACTCATTTCTGTTGTTGTCCTATACATATTTTGGGCAGCAGTTTGACATATATTTGTTATTAATAACCTAAACGTTGTGTCAATAACATAGTAACATATCTACCATCTAGACTGTTTTAACAAATATGTGTTATTTGAATGCCACAATGGACTAAATGTTTATTTTCTTGTGTTCACTATAAATAAAAATAAAATTTAAAACTCAGTGCCAACATGATCTTATATGTGTGTGAAGAGTGTTAACGTGCATGCATGTGTGCACGTTATCACTTGTTCCGTGTGTACATACATCAATACTTGTGGTGAAGGACTGCCCCTGGATGGTGACAATTCTAAGGCCAATCGATGTCTGCATTTGTCAAGTGTTTTGCTGTTTCACCTGCCAATACAACAGCAAGGTCACTGCAGTCATACTTGACAGGTTTTAATGAAAACACCAAACACACAATGTCGAGTTACACGTTATATATTTACCACCAGATTATGTGCTAAGAATTATTTGTAAGTTAGTGGGGCCATCATCTGGTGGAATGTTGTTTTTATAAATTATTAATACTATAAAGAGGAGGGTTAAAAGGACACAACATTTTAGTTTTCATTTATAAATTACTATTGAATGGTTATGAAGCTAATGAACAAAACATTGAACAAAACATTTTCTTCAAATTAAACTGGGTTGTAGAAATTGAGGTCCCACAGTAACAGTATTAGAAACTGTGTATGGGTAGTTTGGATATGTGAGAAAGTACTCAATCTCCCAGGGCAATAATTTAATGGAACAAACTTAGGACTGACTGTTTTAATGCTAGCAACATTGATATGTTTAAAAATAAAATTGATGTAATATATCTGATGATGGCAGTCTATGTATTTATATAAACGAAAAAAACTGTTGGACCCTTAATAAACCTCTGGCTTCCCTACCAACTGGATCTTATCACTTTGGATAGCAATTCTGTTAAATCTTGCTGAAAATCATCTGATTGGATCTGTGTTGGACATATTTTAGTACTGCATTAGCATACACCCCTGCATAGACCCAGGATGCCCATGGAACAATGTGTATTTCTGTGTAGGTGTTGCCCTAATTTTAACTGTCAACTTGAGGAGTCACTTCCCCTCTGGCTCTCTGTACTTGTTCACATAAGAAGTCAACCTTCAGAGGATAATAGGTGCACTAGCTACTTGGGTCCATACCCTACCTTCTGGTGTGTGCAATTAAGACAGTCTGGTGGCCGTTACGTCTTGGTTGAGTGATTATTAGATACATGAAAGTTCAATGTTCTCATGCATTATCAGCTATGTATATGCAGTGCAAGGTGTTTGCCTTGGTTATATGTGTATTGTTAAACGGCGTGCCATACAAAGTTAGCCACATGGTGATTTAGCACTTATCTTCTTTCATATATATGTACCGGTAATATAGATTTGCTTTTTTAAGAGCATAGAAATATATAGTCTGATGTCGTACTTAGAACTAATCAGTTGTGAGATATCATACTACCGCACTGACAGATAGTCTTTAAACACGAACACACACAGTGAACGCATTGTCTTGCATTTTTTTCATGACACAATGTTCTTGTTCCTTGTACATGATATGGTGATCTTTTGCAAGTTAAAGCACAACTATTTCATTACCATGTATACTGCAGCACAACAGAAACTAGAGATCAATAATTTATTCCAATCAGAAAATCACATTAAGTAGACCACACGTACATATAATAATGAAATGGTTTACACATGGAAATGGAGAACACAGAACTGTTGTGTTTACTGATACACATCTACAGAATTTGCATAAAGAATGCAAATGTGTTTGCATCAGCAATTTTGATTCGGTTGGGAGTGGCAAGGTAATCAACGTTTGGTAATTGAAGTGATTTCTTTACAAAATAGCAGTACATTTTGTGAAAATGTACACCACCTTACAGGGTGCTACTACAATCTTGAGCTTGAAAACGTAGTGGAAAATATGGCATTTTAATTTTATGAAAGTGAAAGGTACAATAATGACAGATTTCACGGCAAAATGAGATAGATTTGTTTTCTTGGTTTTTGAAAAAATCTTGCATCTGTGCTCCGTCCTCAGAGCTTAAATGATCACAAGTTCATGATACTGGACTATCACAAGAAAACAAAATTTTAGTCACCAATAGTGCTCAAGAACTGAAATCTTTTTCGTACATTTCAATTCTGAAATTTTGGGGCAGAGAAATATGTTTTAAATGGCTTATTGTGCCATGCAAAGCACCTTTGTTGTGATGAACAAATTATGCAATCTATGTTGTGTTTTGCAGGTTTGTCAGCAACTGGGCATCATAGAACTTGACTACTTTGGCCTCCAGTACACAGGAGAGAAAGGTGAACATCTGTGGCTCAACCTACGCAATGACATCACAAGACAACTGATGCGTTCGCCTCCATATCGTTTCCGTTTGCGCGTGAAATTCTTCGTCGAGCCCCACTACATTTTGCAAGAAACCACTCGGTGAGAGCACTTTTTATATTTCTTTCTTCCCTTTCAACTTACATCACTATTATAATTTTCTAATTTATAAGCAAGGTTTTTTTTATTTTTTTACATGTTTTATTAACGTCAACATCATGGTTGGTGAATTTGGTGACAATGTACACATTTGTTTTTTTGTAGTTTAAATGACCTTGTTGAAACACCTCATTCAGTTCTTATAAATATTGATGATATTTGGCACAAGTTACATCTCCCAGAATAATTAAATTCAAGTTACAATAATGGACAGTTCTGTTTTCAGTAAATTTTTTCTTTAACGCACTCATCTAACTTTGATCTTTCTGACAAGAACCATAAATCTCCTCTGTCATTTCTAGTAGACTTCTTAAGTTTTTACACTGTACGGTCTGTGCAAAGTTCAATGTGTTACTTTGATGCTTTTTCTTCCGCAGACATCAGTTCTATCTGAACATCAAGCAGGAGTTCTCTGAAGGTCGCATGAAGGCACCTTCCCACGTGCAAGCCGTACGCACAGCTGCTCTCAATGCGCAAGTCGAACTGGGCAACCACAGCCAGCAAGGGGGTCGTGCAGTTGGAACTGGGTATACTGCCTTTGCCCCATCAAATAGTGACAAAGACTTCTCCTTGGCTGTGGCAGTGGCGCATGGCAAACTCGAAGGCCTCGATCGAACTGCGGCCGAGTATAAACTCTTGCAAGAGGTGTCGACATGGAGCTGTTACGGTGTTGAGTACCACAAGATACGGTCGGGATCGGCACAGGTCGACCAGATGGGCGTTGGACCAAACGGTATCGCCCTCTATGACAAGGATGGAAAACTAGTCAAAACGTGAGTGCTCGTGTACTTTCTCAAAATCTGCACAGTTGTGTCATATTAAAACTGTCTGTTTGTCCGTCTGAAATCTGAAAGTATTGTTTAAAAATTGAACATTTCCGTGAAGAAAGTATTCAAATTGTGAACACTGTTTCAGGCATGTAAGTATGAACTGCAATTCGTCGGAAAGTATATTGTTATTATGAACAGACCCTATCAATTAAATAGTGTTTTTTATTTAATGTGAAAAGTAGAAAATACGTAGTCAACTCTCATAGTATAACATAATACCTGAACATTAATTTTATTGAATTGTTGTCACTCGGTAATTTAACAGGTTGTGTTGATTAATTTGAAAAAATTCCTGGAAGCGACCAGCTATATGTTGACAAACTTTCCCAGTGATTGACCAGTTTCTGACTTTGCTGCACCATGTGGCTTGTGACATTTACTGGTAGTGGCTCACCAAAACAGTGTAAGGAAATATGTTGTTACTTCTGCAGTCTAGTTCTTTTCTGGGTTCTTGTGTTGCCAATTCCGTACCAGATTGTTTTTGTACCTATTGTTATCCCGGCGGACCCGGCCACATTTTGTGTCAGACCTGCGTTGTTTGTATCATATTGCATACATAACGTTGTTGTATAACGGAACCTTGTTCTAATTTTGTCGTCTTAATGGCTTCTTGTTTGTACACATTTGAGGAGTTGACAGTCACCCATAAAGTCGAATGGCCGTTTAATAGCCATTATTCCACCGAGTGAACTATGGTAGTAATTGCAGGTTTGATTATATCTGACACCCAGTGTAAACAACTACATAAGGGTGCTTAGCCAACCATGACTGTGTGATACCAGAGATGACCAAAAGGGTGTGTTTGAAGGTGCAAACTGTTCATGATTTAATGTCGTAAGATTTGTGCTGAAAATATGTGGTAATTTTTTAACACCCCGCAAATTCTATGGGTTGATAAATTATGACACTTCATGTCTTCTGTTGAGCATGCTATTTTTATCACACGGATAGACCTGAAATGTGATTGTAGGTTTGTTTAAGGGGTACATCTTTTTACAGTGTTGGTCCGTTCAAGTGGAGCCCTTTACCGTGATTTTGTTATAACCTTCTTTTGTTGATCAATCATAATGGAAACACTGAACACGCCTTGTACAGTTGAAACATGGTCAAGATTTTAAACATTTATTAAAATATGAAAGTTTTTCAGCTTTTAAACTAGACAACAACTGGAAACTTTTGCAAGATTTCTCAACGTGTTTTCTGTTTGCAGAATCGAGTATCCCGCCATTCGCATGGCGACCCTAACACGGAAATGTCTCTTTCTTGAGACGGTTTGTGATGACGGTAGCACAACGATCCTTAACTTCCAACTACACAGTCAAAAGGCGGCGAATGGACTCTACCGGTGTGTCACGGAAATGTACTCCTTCTACCTTTGCGACACTGTACGGAGTACTGTGGCATCACAGTACAGCCGAGACCTGAAAGGCATCCTTGCTGCATTATTCAACGAAAACACCACATTAGGTAAGCCTGTGGTTTTTTGTGTTTTATTGAGCGACAGAATGACTGATTGTTTTTCCGTCTTTGTTATGTTGCATTACAGATTTGCTATACTTAGAGATAAGGTAAATGGCAAACACCCAACATTTGATGGATTTAACTTTAGTTGTTACATCTGGTAATTTGATACAGTCAGTTTTCGTGCCGACAGTTAACCTTCAAGTGATTGAACTTGTTGGCCACATGGTTACCGAGAGAGCCAGGCACGGTGATTAGATCAACACAGAAACACATAGTTGTATCGGGCATTCACGTGAAAATTCCAACTTTGAAAACCATTTGAATTAATGCCTTGGTCCAACATTAAGTGAGTTAATGTGTCTGGTGATCTCATAAAAACTACCTGGTACGTAAAAAGGTTGCACAATTGAGCTAGCATGTCATAGTGGTCTGCTTTTCTCACAAATGAATTTAAAATGAGCCGAGTGATAAAGTTGATTTGAGGAGCCATCTTTAAATTCTACCACGCTCTCCATCAACATCCGTTGTCTTCCATCATATTTATATGATGGTCAGAAAAAATTACCATGATCACATTGTGACTTGAACATTGTCAGACACTGACAGTATTTTTTGCTGTCATGATAGTATCATGTGACGTTTTGTCCTGCGTCTTGTGGCCTTTATGTTTCTCAACACATGCGGTTCACAGACACAGCCGTGTGAAATGATCCGTCTTCCCACAAGATGGTGTTTTCTGTATAATTACACGTTTTTATGGACATAATGTATTATCATGTATAGCTTTTTACGTTGTCAAAACATCAATGGCAAAATGGGAAATTGTTCAGAGAAAATTGAGGTAAAAAACAGCCGAGTCACCAAGTTGTCACAGACTGGATGGAAATAGTTGCTTGTCTGTTGCTGGAAGAGCTATGTTATTGTGCCATTACGTGTTAGTACATCGTGAAGAATCACCCCGTTGCATCTAAAAAGTAGCCAGTGTGATAAATGGGGTCTCATCGGTGTGGGCTGAAATTCGTCACGCAACATGTATTGCAAAAGAGAGGCTGTGCATGACCACAGCATGCGCAGAGCAGGGAGCAGTGTTTATGCAGTCACGCAGCAAGCACATGATCATTACAGAGGGTTTAAATTAAGGAGATGTAGCATTTAGGTGAGAGTTGTTCCATAAAGGACAACAATTCGTAGAGGTGTTACATTTAGGACATATAATAATAATAATAATGTTTTTATTTCAGACAAGCTTTGTGTCCATATAAAAAAATACATCAATAAAAACATCCATATCAAAAATAAATAAACATGTCAATAAAAACAAGATATTAAAAAATTATACAAAGCCTTGACAACTGCGACATACTGTATGTGTCGCTAGTAACAGTACTCTGAATAATTGTATTAGCAGACCTGTAAATCCTCGTGATTAAGCTAAAAATAGCTGTTCTGATAATACATTTACATGATTTTACATTAGCAGTAGCAAACATGTGGCTAGCGCTACAACTCATCGGCAGATTGTGCAATATCCTGTATGAATTGTTATAGGCAACAATAAATGGGGGACGCGCGATACTGTAGTGGTTAGCACATCCGCCTGACATGCCGGCGACCCGAGTTCAATACCCGGCCCGGGCAGGTATGGTATATTTGATGTAAAAACCTGGCTCTCAACATTGGGGACTGTGTATCCCTCGTGACTCGGAAATCACAAGGCTGACTAGTTGAATGAGACCTCATACGATCATAACATTGTAACCACACAATATACAGACTAGTCAGTTAATAGAATGTTGCCGAGTGCTGGAAACAACTAGAACTATATTGCTGAAAATGAGCTTTTCTACCATTAACTCATAGCGCACACATATATATTACTGAAATATGCAGTAAACAGCTTATTCTTTATAGCAGTGGAGCAAAAATGAAATTTTGCCATAACATGTTACTTTTGGCATAAAGAAGTCTCACTTTGGCTTGAATGTCAGCCTCATCCGATAATTATCATAGGTGGCGAAGTTTAACTTCTTTCCTCCTAAAGTAATTTCCCTGGCAGGATTTAAGCTTCTAGAATCAAAGTACACGATCAGCAATTTACCAGCATTTTATTAAACATCGTGCTCACGGAGTAACATATGTCAAGTAAAGCTTGTAGTCCTTTGACGGAAGGAGCGAATAGAAGTAGGTCATCAGTGTATATCAGGTGATTAACAACCATACTACCCAGACTACAACCAATATGTTGTTTGTATAGTTGTACACTCAAATTGTCCATGTATAGGTTAAAAAGTAAAGGGGATAACTTTCCACTTTGTTTAACACTGTTGCCCACTGAGAAGAAATCCGAGTAGGTAGATCCCCATTGGACACATACACATTGGTTATTGAACTCATTACTCATTCTTAGAATATATTTTGGTACATCGCGTTGTTCTAATTTTGTTAACAGCTTATGTCGACTGATTCGATCAAATGCTTTTGAAGCATCCAGAAATGCAACATGCATAGCTGAACCATGTTTAGTGTAAAATCTTAGTTATTCCTTAAATGTAAACACACACAGCTCCGTTCCATGTTTTGACTTAAATCCAAACTGATGAGGTGTTTGCAAGTACGTTTCCATTCTGTTGAATAACACAGTATCTATTATCTTGGAACATACAGTGTAATCTTAGAAATAAAACATCATATTAGATTTCGGAGGTTCAAAATGTTGCATAATTTTGTGTCTAGGATATATATAGGCTATAAACAACTTTGTGCATTTTACATGTTGATAATAGTTAGCTAATCAAAGCATGGAAATTGCACTCCACTGCAAATTTAATATAAATCTTTCTGACATCATGCGACATGTCAGCTTGCTTTAAATTACCATGTCTATGGTTTGTATGAAAGATGCACCAAGAAAAAAGCATTATAGAAAAAAGGCTAACGATCATCCCTAAAAATTGTACTTTTAATTCTTTTAGGGAAGAAATACATCTTTGACATCCAGCGAACATTCAGAGAGGCGTACGACCATGCTCGTCGAGAGCTATACCGGGCCGAGATGGCGACTCATGCCGAGGGAACGGTCACGTCAAATTGGGAGTCCGAGGTCGACAGTTGTCAACAGCAGCAGTGTCCAAACTCAAATGATTACATGGTTGGTACACTTTTGTACACAAAGATATAGTTGAGGTTTTATTTTGTTACAGTTTTATTTTTTATGTCAATAAGTTTCATTAGCATGATCTGTATCTTTTGATACCTGTAAATCATATAATAATACGTGTCTGGATCTCTGTATTATTTTACATGTAGTATAATGACGATTGACAAAATAACGCTAAAATACTTTCACACGTTTCTCATTATTTACCTTCATGGATTTGTTCACATCAAAATACTGTTTGCAAATCATCCAGATGTATCAGTACTAAAGTGGTCAGTGCAAAAATATGGAAGAACCGAGAGCTGTACCTATTGCACTACATAATGTGCAGTGTCATTATAAGTAATATCCCGCCCAGATTAGAGATATATATAAGATTTTTCTGCATGTATAGCTGCAATTTCCTTTATGGTTGTATTATTGCATAACAAATCTCTACGCGCAGCATTAATAGCATGGGATAAAGACAATTCAAGATGGTAACAATAGATGCTTTCAAGTGTCGGCATAGGATGACGTAGTGCTAAATGCCAGAAGCATTTAAAAACTGCACATGGGTCACACATAGATATCTAATTTAATTGGTTTGTGATTTCTTATATTAATCATAGGTTTTGTCACCTTATTCAATGATTAAAGCTACTGAGCACTTCTCGTCCGTGCACTCCTAGAGATTGTTCTGGGTCGCTGAACGATATTGGAATATTTTTAACATTTTCATATTCAAAAGATTCTTATACAGCAAGGGATTGGCACTACAGAGATACTAAAACCGTGTCGATAAACACAGCTTATTTTAAAATACAGATTCTGCTAAATTCCTGAAGCTTTTCGGAACAATCTGATCGGTTTCATTATAGTTATTCGGTTTAAATTAAAACATGTATTATTTCACATAAATTCTTGTGGTTATGTTTCATGTCTTCGTACACTCTGCCATTATGTGTCTTTTTTTAACACTGCAGGTGCGTGTATTTATTTTAACAAAGTCCACTGTAACCGTCGAACAATGTGCATGCATTCACCTGTAATCAGCACTAGTAGAGTTTACCTGTAGGGGCGTGTCATAGCTAGGAGTGGCACTTACATGTGACTCCTATGATTCGGTAGAGGGACCGTATTAACGGCAATGTAGGCCCATAGACAGCTGTACTTAATACTTGGTTTAGTGTAATTTATACTTACCTATATATATACATATGTACAGCTGTATATACACTGTATATATATATATATATAATATGTGGGTGTTCTCCTACAGATAATTGATGTGTATACATTTTTTAAACGAGGTTGTCTGTTCTTTTACCTAGAATTAGTCATTATCAGCAGGATGATTGTGGTCAGGAGAGCAGGAATCATAAAACTTCAAATATATTAGTGGGTAGGAATGTGTGCCTACAAAAAGTGCCAATAATGGCTGTTTACAAATTGAGGGCTTTGTTTCATTGTCAGAACATTCAAATTGTTCACACTGTTTTGGGTTTAATAAATGCAATTTGCTGACAATATAATATACTTCTTGGCCTTATTAAACAATTCAGCAGGCAGTATACATATTTCTACTAGTATTAATATGATATGAAAAAAGGATCAGGCGGCCTCGGTTTAATTAATGGTGTTAACAATGATGTAATTTATGTTGGTAATAGAACCAGTTTTAACATTGTTGTTTATTGCTGCAATCACTAATATTGTGTTTATTCCTCTGCAGCTTCTGGAAGAGAAAGTACGGAAGATTGAGGATGCACTGACATGTCACGTGTGCATGGACCGAAACATAAACTGCGCCTTCTGTCCATGTGGTCACGTCGTTTGCTGTCTCGTGTGCGCGAACAAACTCGACAAATGTCCGCTGTGTCGGTGTGAGGTCGAGAAAACGCAACAGATCTACCTGCCGAATCTGCACATCGCGGACTTGGAGCTGAAGACACTGATAACGTCATCCTAGTCGAAACTCTGCATCGCAGAGTGGTGGACAGTGTGTTCAGATCAGAACAGACGACCGGGAGTAGTGTGTGTGGTGTGCATGTGAACTGATGCGGGAAAACACTGGGTCACATGTGGAACAGTATGTAAATGTTTGCTTCTCGCAACACATAGTGTGGAAAGAACTTCAACCCTGTGAAACGTGTAACACACGAAGAACGATATATGTGTGCATTTTTACTATGAAGAACATCTCACATATGGACATCACAGAGAACATGTTTCGGAGAAAAATGGAGGCAAAATGTCCCCCTCTATTACAAGACGTGGGGATGATCGTTTCCTGGTGAAAAACTTGTTTGTTAGTTCTCATGAACAATGTGGTGTTGAACATGCGTGCACGCCTACGTGCACACACGCACACACACACACACACACACACACACACACACACACACACACACACACACACACACACACACACACAAACACACGGACGTGTACTAAAGCAAAAGTGCGCGAATAATTCCCGGTCATGTACAGTTGTAGGTATTAGTCTATTTATGAATGCGCAGCGGGCCTGCACGTCTGCTAGACGCACTTATACGGGTATGTGTAGGTATATATTTATTAACTTATTTCTCTGCAACGGGTCACTGACTCTCTATGGCTCATCACTGTAGACTGTGTAGTGACGGCTTTGAGCTTGGCAGTCTGTAATCACAGATGTCAAGTCTTGTCTGAGAAGACATAAATCCTGTGCAATATATATGGAGATATCCTCTCTGTGTTAGGACAAAGGTTTCACCCACCTGCATGCACCCCCCTGGGGGATAATGTACTTTACCCAGCTCTGTGGCTTTGTGAAATCATATATGCCTGCAGATATTGGTGTAACAGTAATCATTGAAATTTTTTTGATTCTCATTTCTGTAACAATATCAAGTGCTGTGAGCCTGTGACTAGTGCAGAACAGTATTAAATAGGGGTCTCCTACACTGCACTTTTTTTACCCATGGAATATGTAATAAAGACAGTTGTAAGGAATGTTTTGTTTATCACTGGGAAAATCGATAGTGAACCATTAAAAACAATATTTATGATGGCAGTAATCCAAACTGTTATTTAAAATTACGTTGTTATAATTCGGTTGTTGACGTAATTTGGTTAAGATTGTCCAAATTACTTCCCAGTAGTCAAACAGAGGAAATGAATCTTCGGTGATTTCACTTGTTATTCAGTGTACATATATGATATAAAATGTATTTATGTAATACACTGTTTTAGTTTCAACATTAAAAGATAAACTATACTATATATCTTGTGTTTAGAAGTATATTTTCTTAGTTTTTCACGAGGATGTTGCACTCCAACATACAACTTCGGAGTTAAGTAGACCAGCACGTAACCTGTGCCCTACATTTCTAAGTGTTTATTTTAATGGTGCCGTTCCTTTCCTCACGTATACTCTCAATGCAAAGTAATCATGACAGAAAGATGCACATCACGTTTCGTGCGCATAAATTAACACTTATGTAGAGACAACTTGACCTGAATGAAATGAAGTAAAACTTGATAGGTTCATGTCCATGTACAGGCAGTGCCATTTACCTACTTAGGACAATAAAATTTGTTCGAAGTGTCTCCACTGTGTAACAAAACCAAAGTTCATAATTTATGGCACGGTTATACCCATGCTGGTGGTCTAATTGTCTACGTGTGTATGCCCAACTTGGTTACAATAGGAGTATCTGACCTGTCAAGAAATTACTGTCATGTCGTCATTGAATTTTGTTGTGGCCTTGCAATATTTTGATATAGAAACACATATGCTAAAAGTCATATTTATGTTGCTACATGAATATTTAGTTTGTAATTTCATACAGGAAATCGACACAAGGTCTTTGGTGCCAGATACTTTGCAACACATGATTAATATACAAACACTATCAGCATTACTAACAGAAACATGTTTTTTATTACGAGGAAAATTGCAAAGTAGTTTTATGTCAAAAAACACTAAAGAATATTTATCAACTTAAAACTCAGCAGGAGTAAATGGGTCTTAATTATGGTGCATTAAATTTAAAATCCAGTGTCTGAAAAACTGCTTTTAAACCAGGTCAATATGAAGTGACATGATAAATGTTTTTTTTTATTTATAAAGGTGTCACATGGTTGTAATGAATACTGAGTAGTTCAACATGTTAGTAAATGATGTTGAATGAAAAACTGGTCGCCAATATAAAACAGCGCAATGAAAACTACTTAGGTTTCATAGAAAGAGGAAATTCAAAAATGATGTAATGTTGATATGAAACCATAAAATATTAGCTTGGGTAAAAAACCCGCTCATGTTGTTTTGATCTGTTCCTAGTTGTTCAGTTTGATGCTATTGCCTTCAGGATGGATTCGTAACCCGATGCGGTTCTACCCAGAATGCCCTTCTATACGAATTACTGTGACAGTCGCGGACACTGCTGACTGTTGTCAAGTATCTCTTGTACAGTAAATGTTGTTACTGTAATTATGTACATATGTAAACATACATAGTATTATGGTAACTAGCATGTACCAATAAATAAACAGAAGTGTCTGATGTCAGATATTATGAATACTTGTTGAATCCTGTGGAAATGTTGGAATTGCGCTCTTGTTTTCACTGAGGAATTCGCATGTAATTGATAATAATTTGCATGACTGTCCCTGGTGTTATTTATGCCATCAGGCATGTTGGGATAAGATGAAGAGATACAAAGTGAAACTTTTTAAAATTTAATTTAATTTAAACTGTGCTCGGAGAACTGTTGTTACGTGAATTGAACGTGCTGTTTCTATTCATCACATTTGTTATCAGAACTTTTGTGTATAATCTCAATCAGTGTTTACCCTGAAGAAATGTCATTGTTCTGTGAACTACTGTACATATATGTGTTTTCAGACAATAAATATTTAAATATGTATGTTTTTGAACGTGTCGTGACCTTCACATTTTCTCCCAACAACCGAGTCATATCCAGGGACTAAATACTTGAGATAGACATTAGAGTTCAGTGTCAGCCAAACTGGACATCACGTCTTACTCTATCACTTCTAAAATCGGCTTATTTGCTCTTTGTTGTAGCCTTTTTGGCTTAAGTATGATGCATTGATCTATCGTAGTTGGTCGCAAGACAATTTGACATACAACACTTTACAGTCACACAACGTATCATATTTAGTGACAATGCATTTGATCACATAACATTTATTGGTTACATAATGTTTAGTCACACATGGTTACAATGTTAGTATGGTAATTATAAACAAAACATTTTAATGATTATCATAATAATCCATCAAAGTCAGGCAAAATATTTAAATTGGCAGCATCCGTGATATAAATAGATTTGTTTATAACCCGAATCTTTTGATTACTTATTTGTGGACTAAAAAAACAAAGTGCAAACAGTGTTTCGAGCTTATAAAATGCAATTTGGCGGGCATGCAGTATGCTGTCAACATATTTATTCTAGAATATTATATAGATGTAAGTTCTTATAGATAGTGCAGTAACCAGTCGATCCTTAATTAGGATTGCTCAAAGCGCTTTACAAATTACACTTTACTCAATGGCAGACCTGTTTAGGCGAACACCATCTCGACTTCTCTGGGAAGCATTCAGCCACACTGCAATTACTGATTGAAGAATATTCGTACACAAATACCCACCTCTATCTATAGCTAGGTACTCAATCATACAACCGAGTGAACGGGAGCAACGTAGACGTTAGAGTGAACAAACCTGTCCAAGACCAAGGTTCGACATGGCAGCACAGGGTTCGAACCTGGGTTCTCTCAATTGAGAGTCTAACGGGCGTCCGACGCTCTAGACACTGCGCCACTGCACGCCACTTATATAAAAACACAGAGGACCAGACAACCTCCATTTAATAATTAATTTTAATAATAATGTTACCTAAACTGCGATTCAACAACTTCTGTTAATGGGCCAGACTGGTGGCGCCTTTAGGTGGATCAGGAATAAAGTAATTTATGAATCTAATTCATTAGTAGCACCACCTGGTGGACAGTTTGTAAGTCCCGATCGTGGCGCCAGGTTGCTAGTACAACTGTAGTCTGGTGCAGGTGATACGTTGGCTGTCGTTAGTTCTCCGGAACACAAGACAAACGTGCGCTGCATCTAGTGATTGTGCTGTTGCTAAGGATTTATTTATTTAGTGTTGTTAGTTTGCAACAGTATATGCCATAAATATATCCTTATCAACAACACAATCACTAGATTCAGCGCACGCTTGTCTTGTGTTCCCGAGAACTAACGACGGCAGATACATCGCCTGCACGATACGGTTCTATAAAATTAATAGTCGCAGACGCCAAGCGTCGGCCGACAAAATACTTCTGCTATGGAATAGCGCAATCTATACAGGGCCCCTTTAAAGTGGTCGCAGTGTAAATTGTTATGTTTAAGATTTAATCGATCACTTTAAGATATTCGATTTTAAGATGCATTTTAGGTCTTAACCAAATTTCGTTATTCTGTTACACTTACAGTACGTTGTTATAATGCAACCATACTATAAATACGCATACTATAATTAACTATGTCCACTTAATTAAATATCTTAGTGGCCTGGAACAGGGGGACAGGGGACAGCTATCCCACTGGAATTTCGCTGCGGGGGCAGCGAAAGGTTATGTCCCCAGTAGATGTGAAAGTGAATGTTTGTTATTCAAGGGCAGGTGCAAATCGAGGTTCTGTGAGAGGGTTAACGTATTTTTGGCGACCGTGAAAGTGGGGTGCAATTGAAGGGCAGACATGGTTTTCTGCCCCCACCCCCCAGTAATAAGCGAATAAGCGGCGCTGCGGCAAAACAATTCAGCAGCAATAATGTTTAGCAATTATGTACCCGATTAAGCCATGTAGTATTACGTAAAATAATATGTAATAATTTTACTTACCACAGTAATAATAAGAATTTTTGTCTTAGCCATAACAATAATGTCACAGCCATAACGTTTTGTCTTAGCCATAGCAATAATGTCTCAGCCATAACGTTTTGTCTTAGCCATAGCAATAATGTCTCAGCCATAACGTTTTGTCTTAGCCATAACAATAATGTCTCAGCCATAACGTTTTGTCTTAGCCATAACAATAATGTCTCAGCCATAACGTTTTGTCTTAGCCATAACAGCCATAATGTCTCAG
Source organism: Paraescarpia echinospica (assembly GCA_020002185.1). Taxonomy (NCBI): domain Eukaryota; kingdom Metazoa; phylum Annelida; class Polychaeta; order Sabellida; family Siboglinidae; genus Paraescarpia; species Paraescarpia echinospica. The sequence continues at coordinate 41,024,122 of CM034537.1, forward strand.
CCATAACGTTTTGTCTTAGCCATAGCAGTAATGTCTCAGCCATAACGTTTTGTCTTAGCCATAACAATAATGTCTCAGCCATAACGTTTTGTCTTAGCCATAACAATAATGTCTCAGCCATAACGTTTTGTCTTAGCCATAACAATAATGTCTCAGCCATAACGTTTTGTCTTAGCCATAACAATAATGTCTCAGCCATAACGTTTTGTCTTAGCCATAACAATAATGTCTCAGCCATAACGTTTTGTCTTAGCCATAGCAATAATGTCTCAGCCATAACGTTTTGTCTTAGCCATAACAATAATGTCTCAGCCATAACGTTTTGTCTTAGCCATAGCAATAATGTCTCAGCCATAACGTTTTGTCTTAGCCATAGCAATAATGTCTCAGCCAAAACGTTTTGTCTTAGCCATAGCAATAATGTCTCAGCCATAACGTTTTGTCTTAGCCATAACAATAATGTCTCAGCCATAACGTTTGGTCTTAGTCATAACAATAATGTCTCAGCCATAACGTTTTGTCTTAGCCATAGCAATAATGACTCAGCCATAACGTTTGGTCTTAGCCATAACAATAATGTCTCAGCCATAACGTTTTGTCTTAGCCATAGCAATAATGACTCAGCCATAACGTTTGGTCTTAGCCATAACAATAATGTCTCAGCCATACCGTTTTGTCTTAGCCATAACAATAATGTATCAGCCATAACGTTTTGTCTTAGCCATAACAATAATGTCTCAGTCATAACGTTTGGTCTTAGCCATAGCAATAATGTCTCAGCCATACCGTTATGTCTTAGCCATAACAATAATGTCTCAGTCATAACGTTTGGTCTTAGCCATAGCAATAATGTCTCAGCCATAACGGTTTGTCTTAGCCATAACAATAATGTCTCAGCCATAACGTTTTGTCTTAGCCATAGCAATAATGTCTCAGCCATAACGTTTTGTCTTAGCCATAACAATAATGTCTCAGCCATAACGTTTGGTCTTAGCCATAGCAATAATGTCTCAGCCATAACGTTTTGTCTTAGCCATAGCAATAATGTCTCAGCCATACCGTTTTGTCTTAGCCATAACAATAATGTATCAGCCATAACGTTTTGTCTTAGCCATAGCAATAATGTCTCAGCCATAACGTTTGGTCTTAGCCATAGCAATAATGTCTCAGCCATAACGTTTGGTCTTAGCCATAGCAATAATGTCTCAACCATAACGTTTGGTCTTAGCCATAGCAATAATGTCTCAGCCATAACGTTTTGTCTTAGCCATAACAATAATGTCTCAGCCATAACGTTTTGTCTTAGCCATAAAAATAATGTCTCAGCCATAACGTTTTGTCTTAGTCATAGCAATAATATCTCAGCCATAACGTTTTGTCTTAGCCATAACAATAATGTCTCAGCTATAACGTTTTGTCTTAGCCATAACAATAATGTCTCAGCCATAACGTTTGGTCTTAGCCATAACAATAATATCTCAGCCATAACGTTTTGTCTTAGCCATAACAATAATGTCTCAGCCATAACGTTTTGTCTTAGCCATAGCAATACTGTCTCAGCCATAACGTTTTGTCTTAGCCATAACGATAATGTCTCAGCCATAACGTTTTGACTTAGCCATAACGATAATGTCTCAGCCATAACGTTTTGTCTTAGCCATAACAATAGTGTCTCAGCCATAACGTTTTGTCTTAGCCATAGCAATAATGACTCAGCCATAACGTTTGGTCTTAGCCATAACAATAATGTCTCAGCCATAACGTTTTGTCTTAGCCATAGCAATAATGACTCAGCCATAACGTTTGGTCTTAGCCATAACAATAATGTCTCAGCCATAACGTTTTGTCTTAGCCATAGCAATAATGTCTCAGCCATAACGTTTTGTCTTAGCCATAACAATAATGTCTCAGCCATAACGTTTTGTCTTAGCCATAGCAATAATGTCTCAACCATAACGTTTTGTCTTAGCCACAGCAATAATGTCTCAGCCATAACGTTTTGTCTTAGCCATAACAATAATGTCTCAGCCATAACGTTTTGTCTTAGCCATAGCAATAATGTCTCAGCCATAACGTTTTGTCTTAGCCATAACAATAATGTCTCAGCCATAACGTTTTGTCTTAGCCATAGCAATAATGTCTCAGCCATAACGTTTTGTCTTAGCCATAGCAATAATGTCTCAGCCATAACGTTTTGTCTTAGCCATAACAATAATATCTCAGCCATAACGTTTTGTCTTTGCCATAGCAATAATGTCTCAGCCATAACGTTTTGTCTTAGCCATAACAATAATGTCTCAGCCATAACGTTTTGTCTTAGTCATAGCAATAATATCTCAGCCATAACGTTTTGTCTTAGCCATAACAATAATGTCTCAGCTATAACGTTTTGTCTTAGCCATAACAATAATGTCTCAGCCATAACGTTTTGTCTTAGCCATAGCAATAATGTCTCAGCCATAACGTTTTGTCTTAGCCATAACAATAATGTCTCAGCCATAACGTTTTGTCTTAGCCATAGCAATAATGTCTCAGCCATAACGTTTTGTCTTAGCCACAGCAATAATGTCTCAGCCATAACGTTTTGTCTTAGCCATAGCAATAATGTCTCAGCCATAACGTTTTGTCTTAGCCATAACAATAATATCTCAGCCATAACGTTTTGTCTTAGCAATAACAATAACGTCTCAGCCATAACGTTTTGTCTTAGCCATAGCAACAATGTCTCAGCCATAACGTTTTGTCTTAGCCATAGCAATAACGTCTCAGCCATAACGTTTGGTCTTAGCCATAGCAATAATATCTCAGCCATAACGTTTGGTCTTAGCCATAGCAATAATGTCTCAGCCATAACGTTTTGTCTTAGCCATAGCAATAATGTCTCAGCCATAACGTTTTGTCTTAGCCATAACAATAATGTCTCAGCCATAACGTTTGGTCGTAGCCATAGCAATAATGTCTCAGCCATAACGTTTTGTCTTAGCCATAGCAATAATGTCTCAGCCATACCGTTATGTCTTAGCCATAACAATAATGTCTCAGTCATAACGTTTGGTCTTAGCCATAGCAATAATGTCTCAGCCATAACGTTTTGTCTTAGCCATAACAATAATGTCTCAGCCATAACGTTTTGTCTTAGCCATAACAATAATGTCTCAGCCATAACGTTTTGTCTTAGCCATAACAATAACGTCTCAGCCATAACGTTTTGTCTTAGCCATAGCAACAATGTCTCAGCCATAACGTTTTGTCTTAGCCATAGCAATAACGTCTCAGCCATAACGTTTGGTCTTAGCCATAGCAATAATATCTCAACCATAACGTTTGGTCTTAGCCATAGCAATAATGTCTCAGCCATAACGTTTAGTGTTAGCCATAGCAATAATGTCTCAGCCATAACGTTTTGTCTTAGCCATAACAATAATGTCTCAGCCATAACGTTTGGTCTTAGCCATAGCAATAATGTCTCAGCCATAAAGTTTGGTCTTAGCCATAGCAATAATGTCTCAGCCATAACGTTTTGTCTTAGCCATAGCAATAATGTCTCAGCCATACCGTTATGTCTTAGCCATAACAATAATGTCTCAGTCATAACGTTTGGTCTTAGCCATAGCAATAATGTCTCAGCCATAACGGTTTGTCTTAGCCATAACAATAATGTCTCAGCCATAACGTTTTGTCTTAGCCATAGCAATAATGTCTCAGCCATAACGTTTTGTCTTAGCCATAACAATAATGTCTCAGCCATAACATTTGGTCTTAGCCATAGCAATAATGTCTCAGCCATAACGTTTTGTCTTAGCCATAGCAATAATGTCTCAGCCATACCGTTTTGTCTTAGCCATAAAAATAATGTCTCAGCCATAACGTTTTGTCTTAGCCATAGCAATAATGTCTCAGCCATAATGTTTTGTCTTAGCCATAACAATAATGTCTCAGCCATAACGTTTTGTCTTAGCCTTAACAATAATGTCTCAGCCATAACGTTTTGTCTTAGCCATAACAATTATGTCTCAGCCATAACGTTTTGTCTTTGCCATAGCAATAAAGTATCAGCCATATCGTTTTGTCTTAGCCATAACAATAATGTCTCAGCCATAACGTTTGGTCTTAGCCATAGCAATAATGTCTCAGTCATAACGTTTGGTCATAGCCATAACAATAATGTCTCAGCCATAACGTTTGGTCTTAGACATAGCAATAATGTCTCAGCCATAACGTTTGGTCTTAGCCATAACAATAATGTCTCAGCCATAACGTTTGGTCTTAGCCATAGCAATAATGTCTCAGCCATAACGTTTGGTCTTAGCCATAGCAATAATGTCTCAGCCATAACGTTTTGTCTTAGCCATAGCAATAATGTCTCAGCCATAACGTTTTGTCTTAGCCATAGCAATAATGTCTCAGCCATAACGTTTTGTCTTAGCCATAACAATAATGTCTCAGCCATAACGTTTTGTCTTAGCCACAACAATAATGTCTCAGCCATAACGTTTTGTCTTAGCCATAACAATAATGTCTCAGCCATAACGTTTTGTCTTAGCCATAACAATAATGTCTCAGCCATAACGTTTTGTCTTAGCCATAACAATAATGTCTCAGCCATAACGTTTTGTCTTAGCCATAACAATAACGTCTCAGCCATAACGTTTTGTCTTAGCCATAGCAACAATATCTCAGCCATAACGTTTTGTCTTAGCCATAGCAATAACGTCTCAGCCATAACGTTTGGTCTTAGCCATAGCAATAATATCTCAGCCATAACGTTTGGTCTTAGCCATAGCAATAATGTCTCAGCCATAACGTTTTGTCTTAGCCATAGCAATAATGTCTCAGCCATAACGTTTTGTCTTAGCCATAGCAATAATGTCTCAGCCATAACGTTTAGTCTTAGCCACAACACAAGTTAAAACTTATGTTTTATGTAGCGATATAATGTGGAGCGCCGTGGCGCAGTGGCTAGTGTAGCGCCGTGGTGCAGTGGCTAGTGGAGCGCCGTGGTGCAGTGACTAGTGTAGCGCCGTGGTGCAGTGGCTAGTGTAGCGCCGTGGTGCAGTGGCTAGTGGAGCGCCGTGGTGCAGTGGCTAGTGTAGCGCCGTGGTGAAGTGGCTAGTGTAGCGCCGTGGTGCAGTGGCTAGTGTAGCGCCGTGGTGCAGTGGCTAGTGTAGCGCCGTGGTGCAGTGGCTAGTGTAGCGCCGTGATGCAGTGGATAGAGCTTCGGATTCTCAGCCGAGAGATCCCGGGTTCGAATTCTGTGCGGCGGTGTCGAACCTTGGGCAAAAGTTCGCTCACTATACGTTGCTCCAGTTCACTCAGTTGTATGAATGAGTACCTGGCTATAGACCGTGGTAGATATGTATGTACGAATAGTCTTCGCACATTAATTGGATGCTTCCCAGAGAAGCGCTTTGAGCAGTCCCGAGGACTGTGTACTGCGCTATATAAAAAAACTTACCTTTACTTAACCCAATGAGTACACAAAAACCGCCGACAACCCAAATGCACAATTAATGAATCAACGCACTTAATTAAGATACAATTAAAGGCGCATTGTAACCACCATTTAACCAACTGCATGTATGATGCCCAGTAGCTATCCGATGTCCCGATTTTCACGAACATATGAACTCTATGATGTATTTTCCAATAAAGCAACATACATCTTTATTCCTTGCCAAATGCGTAACTCCCCCCTCCCCCGTATGGTTCAGATAGCCCGATTTCGATATTAATTTTATTGTAATGAATTTCCAATTAATACACGAATCGATAAAAATTAATTTCTTACCATTCCATAGTTAAACCATTTGTAACTGCAAGGACAGCAACGTATGGCGACATGCTTTGATAATTTACACACTAGCAAATATTAATAAAAATCACCAAAAGTTTCATTAAACATAAAAACGTACTTTTAGCTCTTATTTTCGGACTATTGTGACAGTTATCACATGATGTATATTAATCATGGTGTAATAACATGTTCTATCACTAGTTGGAACCAAACAACTGTCGCTGCTGAAATTTTCTGGGAAACATGGGTGGCTCCACTAACCCAGTGATTCAACTAACACAGCCTCCCCCTTTTACCATTAGTCCTACATTTTTCAAAACACCGCAACACAACACTGCCCAGCAATCCTTGTTTTGTATTTTGAAGAAAGAAATTCAACACGTGAAACGTTATACTTATAACAGTATTATTGGTTATTGTAACGGCCCCCCATTTAGGTACACGGCTCGAAAATAAGTTAGTTAATGTCTCATTAATTTAAACGCAATAGTATTTTTAAATAAAAATATAGACTTTACAAACAACAAAAATGATCATCACACATGTGGTTTAATAGGAAGTAAGCATAGGAAATGGAAATAAATTAATAGGTTTACGAGTAAGACAGATAAGTTATCATTAGTGTTGTGAATGTGGCATATGCGTGTGGTGTGATGATCTCTCCCGATATGGTGTAGGCTACGCAAACGTGCCAGCAGCGAAGATGGCGGCCAAGCGGAAGTGCGTCACTTCGTGTTGTACTTTGAGGTGGAATTCTAAGGTACATAACGCCAGACCGTCCGCTTCTGGCCCGGACGGAATCCCCAGTCATTGCGAACAACTTTGTTTTCTATGGTGCTTGCGCTGACGGTAGTGCCAGGACCTACGTAGATGCCCACGTGAATACCATTAGGGCCATCTTTACAAGCAACAACGTCTCCGCGTTTTAGGGGTCCAGTGACGAGTTTCCAGTGAGGATCTTTTGTCAAGAAGGTCGACTTCGTGTTTAACCACTCACCAGCACCAATTGGACTCCAGATAAGCGAGTGTCTGCAACAGGTTTATGGTATACATACATACATACAGGGACACGCACACAAATATAGACACGCACGCACGCACGCACGCACGCACGCACGCATGCGCACACGCACACACAGACACACACACACACACACACACGCACACACACACACACGCATACATACATCAGCTCTAATACAGGTAGATTTCACGATCGGGTAACATCTCATGACTAAGGAATGATCGCTGAAAAATCCGGAAAATGTGTAGGCCTACATTTGTTTTTCACTTATTGTAGTGGCATACAAACAAGAGTTGTACCTGTGCGGAACTGAGCCACCTGTCTTCTCTATCATTTCAGCAACGAATATGTTGCACTTTTTGGTATTTTTGCCAGTTTTGCGGGAAGAGCTGTATGCCCAGCACGTACTGCCGATTTTCTTTTCTGCCGCCTTCGCAATGTCACCCCCAGTTGGCGGAGACTTCCTTTGCTGACACTGCGAATTTTTAAATATACCGTATCATATAAAATTAATATAGATATGTGTGTGTGTGTGCGTGTGTGTGTGTGTGTGTGTGTGTGTGTGTGTATGTGTGTATGTGTGTGTATGTGTCACGGTGTGCGCGTGTGCGTGTGCGTGCGTATAGTAATGCGAGTGTGTGTATGCACACACACACACTCGCATTCGTATACGCCCACGCGCACGCACGCACGCACGCAGTCGCATATACCTACACGTTCACACATACGCACACACGCATGCACACACACACACACACACATACACACACGCGTACACACGCACCCATTCACAAACACACACACACAGTCTCAAGCAACTATAGTAATGCAATGCGATGCAATGCGTAGGAAATAGGACACATAAGCAAACGACACACAAACGGCCATCTACACGAGTGTACGTGGACGCCGTGTCGTCCTACTTACACCACTCAGACACGCGAAGACGGTTTCTGCCACGCAGCACAGCACCAGCGTCACAATCCACGCCGTCTTCATCGTGTTGTCGCAGTCATAGTGTCGCCTCGCACCTGCTGACGTCGCTCGCACGAATCACAGGTTGCCGTACACTAAGGTTTCAAGCATATAAAGACAGCATTTGCGTACGTGTCTATGTCTACGTCACTAACCATTTTCCACAAGAAGTATTGTAATTTAAAATACATCAAAGTGAATTACGGTGGACATATTGTCTGTCGGTTACAATTACTTCTCTCGCCACATTAACTCAAGACCTGCATACACGTAGGTGTATTGAGGTCCACGCACCACCTAGGTGGCTATGTTGTTGGGGTGAGGGAGCGGGTAGTCAAATGCGAATGTTATTGTTAACCCTGCACAGTATACCTTCTTAGCTGAAGCACTTCCATTGTGCTGAGTAAGTTAGTTCGCAATGTCTAATTTTATTGCCACATTAACCTTCTACCCGCAACTGCCAGCTCTTGGACACTTAACAAAGGTCACACCTGGTAGGTAAATGTTCATAAATTAAACAATCGTCCTGTACCAGTAAAATAGCATATAATTATTTATGTGTTAACACAAAAGTGTGTTCCTATATAACGTTGGTATCCAGTCCTTAGGATTGATCCAAGCGCTACACTTTTATTCCTAGGCATAATTATTCGCTCGAACACCACCTCGTCGTCTCTGGAAAGCATTAAGCCACGCTCCAATTACAACGCAAACACTATTCTTACACTAATTTCAACCATTGTCTATAGCCAGGTATCCACTCATACAGTTGAGTGAACTAGAGCAACATGAAGCGAACGAACGTGTCCAAAGTTCGAAACTGCAGCTAGAAGACCCGAACCCGGGATCTCTCGATCTCAATCTGAGGTTGTTTGGAGCCTTAATGTGTTTTTTTTCGCTAGCATCAAGGCGGCGTGCAATTGGAGGTTTTTGGAAAGCCTCAGCCCCCCAATATTCACCACGTTAAGACGTGACCTGTGATTTGCAAAAACAAAAAAATTATCAAATATTATCAAAACGTTAAAAATGGCAGATATGAATGTCGGAGAAGGTCAAATCTAAATATTTGAAATCTTTGACATCTAAGAGCTATATTTTTATACTAAAATTGTGGTTCCACGTGACGCAGTTACTAAGATATGCGGACATTTGATTTGACGGCCATTCTATGAAATGGCTGTCATTCTTTATAAACAAAAAGTAAAATTGCCACCATCAATTTTCTGTTGACTGAGACTTTATAGATGACACTCATGCAACAGAATCACTGTTGGCAAGCGAATTTCACGGGATGATATGGTACAACAACACACGCAAATAACATACGAAATATCAAAATGACATAATATTATGTGGTAGCAAGTATATTCAAATACGCAACTGTTATTCATGTTGTACATACACTTTCTTAAAAACAGTTAAAATGGTAGCTTAACTCAGAATGCAGATTCTATGTCGAAATGTAGCGCATAGCTTGTCGACGTTTGTGGCGACGCGTAGCGGATCTTCGGGAACCAATGATCACGTATATGCGGGTGTGACGTAACTGTTGCGACGCGTCGTTCCTTCCCAGTTCTGATGTCAGGATATTGTTGTCAGTGCGAAGGGAAGGACACATTTCTGGATTAACCCGGAATACGACCGCACGATGCAGGGCACAGCACAAGGAAACGTTCAAGGTACTTGGAAGGACCACCTACAATTAGGGGAGATCGGGGCAAAGCGGACACTGCCGCAAAGCCAACAAAATTAGTTTAACTTTAAGCCCGGACCAATAGCATAATCGAGCTTTGATGTGCTACAGACATTAGGCCATTATCATTACCGGTTGTTTGCACTACAGTTGCGCGCAAATCAGTCTTTATCTTTGTGCTACACCAGAAAGTCGCGTTTGGTGTATACATACACTTACGATGCTTCACTTGTTGTAAGACTTGCATAGTCATGTGTCAGAAATCGTGGAAGCGTGTAGTCTGTAGCATTTGTGCGGGTAAAACTAAGGTCTCGAAAATGTTTTTGAAAATTAATGTGGGCAAATATCAATATATATATAGAATATACAGTAGATGGGGCATATTAAAAAAATAACATGATAATGCAAATTACCGCAATTTGCATGGTGGTTGGCCATCTTGAATTTACAAGGCATTTAGTGGCCTGCATATGGAGACTACACAGACATCGTGAAGAAGTTTATGTTGTCTCCAACATCCTTCAAGATGCTGTACAGGTGCTAAGCAAATTGAAGGCAAAAAGCACTATATAAAAGTTGTTGGTACTGTTGACAAAATTAGATCTTCATGTTTATTAAGACATCCAAATAGTACCCTTACATAATTTTCCATTGTGTTCACAGTTATTCACCAATGAAATTGACGTTGTATGTCTGACTTGCATATACACCAGGCAATGTGTTTGATAAACAATATATATATTCCCTTACCCATTAAAGACACACACACACACACACACACACACACACACACACACACACACACACACACACACACACACACACACACACACACACACACACACACACACACACACACACACACACACACACACACACACACACACACACACATGAGAGAGAGAGAGAGAGTTTAGTGCCAAAGATTTCTTTCTATAACATCACGCTATCATATGACCTGTAAATTCATACTATGGACAAATCGTAAAGCATTTGTTGTTGACTTCCACAACCTTCGAAACCCAGTGATAAAGTTGAATAAACCTACAAGAAAATACTGCCAAATCAGACGGTTGACGTTATTTTGGTGATATAATGCCAAAAACGTGTTTTATAAAGATGTTGGTAATGTTGAAACGATGAGGTATTCATGTTTATTACTCCATCCAAATGGAACGTTCTAAAACGTAACCGTTGTTTTCACAGATATTGCCCATTGATACCGACATTGTAGGTTTGTCCTGCGTATGTACACCAATCAAGATATCTGCTAAGCAATATTGCTTCTCGGGTATCCATCAAAAATATAACGAATGATGTTTGGCGTAGTTTGTGTACAGTATGAAAACGGGTAACGCAGAACACATGCTATCATTTGCAATTGAGTATTATTCATGAAAGCAAGAATAAGCCCATTCGGTTGCATGGTTCTTCCAAAGATTGTAGTATTGGTCGCATTCGGATAGATTAGAACCGTTTTGTTTTTATGTATTGTCACAACAAAACAGTGTATTTTCACACCAAAGGTAGCGGGTGTCATAATAAGCTCACCGAAAAGTATTAATACAAGTATGATTTTCCGGCGGACGCCACACAGAAATATTTAGGCCTACGAACTACAGCTTGTTAACTGAAAACAAAAGAAATGTTACAGTTTTACAACATTTTAATTTTTCTGTTTGATTTATCCAGGTAACCAAAATCAAAAATTTGCCCATACATACACACACACACGCACGCACACACACACACACGCACGCACGCACACACACACGCACGCACACACACGCACGCACACACGCACACACACACGCACACATATACTATACAATACATACAGTCGAACTTCGAATTACGGCCACCTCGCCATTCGGATCACTTCGTCCCAGTCCAGTAAACACATGTTGAGTTAGGATACTATCTAGTTTATACAAATACGCAATAGATCCCCGTAAAATGACGTTCGCAAAATAGCTTTTGTTTTTTTAAACGCGATAAGCGCCAAACGTCTTTCTTTTTATCAAAACGTGATATATCCACGTTCGGTCAGTCAGCGCCGCCGTGCCGCACGTGCAACTGCGCGGAGTGACGGCGCGCGCTGTATTAATATACGGCGTTTTGATAACGTTTGCGTCTTCTACGACCTGTTCATGTCGTCTCTCGGGTCTTCTTTAGCGTGTTCATGTCGTCTCTCTCGAGTCTGATTGGTGTAGCCGTCTTCTGTGACGTGTCCGTGTCATTTCTCGAGACTGATTGGTGTAGACGCCTTCTATGACGTGTTCATTTCGTCGAGTATGATTGGTATAGACGTCTTCTATGACGTGTTCATGTCGTCTCTCGAGTCTGGTTGGTGTAGACGTCTTCTGTGACGTGTTCATGTCGTCTCTCGAGTCTGATTGGTGTAGACGTCTTCTGTGATGTCTTATTCGTCTCTCCTGCCTCTGTGCTGACTCGGTTTGTGCAGTTCAACTGAAACAATATGTTAACAGATTAGTAGACGACTCTTACGTTATATTCAAGATGTGGCACGTTTCAAGCTTTGCCCTTAATTGCACTGCACGCGAATGAAGTAGAGTAGCTGTGTCAACATTATTTACGTTATCAACATGACGTACTGTGTCAACAAGACTTCATGACTTACTACTGTGCCAACAAGACTTAATGACTCATAGTGTCAATGTAACTGACTCTATCATCATGACTTACTCCATCAACATGACTTACCCTATACATACAGTGTCAACAGTACACTCTCGTTTCTCTTCAGCTCAGCGGCGTATCCAGGAATTTTCATTGGGGGGGGGGCAAAACATGTGAACCCAATTTGCATAAACAATTCCTATTTGCGAATGTCACCGGCTATTCAAACTTACCTACGCATGTACAGTACTGTCAATAAAATCAAATGTTGAAAACCAGTCGACGTGCGCTAGTGGCCGCAAACTTCTCAATGACCTGGTCGACGGTTGAGCAGTTGTTCCGGTGTGCCTGGAGAAGGACTAGTGCCTCGATTCGCAGTTCTGTCATTGTGGAACGAATTGCCGTCAGTGTGCGCTCAATCGTCAAAAACATGCGTTCGGCTTGTGCGGTTGAGATCGACAAAGTGGCCATGATCTGGAGCAAGATGCTGATGTTTGGGAAGAAAATGCCAACATCGTCTAGCGCCGTGGTTGCGGTGGTCGGCCGTTTCGATGCTTCAGTGTTGATCCATTTCATGCGCCACAGCTCAAATTCGCCCTTGATGACAACAGACGAATCTGGAAGGAGCGATGAATACATCGAAATGGCTCGCGACAGTGATTGCCATTGGTCAGATGCTTCATTCTCTCCCGAGTCGCAAAGAATGGTCGGAATAAGCACGCTCAGATTGCAGGCACATTTCTGCTGTTCTCCGAATCGAAGATTGAGGTCGGATGTGATCGCGTCTACAACGGGATAGTAGATATTCACACGGAAGTAATCTTCCACATTTTCTGAGCCAACCGATGCCCAACGGTAGATGGATCTCTTCGCCGTTCGGGGAGCATGAAGTTCGACGCCAACACTTCTGGAAAGTTCTTCTGCGCGCATGAAGAGCTCGTGGAACTTGCTTTCTGAGCGGTTGTTCCTCAAAACGTCGAGAAGATTTGAGACATTCGTCAGCGCGCGGACTAGATCGGCACCGACTTTCTGCAGCGATCGAGAAATAGGCAGCATCAGTCCTGGAATATATTCCAGTGTGACAAGCGAAACGAGAAATTCGGATTGGTGAATTGCAGCATTCAGGCTTGCAGCTGTCGATGATGTGGAACGCTGGTTCCAGTCCTTCATTGATGTCGGGGCCTCATCAATGTAGACGAACAATTCTCGGAACGTCAGAATGGCAGTGTGGCGTTCGAGAAAGCGAGTTGTGCAGAGCGTTACAAGTGGTGTCTTTTTAGAAACGGGTTTCTCAGGATCTGCATGGATGCATTGCTTCAGAAGATCGGTCCGTTTTGCACTTGCTCGAAATGCTGACGACACCTCCTTGATGATATCTTCAGCATTTCGAATGGATGGCACTGTCACTGATTTCGAAGCACTCAGGTTCAAACAGGGCATCATATAGTGGAAGTAGTGGGCCAGTGTTGCGTAGTTTCTTATGACAGCAACAACGCAGACGTGTTCGCCGGCCATAGCTGCTGCTCCATCGTAGCCCTGTCCAACGCACTTTGTGAGATCCAAGTCGAGTTTGATGATGAAACGGAGGATTGCGTTTCCAATGGCACCACCGCTCAACTTCACCTCATCGTGCGTCTCATACGGCTGGTTGGCCTTGATGTCAGTTAACAAATCGAGTAGCGCAATCGTATCTTCATGAATCTGCCATTTCCCATCTTCATTTTGAAGAACATATCGAATGACGATGACGAGCTGCTCACGCTTCTGTCTGTCCATCGTCTCATCCGCAATCAAGACCCAGCACGTTGCTCGCTTGATGGATGCGACAACTTTCTCCTGGACCAACGACCCAGCTGCTACGATAAGGGCGTTCTGGATCCCAGAAGACTGGTAGGTGGTGTTTGCCTTCCCAGTTGTAACGTGCTCCGTGAGATCAGGATCTCCTCCTCGAAGTCGATATCGTAGGAGAGCACGAAAGTTTCCATCATTCTCTTCCGGTTCGGCTTGGGTGATAAATCCGAGCTCTCCTCGATGTTCGCGAATAGTGTCGACAATTGGGCGTAGGTGACTCCGGTTTTGCTCGATTTCCTTAACTAAAGACTTGTTCAGACTGCCTCGAACGTCGCTTCCGCCTTGCTCAACAACGATCCGTCGAAATTCTCCCATCGCCAACACATTCCGCTTGTGGTACTCGTTGTTCGCGTGTAGTGTTAGTGCTCCAGACGAACCGGTCAGATCGTCGAATCGAGTCAACGGTTTCCTTACAAATCGACCCAATGTCTGGCCACGTCCTGACGACTTCCCACCAACTCCCGAATGACTGGCAAAGAGGACTCACGGGGCACAGAATACACCCGTTTGCTCACTGCAAGCCACGGAAAGTTTGTCAAATGATTCGGAAGTAAACGACGAGTGCTCTCCTTTCCCAACTTTGCGTTATGATGCACTGACACGGGTAATTCACATTGATCCGGTCTCCAAGGATCCAACAACTGACGGCGATCTTCATCTGTCAATGACATAGATAATGCAACTTTTTTGACGGCAAAGCCAATATCGCCCTGAGAAGGCATCGACGTTGAGCTGGAATTAGATGTCTTCTGCTCCTCTGACTCAGCTTCTATTGTCGTCATGATCGTGGTCGAAGAACTTGCTGCTGGCTCTGGCTGTGGATTTGCGGAGACCGATGAGCGAACGAATGTCAAGAGGATCGACGACTGTTTCAACTTCTTTTTTGCAGGTGGACCCATTGTAATACGGGTGAAACAAAATGTTCACTGAAACACAAAACATATTGGATGACGGATGTCACTAATCAAGCCTACGAATACAATAAAGTAACATGTGCACAAAATGTTTTATTACTGAAGACCTTTAACGATAACTACATAAGGTTTTACATTACATTATACCGCTACCAAACAATCCACCAGGTAGCGCGGTGGTAATGGGAAGGGACCGTGTATTGCAAGGCTAATCACAAAACAATTTCCACATGTAACTGGCATGCCAGCTATGGATACACGTCCTTGACACTGTCTAGCCCATTATGCAGGTTTCTGTTAAATAGATTAGCCACCCTCTCCAAGCCGACTCTCAGGGTGATAATCCTGGTGATTAATCTTGATAACGTCAAACGGAGGAGAGTGGGGGAGTTTCATACTGGCTGAAATATTCGGGATGTAACCTGATATATTTGCATGTACAATCTCTTCATAGTGCCTACATACAGTGTCATTATAATGATAATAATTATTAACATAAACTAGATTTAATAAGACTAAACATGATTAAAACATAACTTTCTATACCATTCAAACAACCACTTGGTGTGAACTGCCAAACATTACTCCCTGGTGTCTTCCATCTTCCTAGTGTCACACTACCGGGTCATTGTAGTTAAACATGTAGATCAGTGTAACTAAGAGTGCACAATTCTTTATCATACATCATGATTCAATTACAAATTGAAAGTATTGCTTTATAAGGTATAAAACACAGCTTGACACTTACCAGAAGAGTAGGTGTTGACAACAATAGGCATAAACAGTCTCCAAACAAAACTTGTAATCTTCAAGGAAGCTGGCGCGTCATCCACATTCCAAATGATAGCCGCTAGATGACGCTACCTTTGCACTTTGATGGATCGCTATTATTAGGCCTAGTGTTGTCGTTGATTTTAAGGCAATCATTTATTGGTCCCTGTTTTTTAATACGTTGCGAAGTGGCTCAAACGGGCGAGTACTGCCATGTCCAGCGCACAACAGAGCTGACATCTGCCGTGCGACTGTTGGGGGGAGGGGGGCAGCTGCCACCATTGGGGGGCGACCGCCCCCTCGCCCCCCCTAAATACGCCAGTGCTTCAGCTGTTATTTGGACAATGACAACTGGGAGCCCAGCAATTGGTTGATATGTGATCTTCTACTTGTCCTACCTGTCTGTGGTGTCCAGGATCCGCGCGGTCCGTGGATCTACGGTCTTCTACTTGACTTTCCCGCCTGTGATCTTCAGGACGACTTGTCTTGGTTTTGTCCCGTTGACCCTACGATATGACATAATTTACAGAGTTACATTTAGACAACGTTGCACTGGGAGTTAAGCCAATTAAATAGCCGCAAAGTTGTTCTGTTTCAACATATATTTAATAAGACTACGTTAGGGTGATGCTTATTATATTACATAAATTTTATTCAAGGTGGTTTTGATATTACTAAGGCAAACATATGATACTCGCTATTAGTGTAAGCTGTTAGGTGATGCGATATATTATCTAAATGTAGAATATATTTTCGTAATACACAACGAATATCCTATAACATAATATGAGACAGACTTGTGAATCACAGTTCCGTTTGGTCATTACACGGATATCAAACATGCTAATCACCTTGGTAGTGTGTGTGTGTGTGTGTGTGTGTGTGTGTGTGTGTGTGTGTGTGTGTGTGTGTGTGTGTGTGTGTGTGTGTGTGTGTGTGTGTGTGTGTGTGTGCGTGCTTGTGTGTGTCATAGTGCATCCACCGACTTGACACTGTTACTTCGAGTGACTATCTCCATCCTCTCATTCTCACTCTAAAACTAGATTAAATATTAATTTGATCATACTAACACGCAACGACACTCTTTTGAGTTCCATGATGCCAGTAAGGAATTGGGTGTCGACGGTTGCTGTTTGCAGAGTTATGTCTCCTGCAGTGATGTTTCACACATGAGAGGTTGTATGTCGTCCGATGGTGTTGGCAGAGGTAGCTACGACCTCCCTTTCCCGTCTCAATTTCGTGATAAAGCTTGCACATGTTCGACGTGAATCCACATTTTGTACAGCGAAGACAGCACTGCCAACACAGTCCCATCTTGATTTATCTGGCAATAGTAAATTATGGAATTGCACACTGATCCATGTTTATCTGTATTGAATACTGCAGTATACATTCATTGTACATGTTTTACATATTGCCTTTATCAAAAAGACGCATTTCCTTATTAGTAAAGTCTGGTTTCATATACGTTGATGTTAAATCATCATAGTCGTCATTATCATCGCAAACACGATGTGTGCAGCATGTCCCTTCCTGAAACCACATATCCTGTCTTATTTATCTTTATAGCTAGTAGCTATATACCCTAAAGTCTACCACACCATTTACTGTAGCGTGTAAAACAGTGACAATGCAACATCTTTAACAGTGAGTTTAATAGCGATTTACTTACAAAATACAACAGTATGTAGCAGGATACTGTAACTCGATGCTATCCAATGCCGTATGATTTACAATGTTGAATGCAAGGAATTGCGATTCTATGAAAGTTCTGGAATGTTTGAAGAGCGTAGCGTGGCATGCGTTGACAAGTTACCGTAAATCCACAAATTGAAACATCTGATAGCTAGCTTTGTAACGAAGTTGTGTTACTAGTTATCATTCAAAATTATCACACGTGAAACAAGCAATTAACTACAGCCGATAATGCGAAAACCAGAGCCAACAATGAAAATGACAGCCTACAGAGCCACCATAGCTACACAGTTAAAACCAGTCAACAAGGTGAAAACCACAGCTGATAGAGGGAAAACCACATTTAAAATTGTGAAAACCACATCCGGCTGAGTGAAGACTGTGAAACTGTTTTTCTCGAAACCATACTTTCCGCATTTTTGACACTCAAATTGTTGTATTTTTGGCACTGCTATATGTGAATATAAGTAACGTAGCGGTATTATTTCCTCCCTCTGAATGTGCTGTATTCGAATATGTAATAAAAAACAATACACATATTTTGACAAGCGTCAATTTTGGCATGGTGGGTCACACTGAAAATTGAAATTCAGGTAATGGACTTGAAATATCGACAAACATACCATGATAATGGCGGCTGCAATTCCCAGGCAAATTTAACATATACCAGATTTTTAAATTACAAATTCCTGTAAACTACTTCAAATATTAGAAGATAGAAGACCTCGACTTTGCCGATGACCTTGCAGTTCTCTCAGTAAAGCTTGACCATCTGCAAGAGAAAACTGATAGACTAGACAGCTATGCAAAGCAAACTGGGCTTAACATTAGTACCACCAAGACACAAGTGATGCTTATCAACACCACACCGACTGCACCTGTTATCATTAATGGTGAACCACTTGAGTTTGTAGAGGACTTTACGTACCTGGGTAGTCTCATCAGTTAAGACAATGGAGCCCAAAACGACATCAAAGCAAGATTAGGGAAAGCCCGCTGCAGTTTTGCCAAACTTCAGACCATTTGGAAGTCAAAGCAATATAGCTTCAAAACAAAGAAAAGGCTCTGTAACAGTAACATGAAGTCTATCTTACTTTATGGCTCAGAGTGCTGGCGAGTGGTAAAAGGGGACATTGCCTAGATCGATGCCTTCCACAATGGAAGCCCGAGGAAAACCTGCCGAATATTCTGGCCTAATAAAATATCCAATGTGGAACTCTATAAGAAGACCGGCTGCAATAGTGTGGTCCTAGATATCAAATGCCGACGCTTGGATGGCTTGGACACATCTTTAGAATGGTTCAAGACCGCATTCCTAAAGTCGCCCTGAGATGGACACCCCATGGGAAGAGAAAGCCTGGAAGCCTAAAGATCACCTGGCATTGGACAGTGATAGCAGAACTGGCTGGGATGAAGCTTTCGTGGGGCGAGGCACAGTCCGTTGCAAAAGACCGAACCCGGTGGAGTGACATTGTCGAAGCCTTATGTCCCATCAGGGACGAAGAGGATAAGTAAGTAAGTAACTTCAAATATTCAGCCGGATCTTTAGATTTGTTCATGCGGAATAATAGGTAAACAAATTCAAATTTGTGTGCGCGCGTGTGTGCGTGTGTGCATTTGCACTGAAATCTAACAACAAATATTTTTGTCATAATATTATGAACACTGAAAATAGGCCAAACCCCAGATATGTGAAGCCCAAACACCCACCCACCCACCCACCCAAATCAAAATGCATATAAACTCATCCCAATTTGTTCAGTCTACCCGCATTGATCAATTGTAACTGGTCACTTGCATAGTTGTTAAGACAAACTTGGCCTCTATATTAAAACATACAGAAAGGTTACGTTGTTTCAGCGTATTGCCTGCCAGAAATTGTACTTCGTCACTGGGGTGGTCGCTGCTAAATGCTGACGTTACCAGCGGCAGGCAAACCTGGTGCAGGGTTACGCGTTCAGGATTTTCACACGTTAATATAAAAACTATTCAAAATATCTGCATACATCCACTAACATATTTGTATATGGCATTATAATCTATACGATGTATAATGTATGGTACTACACTGTATATCACTGGAGGATGCTGGTGTGTGGCCACTTGTCATGTACGATCCGGGTCTTACGTAGCAGGCATGGTTACATAAGGCAGACGTTTGGAGAGCTGCTGGTACACCCAACTGGAAAACACACGAAGCACAAGCCTGAGATTCCACAAAGGTTCCATACCCCCCTTATTTCATCAATGAGGCGCCGATGCACTGCAGTGTTCAACGCAGATGTAGGACACACTCGTTATTAATCAGTGATTGGCCCCCTTCTTTTCGTTATATTCACAAATGATTTACCTGATATAATAAAGAGTTCTCATATTTTCTTGTTTGTGGACGATATGAAGCTCTTCAATCCTAGTGATACCGAAGAGGACTGCACAAAACTGCAACAAGATATTATTTCTGCCGAACGCTGGACATATATATCATTTTTGTAATTCCATCCAGATAAATGTAGCCATATGAGAATTGAATAATCATGCACAAAGAATAACGGCTATTCACTGGGAAGCAAAGAGACAACATTTACAAGTACGCAGAAGGTGAAAGATATTGGAGTCACTGTCCACTCATCACTTAATTTTGAGGCATATATGTCAGAAAATAATAATAAAGCCAATTCGATGATGGGTATAATCCGACATACTTTCGATCACATGGATGAAACATGTACACATTGAATACGCTGATCAGATATGGAGTCCTTTCATAATGAAACATATTACAGCTCTCGAAAATGTTCAGTACAGAGCAACCAAATTAATTCCTGGTTTCAAAGACCTTGAATACAAAGAACGTTTACAGAGACTGAAATTTCCAACTCTATCATACTGTCGCCTCAGAGGAAATATGTTTGAAATGTATAAGATACTAACTAACAGGGAAGTCAAGCCAGAAGAGAACCTGTAAGAATCCGTAAGATGTTATTTCCTTTACTGTTCAGCTCATGAAAATGGCCCAGCAACATTGAAGTTCATTTTTGCAACACAAAAAGAGAGAATCAGGAAGTGGGAGACACTGTAGCCGTTACTGCCTATGATACAGAGCTAACTGCACCAATGATCGGCTCGGGACATCTCATCGGGAGCTCCTAACAACCCTACTCTGGAGAGTAGTGTCACAATCCAGATCTCTCAGTCGACCCACAACGCAGCCCTGCAGGAGAAAGTTAAATCGATCCCCACGCCTTCCCGGCGTTCCCATAACCGGTGTGGTCATCCATGCCACGTGATATAACCCTATATATTGAGCACGTCAAGCTGCAATTAACATACTAAATGTACCTGCTTTTATACCCTGCCAGACACACTCAGGCGAAATATGTGGTGTGAACCTCAACTTCAATGAATCTTGGATATATACACCTAGTGAAGTTATTTCTTCATTAGAATGATATTGAAACTTTATTCATATGTTTTGTTACATGATATGATGCAGTAAACGTCTGTATACGTGGCGTAAATAATATTACTAATCTATTATATGTATTCTGATGTATGCAAGTCCATGGATAGTTATAGTTGATGATGATAGGGGCGAATTCAAGATGGCGCACACAGTGGGGAAACTTCCAAAAGTCAAATCATATTGATTGTTTATGTATTATCCCAATAACGGTTCAAGTACAATATACAGTGCGGTGTTAATGGTGAACTAAAAACGAGGAGAGTTGATGTGTGAACTTATATTTACTCCGCCGTGGTGCGTTGCATTAATAAATGTTTTAACTAGTGCGTTTATTTTATGTGTTTTATGTGTGGATACATTTATTTCTAGTACTGTTATCATTGCTAAATAAGTTATCTATAATCGGCCAAGCACAAGCGTGTGTGTATTTGCATTGTGACTGGCAAGATCGATGTACTATGAACACATCGTCTCAATTTGGGACGTAAAAGAACCACTGAGGACGACAAGCACCCTGGCGGTGACCACCTTCAGTGCCAGCATAGAAAGGTCGGCTTGGCGATAATGTACTGAAAAAGACTGACTAGTTGAATGAGACCTGATAAGATCATAACATTGTAACCACAATATATACAGACTAGTCAGTTAATAGAACGTTGCCGAGTGCTGGAAACAACTAGAACAACTAGATCACGCCAATGCGTATGTAAGTGTATGTCTATATAATTATGTGTCTACATTATGATCCGATACAAAAGTAATGTTTAAAGACAACAACCATGTTCTTTTCTTGCGCGTGCGTGCCTTCCGCCGTGAACAGACTAGTCGACAATAACAAATGTTCTCTCTGTACCCAAAGACAATATATAGAACAGTCTACAATTATTTGTGGTTCTAAACATCTAAAGTCCCTACCTTTCTTCAGGTGGCTCTGTTACAGCCATCTTGCAATGGCTACCCTTTCACGCTGTCTTTTCCGGCATTTGTTTTCATGTCCTATAGTCTGCTGCACACTTGAAATTACAAGTTACACGAAGCACCATATCGAGCGTCAAGCGAATATTATTTGCTACATACATGGAATGTTAGCTGCACCCACGCAGGCATGTCAACCATCCACCAGTTAAGTCGGTGTTGTACTGAAACCCGTCGTGTCACCTATATTTCAACCACTGTATACCTAATGGTCATTTTACGCTTCTCAGTCACACGTGTAAAACAACTGTCAGGTGGAACCCGACAAAGGTAGTCATTTTAAATTCACAGTCAAATCACTTGGCGGGGATAGCAGCCGTGTTCCGCAAACTGCCTGGTCTTGTCATCCTGGCCCGGCTGCGCACGTTGAAATCTGCGCGTGGCACCAGTCGCCACCGCAAAGTTCCGCCTTTCGACGTCCGCCAAGCGTTCAGGCGCGGCGGCGTTTCGGCGCGCGTTATATGCATATTATTACATATATATGTATATATATTACATATATACATTTTTGCATATATATATATATATATATATGTATATATAAGGCAAACACTGCAAAACCGATTGCCTAACGTCATCCCTAAGTGACAATGCCACCGCATAAAGCTATTCAACACCGCCGCAAAAATGGAACACCAATAAGAATAGCATAAATTGCAATATCACACGGCGCACAACAACGGCAGCAATAAATGGGTAGAATTTGTGACAATAATATTATGTATTGATATGAGTTAACCAATTTAAAATTGCATTATGAGATCGTGTTTAACTACTAAAGTTCTAGTAAGGCAACATGTCCGACACATTCCATAATCTGTATATTTTTCTCAACTCCAAAAATTATATTGTAAGGCATTTGGTTGTAATTTATCAATAAAAGTTTAAAAATAATGTATGGTTGATTATTTAAGTTATAAACGCACCATTTAGTAACTAAAAGGAAGCGGCAATAATCACATGGGGAGCTGGGTGAAAGTCGATTTTATTTACAAAACACTTGAAATGGTGCATTTATGTAACACGACCTCATTTTAAGCCAAGAACGGGATGAAGTAAGAGAGCGAGGAAGTGTGAGAGAGCGTGTGAGCGAGATAGCGAGAGCGAGTGAGAGAGAGGAGAGAAAGAGAGTGCAAGAGAGCTAGTGAGAAAGAGAGAGCAAGAGAGCGAGAGAGAAAGAGAGACATCCATACAGACAGCAGACAGAGGCAAAGATAGGGAGAGAGACAGAGCCAGGAACACAGACATAGACAGTGTCACAGGCAGAGGCAGAGGTAGAGGCAGATATAGGAAGGCAAACATACAGTCGGCAGGCAGGTAGGCAGGCAGGCAGGCAGGCAGGCAGGCAGGCAGGCAGGCAGGCAGGCAGGCAGGCAGGCAGGCAGGCAGGCAGGCAGGCAGGCAGGCAGGCAGGCAGGCTGGCAGAAAGAGAGAGGAGATACAGAGAGGCAGAGACTGAGGCAGATCGATATTGGCAGATGCATCCAGGTAGATAGGCAAACAGGAGAAAGAAGAGATACAAAGAGGCAGATCGAGGCACAGGCAACGGCAAAGACTGCACGACGCAGATATAGGTTGATAAACATACAACCAGGCAGCAGACAAGACAGACGGACAGGCAGGCAGAAAAACCGACAGGCAGGCCGACAGACAAGACAGACGGACAGGCAGGCAGAAAAACAGAGAGGCATAGAGGCAGACAGTCAAAGAAACATACAGGCAGAGAAGCTAGGAGACAGACCGGCAGGCAGCAAGGCAGCCAGGCCAGTAGACAGACAGGCGGACTGACGTACTGTTTAACAGACTTATAGACTGACATTCTAACAGACAAACACAGAAGATGGAGGAGGGAGAGAGAAAGAGAGATTCGGGGAGAGTTGGAGAAGGGGAGACGGAGAGAAAAATAGACACAGAGACATATATGGGGGCAGGGAGACAAGAGAGACAGCGTGCTAGTTGCGACTATACAACATCGCAACACTGTTACAGTAGTCAAGCAACCATCGCTACACCAATGCTACACTACTAAGTTGCTTCGGTTGTTCTAATATTAGACGTGTTACATCGCATATAATAATCAATCACCCTACAGATACTTGTCTGGACTTGTACAGACTAAGTGTTGGAGAAACTTGTTTTAGCTAAGTACTTCTTGTACCTATACATCACAACAATACACTCCTACACTCGTCCTACTATAGCTGGCATGCCCGAAGTGACGGGATATGGGGCAACAAGAAACAATTTAACTATTATATATAATTAGCATATAAACATGAAAAAAATAACTCGCCAGGCCGTGTATATTGATAGGCCTACACGTAATACGGAGCCGAGAGAACTGTACGTATAGATTTGTGGACACGTCCATGATCCCTAGCAAACTACGACTGGGTGTGGCTCCAGCTATACCCAAACCGCGTCTGTCGACTGACATAACAATAGCCTATGCTACTGCTTGTACGAAACAATTCCGCCAGGGTTACATAATATATTATACTCGTAGTGTTACAGATTCTTTGTGGGGTCGTACATGTCAACCGGCCCAAAACACGAACGGACTACGCCCACGGGCATTATTATTTGTAAGTTTACAACTTCTTATCTACTCCTTTCCAAATATTTCTTTCCGTTTTATTATGCCATTAAATAATAATATAATAATAATTGCTTTATTCACAGACTCCATGCAACATACAAGTACATTACCATGGTTCTACAGTTGTGTTATAAACAATAGTTACAATGTACAGAATGAAAAATCACCCGTCAACAAAATGTATATACAGGGAATTGAACCAGTATTTCCATATTCTTGACATGTATTTCACGTCACTATTAATAATATTACAAATCAATATGTTTTTTGAGAACTGCAGTCAGCATATAAACTTATATGTCAAATTTCTAATAACAGCAGCACAGTTAGGTAAATTATTGTTAACAAACATTTCACTAGCACTACAGTATCTGTCATAACCTAACACCATTCGAAATATATTGTTGTAAGAGACATACAATTTCCTGATTGCATAGTTATGAAAATTCCACCATAGACTAAGTGTCGGAGTATACATAGGTGAGCAAAAAGTAGTAAACAATGTCTTCTTTACATCATTTGAACACATATGAAATTTTCTTATGATCATGTTGCCTTGTGCATGCAACTGGCGACATTGTCTAGATATATCATTGTCATCTAGCATACTATTTGAAGTTATATGACCCAAATATTTTACAGATTCTACCTAAATACAATTACCACCTTCGTGAATTGCAAGCATGGCTTGATTTTGACTAATTACTTGTTTTGATTTATTTGCTCTGTAATATGTTACAACCACCATTCAATAAATATTAAATGAAATTACTGCCTAATATACCAATAATCTCAGATGTCATCAGACATAGAAGACTCCGGTAATTTGGGTACTGGTGCTGCCACCTTTTGGATTAATTATTAACTGTAGTACCACAACTACCCAATGGGATGTTGTAGTAATTACGTACCGATGAGTTTACATGTCTATTGATGTTATTTTGCATTTTACATCAATTATTCGATGACAGTGCAGTCATATCTTCACAATATAATAAACTGTAATCTAGTAGAATATGTTGCATGTTATTTTCATGTTTTTTCTTCTTTGTGCAGACTTATCGAATCAGCCTACCAGGTTTGGGCGATATTTGATAATTTGGCCGCTTCACAGCAGTGGCTATACCCAATGCAGGGGTGAGGCCACTTTAGATTTCCCCATAGGCGGCCGTTATAACGTTTCCTTAATTTCCTGTAAATTTTAACCAACAATTTTCTTTACATTTTTACATCATATTTACCCTCTATTCATACACATGCTGTGCAAAATTCGTAACATTCTCATACCTCAATTTTCCATAAACCACTTTCACCCCTTAAATTAATTTCTGCTAGAACCAGACAGTGATTTGCCCTAATGACATCATAAAGCCAAATGACACCTGTATCTATACGCAGAAAAGTTTGACAACTGTCATAATTTGACAGCTCTGGTACCACGCTGCAAACAAACATAATTTCTACTCAATCAACACTATACAAGTACTCTCAGAAATTCACACAACCTGCATAATGCCATTTCTATTGGGAACTCTCTCGGTGGGTAATGGCAGACGAATCCTTAATGTGGTCTTACCCCAACACGGAGACACGGTTCTGATGCCATCTTGACCTAGATCAGAGTTGCGAGTAAATAAACGCACGTGCGTATGAGACAAAGCAAAACACAGGATACAAGACTTTGGTGTTGCTTATTCAAATGATTTAAGCCAAGTATTTTACGATATAAAGTCAGATTTACGAGATACCAAGTCCAAGGTGTGTACAAATGAACACTGCATTATTCTAAGTTATTCTTAAGTGAATATTTGATCTTATCGTTTGATTTAAGGCTATTTAGAGGTTTTGTTGTTGGGTGTCATATAAAATATAATCAAGATCTGGAGCACTGCTGGAACATGGTGTTGTGGCAGGTGTTGGTTTGACTTTGGTGTTTGCGGTTGCCTTCTTACCTTTCCCTCTGCCTCGAGACACTCTTTTGGGCATGATGGCTGTTGGATATCACCTGTTTGGAAAAGCAGTTTAATTTAATAATATTTTTTATAATCTCTCCATTTGATTTGACCATGGCACGGGTCACATGGCACAGACAAGATCCTTTAGCTAGTTGGGCTAAAAATCTGTGACCACCCTTCATTACCCAGCATAAAGGGGGTGCAATCCAAAATTCTCATTTCATCTCATATCGGCCCCATGGACCCCAAGCCTGGAATCAGCGAATCACAGGATCCCTCTAAACTCTTCAAGTTGTCAGTTTCTATATATGCTTAATATGCACTAGGCAGTTTTTAAATCGGTGAAACTTGTACTCGATAATGATGATATGGCATAAACTAGCTGTGCCACCGATTTTTTGGGAATTAGGCCCATGTAAATCTTGGTCAATGAATGGGTGTAAGATATCCCAGTAAGGTAACCTTTCACAGGAAATGAGGCATAACAATGTTTGTGAGACATTAAATTAATGTTATACAAAACTACGTATTTATATTAACGGCAAGTAATGATTGTGTAGCACATTTGCTATGTGTTGGTGTAAGCCTACAACATATTTCACGTTATCGGGCGAAACTGTGCGAACTTATTCGTAATATTCAACTCCTGTAAAGCTGTCAATACATAACAACACTCTGTGATGTGTATATATTACAATTTTGTTGCGTTTTGCCATGCTGTGAGCCTTCAACTGTCGGTGGTGGCGCCTGTCATTGATTGTTTTTTATCATTCCATAGTCGTAAACTTTCCAATCAAAAACAACTTATTCTAATAATGTTTAACAAAATCGCACAAAATTGTATCAACTTAATACTATAAACAGCAAACTGTATAAACGTATATGTACACTTATGAATTAATATATGTATCAAAACGTGCATGTAACTGACATAAGAAAAGGCACATTAACATAGAAATGGCTGACTATATCGACGCACGTTTCTTTATTTACTCAAAGTCTCGTTTTCGAAAACTTATTTAAGAATGCAGGTGCCCATATATGGTAGAACCGTGTCTCTGTGTATCCCTTGGCTTTGGCATAGGTGTCGTAAATATCTTAGAAAAATCAACAAAAAGGATTAACTACAGTATATGTGTTTCACTGTATATTAGTGGACACTTCCATTTACAACAAACAGGTGCACATTGTGCATACAGGCCTGTATATCATGCACGTCTCTTAGACTTAGGCTAGTGTGTTTTTTCTCCGTGCAGCCCTTCTGGGGCTAACCTAGGAGTTGTGCAGTGCGCATTGCAAAGGATGTGCGAAACTGAATTTGAAAAATAATTTTTAAATAAAACAAATAATTATGTAAAACAAATGCAATAATTTGTGCAGATTAAAAACACAGTCTCTGTCTTTATAGTCTGGTAAGTTGGGCTAGAGCAACAAGGTGGATGGTACTCTCAGAGCTTGTTGGAATGGGTGTAGTGTGGGTAGGCTTATTATTTCTGGGGGGAGTAGATTCCAAGCTCTTATAACTCTAGGATAGAATGACTATGCATATGTATTAATGCGTGCATGTATTTGTATGTATTTGTTTTGATCGCTGTTTCGTGTACGGGAGCTTGGGACTATAAGATGTTGTGGTAGGGTAATGTTCACGAGGTTGTGTTTTATTTTGTAGAGGAAGGTAAGTTGGTGTTGTAATCGTCTTCTATCTAGAGTCTGCCAACCAAGTTTATTTATGTGGCTGGTTTTGCTTGTTGTGCGGCGGTGGTCATTTAAAGTTTAAAATTTCCTTAACTTTAGATGTTGCAGGGTGGAGAGAGCATGTAACTGTAAGGAGGCTAAGTGTTCTAGTGGATTGAGATGCAGTGGTGTTAACATGACAGTTTAGAATCTATTGTGATGCCAAGATAGGGCTAAGGGGTGTGAATTGACTTGGGAAACTGGTTGGTTTGAGATGGTGTAAGTGAGGTGGCTTGGTTTGCGTTTATGGGTAATTCTGAGAAAGTTGACACTTTGGGATATTGAAGTTCATTTGCCACTTGACTGTCCAGTTGGCTAGTTTGTTTAGGTCTGTTTGATTGAAAGATGTTATGGTCTGCAGGTGTTTGAATTTCTCTATATAGGATCGAATCATTGGCAAAGTGTCTGATATTTGAGGTGATTGAATTGGTGATGTCATTTATGTACAGTAGGAAAAGGACAGGGCCAAGGACTGAGCC
>CM034537.1:41053683-41083882 GCA_020002185.1 Paraescarpia echinospica
AGATACGGGGATGGAGAGTGACAATGACAATGGGTTTTATTTCCCTACGACCGATTGCGGAGTATGAGATAAATTTTCTCTCTAAAGTACATTTTAATAGAACATAATATTATTGTATTCTTAAGAACATCTAGACTATTATATAAATCATATTTACAGTATTAAAACATAAACAACACACAATGCATTAAACATTCAGTGACCTTACTGTATTAAGTGTTTTCGATAAGTTTTTAATCAGTAGTGCAAACCAAACAATATAAAATAATATAAAATAAACAACGTATTATACACGTATTGCACAATTTGAACTTATTTACATGTCATTATATGACTAGTCAATTAACTATAAGCCTATTTACATGAATTTCATTGTGCCATATTTGTGTGTTTATGTCTTTCATTTTAAGTTCGTTCTAAGGTATACTTCAACCATTTTATATTTACATTTCCATGATCATGCCACATGTTAGATAGTTCACATCCATCAATGATACTCTTGATTTTAAAATCCATTTTTATTTAAAATTACCTGTGTCGTATAGGTTTTTCACCAGCCTAAACATAATAATAATAATAATGTCAACTTGTAGAGCGCCATAATTCTAGACAAAAGTCCATTCAGAGGCGCTAAAATAGATTAATACATGACTATTAAAACAAGCTAGTTAAATAAATGATAATAAAATAAATAAATTAATTGCTAAAACCGTGATGCATAATGCATAGGCAATAAGATTAGGTGGTAAAAGGATATAGCATGAATTAAAGCGTGACGTAATATGTGCATCATAAGACAAAATAAGTTAGTTAAATGAAATAAGTTATTTAAAAACATGTACGAGATCACAGACTAAACTAAACATTGAATGCTACACGGAACATGTGGGTTTTTAAAAGTCGTTTGAATGTGGCTAGCGCTGTGACTGTCTTTAATTCTAACGGAAGAGTGTTCCACATCCGTGGGGCCGAAACTGAGAAGGAGCGATCGCCGTATCTGCTGTTGGGTGGCGGCACACGCAGGTCGTTGTTGTAGGCAGAACGTAGCGAACGCGCTGGTCGGTACGCAAGTCGGTGATGTACGACGGGGCAATGCCATGTTGCGCTTGGAATGAAAGCAGCAATATTCTATACACGATTCGCTGCTTCACCGAAAGCCAATGGAGCTTCTTTAGCACCGGGGTGATGTGCTCTCGCTTGTTGCAGCGGACTACCAATCGAGCTGCTGAGTTCTGCACTCTCAGCAGTTTCGAGATAAGGACGTCTGGGATGCCGAACAGCAAAGCGTTCCCGTAGTCGAGTCTCGAAATGACCAGTGAACGTATTATTAGAGCCGCCAATTTCTCCGATAGACACGATCGTATGGAAGCAATGTTACGCAGGTGAAAGTATGCAGCACGACATACGTGTTGCACATGACGTACCATCGACATTTCAACGTCGAACACTACACCGATGTTGTAGGCACTCGGACTAGGAGTGATGTCACAGTCGCCGATCTTTATCATTGTGATGTTGTGTTTCTTCTGGTTGGTGCGTGATGTAAAGACGAGAGCGACATAACACTAGATGTCTTGTTTTGTTTGCCTTCAATTAAGTGTACCCAAAAGTTTATTATTCTCTTTTCTGTAATTGTTGTCACACTTTGTGTGCCAACATCTCCATATGCCATACATTGGCATTACATGCTGGTCAAACAGTTCACACTATCGCTAAATCTAGCTTCTTTACTTTAGTTGTGACGTTGAACATTGCACGCCTAACTCCGTAAACGTGTTTTGCTAAGGCTTTGTTAAACAGTCCATTATAGTTTAGACTGGTTCCCAAATAGATGCAGCTATCAGTTATTTCTAATTTGTTTTGTCCAAACAAGAAGTCAGGGTGTAATGTGACCTTTCCTCGAGACAGACAGACACACATACACACATACACACAAACACACAGACGCTAGCTTGATAATAGTCAGATGTCTCCAGTCCACCATTTACCGTCACATCTCCGACAGAAGACAAACTGAGAGAGAGAGACAGATAGGGAGACAGGTAGAGAGAGAGAGAGAGAGAGAGAGAGAGAGAGAGAGAGAGAGAGAGAGAGAGAGAGAGAGAGAGAGAGAGAGAGAGGGAGAGAGAAAACATTGTAGCATCGATTGTTTAATGTTATCCTTGGTGGATATGTTAATGCGTAGAGAAGAGCACACTGTTGCAAAAGGGAACACTAATTAAGAATAGTATAATTGTATGACATACGGTGTACACACTGGCAGCAATGGGTAGAATTTGTGACAATAATATTATGTATTGATATGAGTTAACCAATTTAAAATTGCATTATGAGATCGTGTTTAACTACTAAAGTTCTAGTAAGGCAACATGTCCGACACATTCCATAATCTGTATATTTTTCTCAACTCCAAAAATTATATTGTAAGGCATTTGGTTGTAATTTATCAATAAAAGTTTAAAAGTAATGTATGGTTGATTATTTAAGTTATAAACGCACCATTTAGTGACTAAAAGGAAGCGGCAATAATCACATGGGGAGCTGGGTGAAAGTCGATTTTATTTACAAAACACTTGAAATGGTGCATTTATGTAACACGACCTCATTTTAAGCCAAGAACGGGATGGAGTAAGAGAGCGAGGAAGTGTGAGAGAGCGTGTGAGCGAGATAGCGAGAGCGAGTGAGAGAGAGAGGAGAGAAAGAGAGTGCAAGAGAGCTAGTGAGAAAGAGAGAGCAAGAGAGCGAGAGAGAAAGAGAGACATCCATACAGACAGCAGACAGAGACATGGTGGCAGAGGCAAAGATAGGGAGAGAGACAGAGCCAGGAACACAGACATAGACAGTGTCACAGGCAGAGGCAGAGGTAGAGGCAGATATAGGAAGGCAAACATACAGTCGGCAGGCAGGTAGGCAGGCAGGCAGGCAGGCAGGCAGGCAGGCAGGCAGGCAGGCAGGCAGGCAGGCAGGCAGGCAGGCAGGCAGGCAGGCAGGCAGGCAGGCAGGCAGGCAGGCAGGCAGGCAGGCAGGCAGGCAGGCAGGCAGGCAGGCAGGCAGGCAGGCAGGCAGGCAGGCAGGCAGGCAGGCAGGCAGGCAGGCAGGCGGGCAGGCAGGCAGGCAGGCAGGCAGGCAGGCAGGCAGGCGGGCAGGCAGGCAGGCAGGCAGGCAGGCAGGCAGGCAGGCAGGCAGGCAGGCAGGCAGGCAGGCAGGCAGGCAGGCAGGCAGGCAGGCAGGCTGGCAGGAAGAGAGAGGAGATACAGAGAGGCAGAGACTGAGGCAGATCGATATTGGCAGATGCATCCAGATAGATAGGCAAACAGGAGAAAGAAGAGATACAAAGAGGCAGATCGAGGCACAGGCAACGGCAAAGACTGCACGACGCAGATATAGGTTGATAAACATACAACCAGGCAGCAGACATACACACAGACAGACAGGCATACCGACAGGCAGGCCGACAGACAAGACAGACGGACAGGCAGGCAGAAAAACAGAGAGGCATAGAGGCAGACAGTCAAAGAAACATACAGGCAGAGAAGCTAGGAGACAGACCGGCAGGCAGCAAGGCAGCCAGGCCAGTAGACAGACAGGCGGACTGACGTACTGTTTAACAGACTTATAGACTGACATTATAACAGACAAACACAGAAGATGGAGGAGGGAGAGAGAAAGATAGATTCGGGGAGAGAGGGAGAGTTGGAGAAGGGGAGACGGAGAGAAAAATAGACACAGAGACATATATGGGGGCAGGGAGACAAGAGAGACAGCGTGCTAGTTGCGACTATACAACATCGCAACACTGTTACAGTAGTCAAGCAACCATCGCTACACCAATGCTACACTACTAAGTTGCTTCGGTTGTTCTAATATTAGACGTGTTACATCGCATATAATAATCAATCACCCTACAGATACTTGTCTGGACTTGTACAGACTAAGTGTTGGAGAAACTTGTTTTAGCTAAGTACTTCTTGTACCTATACATCACAACAATACACTCCTACACTCGTCCTACTATAGCTGGCATGCCCGAAGTGACGGGATATGGGGCAACAAGAAACAATTTAACTATTATATATAATTAGCATATAAACATGAAAAAAATAACTCGCCAGGCCGTGTATATTGATAGGCCTACACGTAATACGGAGCCGAGAGAACTGTACGTATAGATTTGTGGACACGTCCATGATCCCTAGCAAACTACGACTGGGTGTGGCTCCAGCTATACCCAAACCGCGTCTGTCGACTGACATAACAATAGCCTATGCTACTGCTTGTACGAAACAATTCCGCCAGGGTTACATAATATATTATACTCGTAGTGTTACAGATTCTTTGTGGGGTCGTACATGTCAACCGGCCCAAAACACGAACGGACTACGCCCACGGGCATTATTATTTGTAAGTTTACAACTTCTTATCTACTCCTTTCCAAATATTTCTTTCCGTTTTATTATGCCATTAAATAATAATATAATAATAATTGCTTTATTCACAGACTCCATGCAACATACAAGTACATTACCATGGTTCTACAGTTGTGTTATAAACAATAGTTACAATGTACAGAATGAAAAATCACCCGTCAACAAAATGTATATACAGGGAATTGAACCAGTATTTCCATATTCTTGACATGTATTTCACGTCACTATTAATAATATTACAAATCAATATGTTTTTTGAGAACTGCAGTCAGCATATAAACTTATATGTCAAATTTCTAATAACAGCAGCACAGTTAGGTAAATTATTGTTAACAAACATTTCACTAGCACTACAGTATCTGTCATAACCTAACACCATTCGAAATATATTGTTGTAAGAGACATACAATTTCCTGATTGCATAGTTATGAAAATTCCACCATAGATGGGCAGTATACATAGGTGAGCAAAAAGTAGTAAACAATGTCTTCTTTACATCATTTGAACACATATGAAATTTTCTTATGATCATGTTGCCTTGTGCATGCAACTGGCGACATTGTCTAGATATATCATTGTCATCTAGCATACTATTTGAAATTATATGACCCAAATATTTTACAGATTCTACCTAAATACAATTATCACCTTCGTGAATTGCAAGCATGGCTTGATTTTGACTAATTACTTGTTTTGATTTATTTGCTCTGTAATATGTTACAACCACCATTCAATAAATATTAAATGAAATTACTGCCTAATATACCAATAATCTCAGATGTCATCAGACATAGAAGACTCCGGTAATTTGGGTACTGGTGCTGCCACCTTTTGGATTAATTATTAACTGTAGTACCACAACTACCCAATGGGATGTTGTAGTAATTACGTACCGATGAGTTTACATGTCTATTGATGTTATTTTGCATTTTACATCAATTATTCGATGACAGTGCAGTCATATCTTCACAATATAATAAACTGTAATCTAGTAGAATATGTTGCATGTTATTTTCATGTTTTTTCTTCTTTGTGCAGACTTATCGAATCAGCCTACCAGGTTTGGGCGATATTTGATAATTTGGCCGCTTCACAGCAGTGGCTATACCCAATGCAGGGGTGAGACCACATTAGATTTCCCCATAGGCGGCCGTTATAACGTTTCCTTAATTTCCTGTAAATTTTAACCAACAATTTTCTTTAAATTTTTACATCATATTTACCCTCTATTCATACACATGCTGTGCAAAATTCGTAAAATTCTCATACCTCAATTTTCCATAAACCACTTTCACCCCTTAATTTCTGTTAGAACCAGACAGTGATTTGCCCTAATGACATCATAAAGCCAAATGACACCTGTATCTATACGCAGAAAAGCACAGTTTGACAACTGTCATAATTTGACAGCTCTGCCTCTGGTACCACGCTGCAAACAAACATAATTTCTACTCAATCAACACTATACAAGTACTCTCAGAAATTCACACAACCTGCATAATGCCATTTCTATTGGGAACTCTCTCGGTGGGTAATGGCAGACGAATCCTTAATGTGGTCTTACCCCAACACGGAGACACGGTTCTGATGCCATCTTGACCTAGATCAGAGTTGCGAGTAAATAAACGCACGTGCGTATGAGACAAAGCAAAACACAGGATACAAGACTTTGGTGTTGCTTATTCAAATGATTTAAGCCAAGTATTTTACGATATAAAGTCAGATTTACGAGATACCAAGTCCAAGGTGTGTACAAATGAACACTGCATTATTCTAAGTTATTCTTAAGTGAATATTTGATCTTATCGTTTGATTTAAGGCTATTTAGAGGTTTTGTTGTTGGGTGTCATATAAAATATAATCAAGATCTGGAGCACTGCTGGAACATGGTGTTGTGGCAGGTGTTGGTTTGACTTTGGTGTTTGCGGTTGCCTTCTTACCTTTCCCTCTGCCTCGAGACACTCTTTTGGGCATGATGGCTGTTGGATATCACCTGTTTGGAAAAGCAGTTTAATTTAATAATATTTTTTATAATCTCTCCATTTGATTTGACCATGGCACGGGTCACATGGCACAGACAAGATCCTTTAGCTAGTTGGGCTAAAAATCTGTGACCACCCTTCATTACCCAGCATAAAGGGGGTGCAATCCAAAATTCTCATTTCATCTCATATCGGCCCCATGGACCCCAAGCCTGGAATCAGCGAATCACAGGATCCCTCTAAACTCTTCAAGTTGTCAGTTTCTATATATGCTTAATATGCACTAGGCAGTTTTTAAATCGGTGAAACTTGTACTCGATAATGATGATATGGCATAAACTAGCTGTGCCACCGATTTTTTGGGAATTAGGCCCATGTAAATCTTGGTCAATGAATGGGTGTAAGATATCCCAGTAAGGTAACCTTTCACAGGAAATGAGGCATAACAATGTTTGTGAGACATTAAATTAATGTTATACAAAACTACGTATTTATATTAACGGCAAGTAATGATTGTGTAGCACATTTGCTATGTGTTGGTGTAAGCCTACAACATATTTCACGTTATCGGGCGAAACTGTGCGAACTTATTCGTAATATTCAACTCCTGTAAAGCTGTCAATACATAACAACACTCTGTGATGTGTATATATTACAATTTTGTTGCGTTTTGCCATGCTGTGAGCCTTCAACTGTCGGTGGTGGCGCCTGTCATTGATTGTTTTTTATCATTCCATAGTCGTAAACTTTCCAATCAAAAACAACTTATTCTAATAATGTTTAACAAAATCGCACAAAATTGTATCAACTTAATACTATAAACAGCAAACTGTATAAACGTATATGTACACTTATGAATTAATATATGTATCAAAACGTGCATGTAACTGACATAAGAAAAGGCACATTAACATAGAAATGGCTGACTATATCGACGCACGTTTCTTTATTTACTCAAAGTCTCGTTTTCGAAAACTTATTTAAGAATGCAGGTGCCCATATATGGTAGAACCGTGTCTCTGTGTATCCCTTGGCTTTGGCATAGGTGTCGTAAATATCTTAGAAAAATCAACAAAAAGGATTAACTACAGTATATGTGTTTCACTGTATATTAGTGGACACTTCCATTTACAACAAACATCTGCACAGGGTGCACATTGTGCATACAGGCCTGTATATCATGCAAGTCTCTTAGACTTAGGCTAGTGTGTTTTTTCTCCGTGCAGCCCTTCTGGGGCTAACCTAGGAGTTGTGCAGTGCGCATTGCAAAGGATGTGTGAAACTGAATTTGAAAAATTATTTTAAAATAAAACAAATAATTATGTAAAACAAATGCAATAATTTGTGCAGATTAAAAACACAGTCTCTGTCTTTATAGTCTGGTAAGTTGGGCTAGAGCAACAAGGTGGATGGTACTCTCAGAGCTTGTTGGAATGGGTGTAATGTGGATAGGCTTATTGTTTCTGGGGGGAGTAGATTCCAAGCTCTTATAACTCTAGGATAGAATGACTATGCATATGTATTAATGCGTGCATGTATTTGTATGTATTTGTTTTGATCGCTGTTTCGTGTACGGGAGCTTGGGACTATAAGATGTTGTGGTAGGGTAATGTTCACGAGGTTGTGTTTTATTTTGTAGAGGAAGGTAAGTTGGTGTTGTAATCGTCTTCTATCTAGAGTCTGCCAACCAAGTTTATTTATGTGGCTGGTTTTGCTTGTTGTGCGGCGGTGGTCATTTAAAGTTTAAAATTTCCTTAACTTTAGATGTTGCAGGGTGGAGAGAGCATGTAACTGTAAGGAGGCTAAGTGTTCTAGTGGATTGAGATGCAGTGGTGTTAACATGACAGTTTAGAATCTATTGTGATGCCAAGATAGGGCTAAGGGGTGTGAATTGACTTGGGAAACTGGTTGGTTTGAGATGGTGTAAGTGAGGTGGCTTGGTTTGCGTTTATGGGTAATTCTGAGAAAGTTGACACTTTGGGATATTGAAGTTCATTTGCCACTTGACTGTCCAGTTGGCTAGTTTGTTTAGGTCTGTTTGATTGAAAGATGTTATGGTCTGCAGGTGTTTGAATTTCTCTATATAGGATCGAATCATTGGCAAAGTGTCTGATATTTGAGGTGATTGAATTGGTGATGTCATTTATGTACAGTAGGAAAAGGACAGGGCCAAGGACTGAGCCGTGTGGTATGCCAGGGAAGACATTTGCAGGAGCTGAGTGGGAACCATTTACTGCTACAATCTGGGTGCAGTTTGATAGAAATTACTTTATCCATTGTAGTGTGTTACCTGTGATACCATAGTAGTTTAATTTATTACGAAGTCGTTTGTGGGAAAGCTTTGGAAAAATCGAGGAGGAGGATTTCTATTTGTTTCTGGTCATTCATGGAGGAAGCTCAGTCATGGACTGCCTCCATGTGCAGTATTTGGCAGGGTAGTCCAGTTCGGAATCCATGCTGGTGATGGAGGATAACGTTGTTAGCACTGAGGTGTTTCCACATGTGGCTAAGAACGATAGGCTCCATCTCCTTGCACGGAATGCATGTCAGAGAAATTGGTCTATAATTTACAGGATCGCTTTTGTTGCCTTTCTTGTATGCTGGAGTGACAAGAGCAGTGGTCTAGGCTTGTAGGAGTTTGCTGGAGGTGTATCATTGCTGGAATATGTGTTGTATTATTGTGGATATTTCTCTGGCAGTCTCCTTTAATACTTTTGCTGGGATTTCATATGGTCCTGATGCCTTGTTTGGTTTTAGAGCTTCAAGCTGTTTTATGATGCCATTTATTCCGATATTAAGTGTTTCGATTGAAGGGAATGGTGATGGGCCTTTATTTGGGATAGGAAGTTGTTCTTTGGTAAAAACTGATTTTAAATTTAGTGTGTTTGCTTTTAGTGTTGGGTGCCAAGGTTTTCAGTTTTTGTTTGTTTAATGAAGGACCAGAATCACTTAGGGTTTGTGGTGAGGCTTTCATCTATGATGTTATCAAATTCAAATCAAATTTATTGTAACTCATTACAATACAATACAAATCAAATTAAGACAAATCATATATAATAACATAATGAGCACAACAAGGGAAGAACATTAAATAATGTTATACTCCCTTTGGTATATTTCAATGTAAATATCATTATATTGAAAACAAAAACAGCGTGCAGTTGTAGAATATATAATCGTGATTGAAAATTATATTATATATTAACATCATTGTGTAAAATAAATTGCTTAAGTATAGATTTGTAACTAATTATTGAGTAAGTCGTAAATGTAAGTCTTGTGCTGAAATGATTCCAAATAATAGCACCCTTATTTCTTATAGCACAAAGTCTTATTTCTAAAATAGCCTTGGGTATATGAATTTGTGCAGATTGTCTTGTGTTATAACTATGGACATCTTGATTAAGTGTAAACATATTTTCAAAGATTGTTGGTAAAAGACCCATCTTGTATTTATACATAAATATTTGTATTGAATTTACATACAATTGTCTGAAAGTTAATATATTTAGTAATTTAAAGATAGGTTTTGTATGAGCTAATCTATTAGCTGAGACAAGCATGTATGTGTTACCTGTGATACCATAGTAGTTTAATTTATTACGAAGTCGTTTGTGGGAAAGCTTTGGAAAAATCGAGGAGGAGGATTTCTATTTGTTTCTGGTCATTCATGGAGGAAGCTCAGTCATGGACTGCCTCCATGTGCTGTATTTGGCAGGGTAGTCCAGTTCGGAATCCATGCTGGTGATGGAGGATAACGTTGTTAGCACTGAGGTGTTTCCACATGTGGCTAAGAACGATATGCTCCATCTCCTTGCACAGAATGCATGTCAGAGAAATTGGTCTATAATTTACAGGATCGCTTTTGCTGCCTTTCTTGTATGCTGGAGTGACAAGAGCAGTGGTCTAGGCTTGTAGGAGTTTGCTGGAGGTGTATCATTGCTGGAATATGTGTTGTATTATTGTGGATATTTCTCTGGCAGTCTCCTTTAATACTTTTGCTGGGATTTCATATGGTCCTGATGCCTTGTTTGGTTTTAGAGCTTCAAGCTGTTTTATGATGCCATTTATTCCGATATTAAGTGTTTCGATTGAAGGGAATGGTGATGGGCCTTTATTTGGGATAGGAAGTTGTTCTTTGGTAAAAACTGATTTTAAATTTAGTGTGTTTGCTTTTAGTGTTGGATGCCAAGGTTTTCAGTTTTTGTTTGTTTAATGAAGGACCAGAATCACTTAGGGTTTGTGGTGAGGCTTTCATCTATGATGTTATCAAATTCAAATCAAATCAAATTTATTGTAACTCATTACAATACAATACATACAATACAAATCAAATTAAGACAAATCATATATAATAACATAATGAGCACAACAAGGGAAGAACATTAAATAATGTTATACTCCCTTTGGTATATTTCAATGTAAATATCATTATATTGAAAACAAAAACAGCGTGCAGTTGTAGAATATATAATCGTGAAAATTATATTATATATTAACATCATTGTGTAAAATAAATTGCTTAAGTATAGATTTGTAACTAATTATTGAGTAAGTCGTAAATGTAAGTCTTGTGCTGAAATGATTCCAAATAATAGCACCCTTATTTCTTATAGCACAAAGTCTTATTTCTAAAATAGCCTTGGGTATATGAATTTGTGCAGATTGTCTTGTGTTATAACTATGGACATCTTGATTAAGTGTAAACATATTTTCAAAGATTGTTGGTAAAAGACCCATCTTGTATTTATACATAAATATTTGTATTGAATTTACATACAATTGTCTGAAAGTTAATATATTTAGTAATTTAAAGATAGGTTTTGTATGAGCTAATCTATTAGCTGAGACAAGCATTCTCACTACTTTCTTTTGAATCTTAATAATACTTGAACAATATGAGTCAATTGCACCTCCCCATACTTCAATACAATATGTCAAGTGAGGGAATAAAAATGAGTAATACAAGGTGACCAAACATGATCTAGTTAATAATCTTCTGGCTTTGTTGAGAATGCCAACACCTTTAGAAATTTTACATTTAACTTTGTTAATGTGTTCAGCCCAGTTGAGTTTGCTATCAATAGTCGCACCAAGAAATGTCGTAGAAGATACTAGTTTAATAGCATTATTATTAATTTTAAGTGTTGTTGGTTTTGTATGTTTTCTGTTAGTTGTTTTAAATATCATGTATTGGGTCTTATTAATGTTTAAAGCTAGTTTGTTGGCATTTAGCCAAATTATAATTTTTTTTAATTCAACATTCATTTTGTTAGTTATATCATCCAAATGATCAACATTTATAAACAGACTAGTGTCATCAGCAAATAATATGGAAAAAAGAACATCTGAGACACTAGCAATATCATTGATATATAATAGAAAAAGCAATGGCCCCAGGATGGAACCTTGCGGTACACCACAAGTAATAGTTTGCTTCGTGGAGCTAGTGTCATTGTAGTACACATATTGACTTCTATTAAATAAATAACTTTTAATCCAATCATCGGCTAAGCCACGGATACCATAACATTGGAGTTTCTGACAGAGTATGTCATGGTCAACTGTATCGAATGCTTTAGATAAATCTAAGAACACTCCTTGCACAAATTGTTTGTATTGTAAGGCTTCTGATATTTTGTCTACGATGGTTATAAGTGCCATGTTAGTAGAGTGATTTTTTCGAAAACCAAACTGATATTTATGCAAAATATGCTTATTAATAAATTTTGACAATCTGTTATACATTAGTCTTTCCAATATTTTAGAAAAAGTAGGTAATATTGAAATTGGCCGGTAGTTAATCAATAAGTTTTTTTCTTTGGCTTTATAAATAGGCATTACCTTTGCTATTTTTAGTTCATCTGGGAATATTCCAGTATTTATAGATAAGTTACATAAGTATGTCAATGGTTTAATAAAACTATTATATGTTTGTTTTATTACTTTAGAGGAAATGTCATCCCATCCTGGAGACGATGCTTTGAGAGAGTTTAGTATTACTGATACCTCATTTTCAGTTACCGGTTCAAGATATATTGTTTTCATATTACTGTTTTTTATGTATGACATAGGATCTGTTTGGTTCTGTGGTATGTTTTTTTGCTAGGTTAGAACCAACATTTATATAGAAATTATTAAAACTTTCACTTATATGTTTTTTATCTGATGTTTCATCTTTGTTAATAATGAATTTTGTCTGTGTTATGGTTTCATGTTTCTTATTTATTATTTCTTTTAATAGGGACCAAGACTTTTTAAGGTTATGTTTATTTTCTTCAAAGAGAGTTGCATAATGTTCACGTTCAAATTTCCGTAGTAAGCCATTCAATTTACTTTTGTAAACTTTATATTTAGTTTCAGTATATATTGTATTTTGTCTTATATATTTAATATATAGTCTATTCTTCTCTTTTATTGAGTTTTTTAAACTAACAGTAGTTAGCCATGGTTTCTTATTCTTGTAATTAAGTTTGACTGTTTTTAATGGAAAGCAATCATTATATTCTCGAAGTAGTAGTTTATAAAATATTGAGTAGGCTGTTTGACAATTATTTATGGATGTTATAATTTCCCAATCAATGTTCTGCGTGTTATTGTAAAATTTATCCATGTTTGCCCTCGAAAAGTTTCTGTTTGTTATATATTTAGAATAATTGGTTAATTTACAATTATTATCAATGAGAAATACTGGGAAGTGGTCAGATACGTCTGTGTACATAATGCCATGTTTTTATGGTTATTTGTTAAAATGTTATCAGTCAATGTTGCTGATTGATTAGTTACTCGTGTTGGTTTATTTATTAATGGCATATAAGAATGCAAAAACATCAGGTTTAAAACATTGCATGTTGGTACATATTCTTCATAATTAA
The DNA here is from genome assembly GCA_020002185.1 of Paraescarpia echinospica. NCBI lineage: Eukaryota > Metazoa > Annelida > Polychaeta > Sabellida > Siboglinidae > Paraescarpia > Paraescarpia echinospica. The sequence goes on from CM034537.1 coordinate 41,066,968, forward strand.
AAAGATTAATATTAAAGTCTCCCATGATATAACATAATTTGTCTTCATTGTTGAGAATGTCTAGTATATTAGACACTTCATCAATAAAGGTATTTATATCATTGTTCGGTGGTCTGTATATGACACCAACTACAATATCTTTACCATATGCAGTACTATCTTTATGAATCTTTATGAACTGTTGTTGGTGTGGCTGTTGTAGGATTTGGTTATTTCTTTGTTGACTTCTTTTCTTAGGTTCTTGAAGTGTTTCCAGTGTTTGTTTTTGTTTGTTTTCTTAGCATTAGCATTAGTTTTGTCCCGTTTTCTTTGTAGTCTGATTATTATTTTTTGTGATCCAGGGTAAATGCGGTTTTGATATTATCATGCGGCTAGGGATAGATTGTTCCATCAGTTGAGTGAGGTTTTGGTGAAAGAAGTTCCAATTTGTACCAATGTCTAGAATATCAGGATTTCAGGCAAAGTACTTTTGAGCAAGAAGGGTACAGTTTGATTTGAGGGCTTCCCAGTTAGCAGACTTATAGTTGTACGCTTTGTAAGTTTGTATGGAGGTGTGCTTTTCTTCATGGGATTCATATTAATGTGAAAGAGAACAGCTTCATGATCGCTCATGCCTGTCACTGTGTTTACGTTGGAGATAAGGGCGGGGTTTGAAGTAAGTACAAGGTCAAGGATATTTCCAGAGTTTAGTTGGGTCGGTTCATTTACCATATTTGTTAAACCATATTCACTGACTATTTCAAGTAGTTTGTTGTGTTTTGTTGCTGTGTGTTGGTTTGTTGTACAGAGGTTTTCCCAGTTGGTGTCTGGTAGGTTTAGGTCTCCAGCGATTAAAACTGATGGAGGAAGTTTGCAACCATGTTAGAGGATAGTCAGGGATTCATGTAGGGCTTCCAGGGATGTTGTATGTAGTAGGATGCCAAGTAGATGGCTTTGTTATAAAAGAAGTGTAGTTTAGTCCAGGCTACTTCACATGTAATATTCAGTTTATCTTGGGGGTCTGCAATTATGTCATTTCTCAGTGCTATTAGAACACCACCTCCATGAGTGTTGCAGTCCTTTCTGATTGCTTCATAGTTTGCGGGGAGAAAAGAATATGTGGGGATGTTTGAATCAAGTTTGGTTTCCACGAGGAAGAGTATGTCAGGGTTTGTCGATGCATTGTTGCCTGAAGGTGGGATACTTTGGCTGTGCTCTTGGCACTGGTGCAGTTGATCAGCATGTTTAGTGTTTACTCGGTTGGGGGTAGATGTATTTCTTGGATTAGGTGCAAATGTAGGGATTTGGTCATCCAAGCTAATTGTGTAGTTACTGCTGTCTGGAAGAGACTACAGAACTGAGTATTGGTTTGATGTGGTTATGTTGCTTGAGAATAATAATCATATTGACAAACTTCTATAGCGCCTAAATTCCCAGGAATCTGAACTCAGAGGCGCAACATACAAAAATCATTGGGCAAAATCGTTAACAGGGACAAGCAAGAGTCGTCATTAGAGCAAGGGACCGCCAAAGGTTAGAGTGGGAATGCAATTTCAAATAAATAAGTCTAGTTTTTTATGGAAGGTATTTATAGTCTCAGATGATTTTAAAGCGATAGGGAGTTGATTCCAGATTTTGGGTGCAGCTACAGAAAAAGCACGTTTGTCGATATTAAGCTTGGTTTTCGGAACAAAAAGTCGTTGTGAAACAGATGATCTGAGATTCCTGGGGATATCGGAAAAACAAAGGAGAGTAAACAAATAGGATATATATCTGGAATAGTTTGGGAGCCCACAGCAAGAGCAAAACCATAGGACACTGTTGTGTTTTAACTGTTCATATGTGGTATCATTTATTTGGACACACGAGGACAGGCTGTGAGGTTTAGTTGGCATCATCTTGTTTTTCTTTGTAACTGTGAATTTGGGAAAGGATGGCAGCTTTCTTGTCAGCATTGTTGAAAATATTGGGAGGTCATCCTCATTTGTGGAGTTTTGGTGGAGGTATGTATGTATGTTTGCAGCAACAAAGCACATGCTATGAGCAGTGTGAACTTCATGTTGAGGCTGTGGAGTGCATTGCTAAATATAATGCCTTTGGATTAACTAAAGTTAGCTAAAAATAAAAGTAAAATAAAACTAAACTGTTTTAAAACAGTGCAAGTGCAGGGTTTGGGCTGGTGCAAACACAAACAGGTAGATGGTAGGGTATATGATTATTAGTAAGTTTATGTCCTGGGCAGACTCAGGGTATTTTAAAACACAGGGGTGACAGTTGTACACCCAAAGGAGGGCCTGTTAGTAAGTTCGGGAGATGATAAAACAGAGGGGGGGGATATTATTCCTTACATAGATGTTTCTAATCTAGAGCTATTTTGATAATGCCTAGTTTATGTGACTGGTATAACTAATATTTAATGACTCAAGGTAATGTACACTTATTTTGTACGAGTGCGCCGATTATTTGAGTTGCTGTGGGGACGATGTTGGTTTCGCACGCTCTGCTTATTGTTTACAAATCCGCCATTTTGATTTTAAAGTTTGTGTTGTTAGGCAGTGTAATTTAGTAAACTATAACTTTGGACTACTTGATCGCAAATGTATTGATATGTACGTATTGTGATGATGCTACTAATGCATGTATGTAAATTTGGAATGATGACAGTCTTTATAATTTGTTATTTTAAAAATAAACGTATGAAAAAATAAAACAAGAATGCCCGACACCTAATGCATGCGCACTGTCCTCGGTTCAGGTTATGACTATGTGCGCATATATTCTTTTAACTTAAGAAATTCCAAGTTCAATAATTTGTCTGCTACTATTTCCAGATCAATGGAGTTGACGGCTTTCTTGTTAAGATAGCGTAATTGTTATGTGCCGCATTACTGGCGTGATGTGTCCATAGGACATTTTGCCAGTCAAAATACAGATACAGATACATTAAGGGTTCCACCATCCTCGCGTAGAACGACAGGTACACCGAAAAGTTATCTCTTTCTGCAACTCTGACAGCACAGAGAGTAGACAACAACCCTGGAACAACTGTCGCCTCGATGTTGAAGATGTCGGGGCAGAGTTCTTGAAATGCCATATCTATGGCAATCTTAAGCAGAGCAGACGCACCATGGCTACCCATCATTACGTGCTTTTTGTCACACTTTCAGTAGATACTAAAAAACATTTGTTTGAGCAGCTCCTGGTGATTCCGGGGAGCAGTAAACGTCAAGGTCATTGAACACGCTGAAATGTTGTATACCCGTTTTTATCTTGTTGATAAAATAACGTAGCAGTCATCTTCAAGTGTAGCTGTGATAGTTTTCAAGTTGACAGTCAGCTTCCGACTGAAGCTTCACGTACAGTCTTCGGTGTTGAATGGGTCGGATTCTCATGCTTCGCTTTCTCCTTGTGTGCAGTGTGCACTGGTTCATCCTTGAAGTCCTCTCTTGCTGAGTGTTGGAGATCTTCCTTATTGTCGATACTAGGCTCACCACCTTCCTCTGACAGTTCATAGTCTCCACTATCAGGGCGTGCCCATTCCAGCTTGTGGCTTTCAAAAACCTCTTCGCCGTTTTATGGTGTTTAATAGCTACTTTCCTCATTTCGTATACATAATTATTATGCTCTTACAATTGGAATGGCATCCACAACAACCACCAGGATACACACAGTAATGTCGACATTAAAAAAGTGACTTAAACTAAATGGGCATACCCAGGATTTATATATTTGTGGGTTTCCAAATGGGCATTACCCTGTACATTGCAGGCCCATAGCATGGATGCTTTTCGGGGGTGCGTTTTGATGGAAAGCATTTCGGTGAATTTGTGTCAAGTTTGAGATGGAGCCTCAGCTCCTGTCTATCGGACTGACATTGAAAGATGGGTGGTGGTGGGGGGTGCTGTTGGAGATTGTTTACAGTGACGCCATTCTGCCCATATTACCCCCCAGAATTACAGGCCTGGATTTTCCAATGGATCGCCCTGCACCTTCACATTGTTCGACCAGTACCAAACTAAGTTAGGGAAATGGCCTTTACAGCTACACACAGGTTAAATAATGTCTATCTGAAGACAGCCACACAGTGACAATGAGTTTTATTTCCCTACAACCCCTAGCGGAGTATGAGAGAATATTTCTCTCTACAGTGCATTTTAATAGAACATATTGTGTTCTTAAGAACATCTAGACTTATATTGTATCAATCATATTTACAGTATGTAAAACATAAACAACACACAATGCACAAAATGTTCAGTGACCTTACAGTATTAAGTATTTTTCAATGATTTTATAATCAGCAGTTCAAACCAAATAATGTAAAATAGTATGAAATAAACCATGTATTATAGTATTTATACATGTACTGCACAATTTTAACTCATTTATATGTAATTATACGACTAGTAAATTAACAATGACCAACAATGTTTCATCTATGCGATTCACAGTTTTGACAGGAAATTTTGTTAGTTAGACAACTTTTGACATGATGACATTAATAATTCTGGAAAGATGTGTCAACTGTTTCACATTATGTACATTAAACAACTGGTTAATTTTCAAAGTATTTCTTTATGTATTTTGATCTTTCCTCTACTAGTGATGGACATACAAGTACATAATGATATTCATCACCTTGGTGTCCATTGTTGCATAAGTTACACAGCCTCTGAGCATTTTCAGGGAAATAACGACCAACAGAAATAGATAACTTGTGATTTCCACAACAAAATTTACATAAATTGATTCCGTCAGTTGGGCTCAAGTAGGTTAAATACTTCTCGAGCCCTACTTCATTTTTAAATATTCTGTAATTTGAACACAGCCTATTTACATGAATTTTCATTGTGTCATGTTTGTCTGTTGATGTCTTTCATTGTAAGTTCTATGGTATGCTTCAACCATTTTGTATTTACATATCCATGATCATGCCACATGTTAGATAGTCCACATCCATCAATGACACTCTTGATTTTTAGAATCCATTTTGATTTAAAATTATCTGTGTCGTGGAAGTTTTTCATCAGTCTAAACATAATCCTAAATAGCTTGCTTTGTTTTCCTTCAATTAAGTGCTCCCAAAAGTTTATCATTCTTTTTTCCGTAATTGTTGTCACACTTTGTCTGCCTACTTCTCCATATACTTCAAGAATTGTCTATAGAATCTCTCAATCTGCTCTACATTATGAAAACCCCATATTTCACTACCATATTGCAGGATTGGTATTACAAGTTGGCCAAACAGTTCATATTGTATGTTTATTGGTAGATCTAGCTTCCTTGCTTTAGTTGTGAGGTTGAACTTCGCACGCCTAGCTTGGTTAAGTTGTTTTGTTATGGCTTTGTTAAACCGTCCATTATAGTTTAGACTGAGTGAAGAGGTTCATCAGACTGGTTGGTTCAAATGAGTAATATTTGTTACTTACTTCACAAATCCACAGTCAGTTTACCTTTTGTTCTCATGATGTTTCGACTGCTTTCAGCGGTCTTCTTCAGACGACTACCGGTAGATGGTGGCACAGTAGTCCTTCAGCGCAGACGTAGTCACTCAGGTGTGTGCCCCCCACGGCTGCGCCCTGGGTCGCTCTTCAAGACATCGTCATAGATGTGTGAGAGCCGGTACCGTCCTTCGTCTCGGTTCATGCAGGCCTTGGTTTTTCTAATCCAGATCGCTTCTTTGATGCCTCTTGTCCTCCAGTCCGACTCCCTGTCCACAAATTTAGCTCCCTCCCAGTCTACTATGTGATTTTGCTGTGTCATGTAGTCTAAATCTAAGATAATAACCTTTGTTTTACTAGTATTAACATATACGTGCAATGTTTGGGAATAATCGCATGCAGCATTTAATGCAGCCTGTAAATCTACAGGTGTTTCTGCCATGACAATAGTTTCATCAGCATGTAGTTTAACACATTTTCAAGAACATTTCTACATCATCATCACTAAGGCTGTTGTGAATTCCAGCATGTCAAGTCCCTTATAGTTATGGCTTACAGAGTGTCCAGAATCATTAAGGTAAATAGCAAATAACAAAGTAGACAGGTTTTCTCCTTGACGCACCCCAACACCACATGAAAAGAAGGCTGACAGGGTCTGGCCTGCTTTACACATGATTTAGCATTTTCATACATATTGTATACAACCTTAAACACATTACCATTAATACCACAAGAAATTAACTTAGACCACAGTGAGGATCTGTCTACTAGATCAAATGCTTTTTTAAATCAATGAAGGCACAGTAAAGCCTTTTTGCAACGAGACAAATACAATTCAACCAATGAGTGTAAAACAAATATATGATCAAGGGTGGAATACCCCTCTCTGAACCCTGCCTGTTCTTCACCTATAATACTCGTTTCATGTAGGTAGTACTTCTGTTGTGTGAAAAGTCTATTTATGTGTCCATTTATTGACAGGGTAATCTTTCATTGGACGAAAGGTATCTCACTAGCTGCATTTTTCTTTGCTATTACTTGCTTTATTAAGTATGCCCATTCTGCAGTTTTGCTATGTTTTAGGTTGTGCAAGATTTCATGTAAATGTTTATAGTAGCATATGGACCGAGGGCTGCGCTCACTGACTATACTGTCCTGAGTCCCGTGGATGCCGGGTAGGCCCTAAGGAGCCGCGCTGCATTTATGTCGAGTCCAGGTCGATATGACGCCTATGGGCTTTGGCATCGCCTACTCTATAATCTGCTATCTATGCCACATGAACCTCTCAATTTATCCAAATCACTGCAAGTAGCAAATCCAGGAATATAATTATGGCCATGGCACAAATAAGTCACATTGAATGCCATGGCAAATGACGATGTGACATTGTCATATGCCATGGCAATGTCATTGCATTGGTAAGTCATCATTAGATTAAAACAATTGTACTAGACTAGATGACTAAGAATGATTATTTTAAAGTTTACACAACAATGATATTTATATTCAGGGGTCTACACAACTATCGTATAACATAGTTGTTTCAGTTACGTGGTGTAGCAAAACAACAAAGTACAGTGACTGCATTAGTGATGTCGTCACAGATCTGAAGTATTGAAAATGTCCAGGATCCTGAACAATAGAAGTTTGTATGTTATGTGAACAGGTCTGCTGAGGACAAAGTGTGATGTGCTTTGAGTCGGGACAGTGAATGTTGGAGTGACGTGTAGGGGTGTAATGATACATCAAACTATCAATGTTGGAGTGACGTGTAGGGGTGTAATGATACATCAAACTATCAATGTTGGAGTGACGTGTAGGGGTGTAATGATACATCAAACTATCAATGTTGGAGTGACGTGTAGGGGTGTACTGATACATCAAACTATCAATGTTGGAGTGACATGTAGGGGTATAATGATACATCAAACTATCAATGTTGGAGTGACGTGTAGGGGTGTAATGATACATCAAACTATCAATGTTGGAGTGACGTGTAGGGGTATAATGATACATCAAACTATCAATGTTGGAGTGATGTGTAGGGGTGTAATGATACATCATTCTATCAATGTTGGAGTGACGTGTAGGGGTGTAATGATACATAAAACTGTCAATGTTGGAGTAATGTGTAGGGGTGTAATGATACATTAAACTGTCAATGTTGGAGTGATGTGTAGGGGTGTAATGATACATCAAACTATCAATGTTGGAGTGACGTGTAGGGGTGTAATGATACATCAAACTATCAATGTTGGAGTGACGTGTAGGGGTGTAATGATACATCAAACTATCAATGTTGGAGTGACGTGTAGGGGTGTAATGATACATCAAACTATCAATGTTGGAGTGATGTGTAGGGGTATAATGATACATCAAACTATCAATGTTGGAGTGACGTGTAGGGGTGTAATGATACATCAAACTATCAATGTTGGAGTGACGTGTAGGGGTGTAATGATACATCAAACTATCAATGTTGGAGTGACGTGTAGGGGTGTGATGATACATCAAACTATCAATGTTGGAGTGACGTGTAAGGGTGTAACGATACATCAAACTATCAATGTTGGAGTGATGTGTAGGGGTGTAATGATACATCAAACTATCAATGTTGGAGTGACGTGTAGGGGTGTAATGATACATCAAACTATCAATGTTGGAGTGACGTGTAGGGGTGTAATGATACATCAAACTATCAATGTTGGAGTGACGTGTAGGGGTGTAATGATACATCAAACTATCACTGTTGGAGTGACATGTAGGGGTATAATGATACATCAAACTATCAATGTTGGAGTGACGTGTAGGGGTGTACTGATACATCAAACTATTAATGTTGGAGTGACGTGTAGGGGTATAATGATACATCAAACTATCAATGTTGGAGTGATGTGTAGGGGTGTAATGATACATCAAACTATCAATGTTGGAGTGATGTGTAGGGGTGTAATGATACATCAAACTATCAATGTTGGAGTGACGTGTAGGGGTGTAATGATACATCAAACTATCAATGTTGGAGTGACATGTAGGGGTGTAATGATACATCAAACTATCAATGTTGGAGTGACGTGTAGGGGTGTAATGATACATCAAACTATCAATGTTGGAGTGACGTGTAGGGGTGTAATGATACATCAAACTATCAATGTTGGAGTGACGTGTAGGGGTGTAATGATACATCAAACTATCAATGTTGGAGTGACGTGTAGGGGTGTAATGATACATCAAACTATCAATGTTGGAGTGACGTGTAGGGGTGTAATGATACATCAAACTATCAATGTTGGAGTGACGTGTAGGGGTGTAATGATACATCAAACTATCAATGTTGGAGTGACGTGTAGGGGTGTAACGATACATCAAACTATCAATGTTGGAGTGACATGTAGGGGTGTAATGATACATCAAACTATCAATGTTGGAGTGACGTGTAGGGGTGTAATGATACATCAAACTATCAATGTTGGAGTGACGTGTAGGGGTGTAATGATACATCAAACTATCAATGTTGGAGTGATGTGTAGGGGTGTAATGATACATCAAACTATCACTGTTGGAGTGACGTGTAGGGGTATAATGATACATCAAACTATCAATGTTGGAGTGACGTGTAGGGGTGTAATGATACATCAAACTATCAATGTTGGAGTGATGTGTAGGGGTGTAATGATACATCAAACTATCACTGTTGGAGTGACTTGTAGGGGTATAATGATACATCAAACTATCAATGTTGGAGTGACGTGTAGGGGTGTACTGATACATAAAACTATCAATGTTGGAGTGACGTGTAGGGGTATAATGATACATCAAACTATCAATGTTGGAGTGATGTGTAGGGGTGTAATGATACATCAAACTATCAATGTTGGAGTGACGTGTAGGGGTGTAATGATACATCAAACTATCAATGTTGGAGTGACGTGTAGGGGTGTAATGATACATCAAACTATCAATGTTGGAGTGACGTGTAGGGGTGTAATGATACATCAAACTATCAATGTTGGAGTGACGTGTAGGGGTGTAATGATACATCAAACTATCAATGTTGGAGTGACGTGTAGGGGTGTAGTGATACATCAAACTCTCAATGTTGGAGTGACGTGTAGGGGTGTAATGATACATCAAACTATCAATGTTGGAGTGACGTGTAGGGGTGTAATGATACATCAAACTATCAATGTTAGATGACATGTAGGGGTGTAATGATACATCAAACTATCAATGTTGGAGTGACGTGTAAGGGTGTGATGATACATCAAACTATCAATGTTGGAGTGACGTGTAAGGGTGTAATGATACATCAAACTATCAATGTTGGAGTGACGTGTAGGGGTGTAATGATACATCAAACTATCAATGTTGGAGTGACGTGTAGGGGTGTAATGATACATCAAACTATCAATGTTGGAGTGACGTGTAGGGGTGTAATGATACATCAAACTATCAATGTTGGAGTGACGTGTAGGGGTATAATGATACATCAATGTTGGAGTGATGTGTAGGGGTGTAATGATACATCAAACTATCAATGTTGGAGTGACGTGTAGGGGTGTAATGATACATCAAACTATCAATGTTGGAGTGATGTGTAGGGGTGTAATGATACATCAAACTATCAATGTTGGAGTGACGTGTAGGGGTGTAATGATACATCAAACTATCAATGTTGGAGTGACATGTAGGGGTGTGATGATACATCAAACTATCAATGTTGGAGTGACATGTAGGGGTGTGATGATACATAAAACTATCAATGTTGGAGTGACATGTAGGGGTGTAATGATACATCAAACTATCAATGTTGGAGTGACGTGTAGGGGTGTAATGATACATCAAACTATCAATGTTGGAGTGACGTGTAGGGGTGTAATGATACATCAAACTATCAATGTTGGAGTGACGTGTAGAGGTGTAATGATACATCAAACTATCAATGTTGGAGTGACGTGTAGGGTGTAATGATACATCAAACTATCAATGTTGGAGTGACGTGTAGGGATGTAATGATACATCAAACTATCAATGTTGGAGTGACGTGTAGGGGTGTAATGATACATCAAACTATTAATGTTGGAGTGATGTGTAGGGGTGTAATGATACATCAAACTATCACTGTTGGAGTGACGTGTAGGGGTATAATGATACATCAAACTATCAATGTTGGAGTGACGTGTAGGGGTGTAATGATACATCAAACTATCAATGTTGGAGTGACGTGTAGGGGTGTAATGATACATCAAACTATCAATGTTGGAGTGACGTGTAAGGGTGTAACGATACATCAAACTATCAATGTTGGAGTGATGTGTAGGGGTGTAATGATACATCAAACTATCAATGTTGGAGTGACGTATAGGGGATAATGATACATCAAACTATCAATGTTGAAGTGACGTGTAGGGGTGTAATGATACATCAAACTATCAATGTTGGAGTGACGTGTAGGGGTGTAATGATACATCAAACTATCAATGTTGGAGTGACATGTAGGGGTATAATGATACATCAAACTATCAATGTTGGAGTGACGTGTAGGGGTGTAATGATACATCAAACTATCAATGTTGGAGTGACGTGTAGGGGTATAATGATACATCAAACTATCAATGTTGGAGTGATGTGTAGGGGTGTAATGATACATCAAACAATCAATGTTGGAGTGACGTGTAGGGGTGTAATGATACATCAAACTATCAATGTTGGAGTGATGTGTAGGGGTATAATGATACATCAAACTATCAATGTTAGAGTGACGTGTAGGGGTGTAATGATACATCAAACTATCAATGTTGGAGTGACGTGTAGTGGTGTAATGATACATCAAACTATCAATGTTGGAGTGATGTGTAGGGGTGTAATGATACATCAAACTATCAATGTTGGAGTGACGTGTAGGGGATAATGAAACATCAAACTATCAATGTTGGAGTGACGTGTAGGGGTGTAATGATACATCAAACTATCAATGTTGGAGTGACGTGTAGGGGTATAATGATACATCAAACTATCAATCTTGGAGTGATTTGTGGGGTGTAATGATACATCAAACTGTCAATGTTGGAGTGACGTGTAGGGGTGTAATGATACGTCAAACTATCAATGTTGGAGTGATGTGTAGGGGTGTAATGATACATCAAACTATCACTGTTGGAGTGACATGTAGGGGTATAATGATACATCAAACTATCAATGTTGGAGTGACGTGTAGGGGTGTACTGATACATCAAACTATCAATGTTGGAGTGACGTGTAGGGGTATAATGATACATCAATGTTGGAGTGATGTGTAGGGGTGTAATGATACATCAAACTATCAATGTTGGAGTGACGTGTAGGGGTGTAATGATACATCAAACTATCAATGTTGGAGTGATGTGTAGGGGTGTAATGGTACATCAAACAATCAATGTTGGAGTGACGTGTAGGGGTGTAATGATACATCAAACTATCAATGTTGGAGTGACATGTAGGGGTATAATGATACATCAAACTATCAATGTTGGAGTGACGTGTAGGGGTGTAATGATACATCAAACTATCAATGTTGGAGTGACGTGTAGGGGTGTAATGATACATCAAACTATCAATGTTGGAGTGGCGTGTAGTGGTGTAATGATACATCAAACTATCAATGTTAGAGTGACGTGTAGGGGTGTAATGATACATCAAACTATCAATGTTGGAGTGACGTGTAGGGGTGTAATGATACATCAAACTATCAATGTTGGAGTGACGTGTAGGAGTGTGATGATACATCAAACTATCAATGTTGGAGTGACGTGTAGGGGTGTAATGATACATCAAACTATCAATGTTGGAGTGACGTGTAGGGGTGTAATGATACATCAAACTATCAATGTTGGAGTGATGTGTAGGGGTGTAATGATACATCAAACTATCAATGTTGGAGTGACGTGTAGGGGTGTAACGATACATCAAACTATCAATGTTGGAGTGACGTGTAGGGGTGTAATGATACATCAAACTATCAATGTTGGAGTGATGTGTAGGGGGTGTAATGATACATCAAACTATCACTGTTAGGGGTGTAATGATACATCAAACTATCAATGTTAGGTGATGTAGGGGTGTAATGATACATCAAACTATCAATGTTGGAGTGACGTGTAGGGTGTATGATACATCAAACTATCAATGTTGGAGTGACGTGTAGGGGTGTAATGATACATCAAACTATCAATGTTGGAGTGACGTGTAGGGGTGTAATGATACATCAAACTATCAATGTTGGAGTGACGTGTAGGGGTGTAATGATACATCAAACTATCAATGTTGGAGTGATGTGTAGGGGTGTAATGATACATCAAACTATCAATGTTGGAGTGATGTGTAGGGGTGTAATGATACATCAAACTATCAATGTTGGAGTGATGTGTAGGGGTGTAATGATACATCAAACTATCAATGTTGGAGTGACGTGTAGGGGATAATGATACATCAAACTATCAATGTTGGAGTGACGTGTAGGGGTGTAATGATACATCAAACTATCAATGTTGGAGTGACGTGTAGGGGTATAATGATACATCAAACTATCAATCTTGGAGTGATTTGTGGGGTGTAATGATACATCAAACTGTCAATGTTGGAGTGACGTGTAGGGGTGTAATGATACATCAAACTATCAATGTTGGAGTGATGTGTAGGGGTGTAATGATACATCAAACTATCAATGTGAGAGTGACGTGTAGGGGTGTAATGATACATCAAACTATCAATGTTGGAGTGACGTGTAGGGGTGTAATGATACATCAAACTATCAATGTTGGAGTGACGTGTAGGGGTATAATGATACATCAAACTATCAATGTTAGAGTGACGTGTAGGGGTGTAATGATACATCAAACTATCAATGTTGGAGTGACGTGTAGGGGTATAATGATACATCAAACTATCAATGTTGGAGTGACGTGTAGGGGTGTAATGATACATCAAACTATCAATGTTGGAGTGACGTGTAGTGGTATAATGATACATCAAACTATCAATGTTGGAGTGACGTGTAGGGGTGTAATGATACATCAAACTATCAATGTTGGAGTGACGTGTAGGGGTGTAATGATACATCAAACTATCAATGTTGGAGTGATGTGTAGGGGTGTAATGATACATCAAACTATCACTGTTGGAGTGACGTGTAGGGGTATAATGATACATCAAACTATCAATGTTGGAGTGATGTGTAGGGGTGTAATGATACATCATTCTATCAATGTTGGAGTGACGTGTAGGGGTGTAATGATACATAAAACTGTCAATGTTGGAGTAATGTATAGGAGTGTAATGATACATTAAACTGTCAATGTTGGAGTGATGTGTAGGGGTGTAATGATACATCAAACTATCAATGTTGGAGTGACGTGTAGGGGTGTAATGATACATCAAACTATCAATGTTGGAGTGACGTGTAGGGGTGTAATGATACATCAAACTATCAATGTTGGAGTGACGTGTAGGGGTGTACTGATACATCAAACTATCAATGTTGGAGTGACATGTAGGGGTATAATGATACATCAAACTATCAATGTTGGAGTGACGTGTAGGGGTGTAATGATACATCAAACTATCAATGTTGGAGTGACGTGTAGGGGTGTAATGATACATCAAACAATCAATGTTGGAGTGACGTGTAGGGGTGTAATGATACATCAAACTATCAATGTTGGAGTGACATGTAGGGGTATAATGATACATCAAACTATCAATGTTGGAGTGACGTGTAGGGGCGTAATGATACATCAAACTATCAATGTTGGAGTGATGTGTAGGGGTATAATGATACATAAAACTATCAATGTTGGAGTGACGTGTAGGGGTGTAATGATACATCAAACTATCAATGTTGGAGTGATGTGTAGGGGTGTAATGATACATCAAACTATCACTGTTGGAGTGACTTGTAGGGGTATAATGATACATCAAACTATCAATGTTGGAGTGACGTGTAGGGGTGTACTGATACATAAAACTATCAATGTTGGAGTGACGTGTAGGGGTATAATGATACATCAAACTATCAATGTTGGAGTGATGTGTAGGGGTGTAATGATACATCAAACTATCAATGTTGGAGTGACGTGTAGGGGTGTAATGATACATCAAACTATCAATGTTGGAGTGACGTGTAGGGGTGTAATGATACATCAAACAATCAATGTTGGAGTGACATGTAGGGGTATAATGATACATCAAACTATCAATTTTGGAGTGACGTGTAGGGGTGTAATGATACATCAAACTATCAATGTTGGAGTGACGTGTAGGGGTATAATGATACATCAAATTGTCAATGTTGGAGTGACGTGTAGGGGTGTAATGATACATCAAACTATCAATGTTGGAGTGACGTGTAGGGGTGTAATGATACATCAAACTATCAATGTTGGAGTGATGTGTAGGGGTGTAATGATACATCAAACTATCACTGTTGGAGTGACATGTAGGGGTATAATGATACATCAAACTATCAATGTTGGAGTGACGTGTAGGGGTGTACTGATACATCAAACTATTAATGTTGGAGTGACGTGTAGGGGTATAATGATACATCAAACTATCAATGTTGGAGTGATGTGTAGGGGTGTAATGATACATCAAACTATCAATGTTGGAGTGATGTGTAGGGGTGTAATGATACATCAAACAATCAATGTTGGAGTGACGTGTAGGGGTGTAATGATACATCAAACTATCAATGTTGGAGTGACATGTAGGGGTATAATGATACATCAAACTATCAATTTTGGAGTGACGTGTAGGGGTGTAATGATACATCAAACTATCAATGTTGGAGTGACGTGTAGTGGTGTAATGATACATCAAACTATCAATGTTGGAGTGATGTGTAGGGGTATAATGATACATCAAACTATCAATGTTAGAGTGACGTGTAGGGGTGTAATGATACATCAAACTATCAATGTTGGAGTGACGTGTAGTGGTGTAATGATACATCAAACTATCAATGTTGGAGTGATGTGTAGGGGTGTAATGATACATCAAACTATCAATGTTGGAGTGACGTATAGGGGATAATGATACATCAAACTATCAATGTTGGAGTGACGTGTAGGGGTGTAATGATACATCAAACTATCAATGTTGGAGTGACGTGTAGGGGTGTACTGATACATCAAACTATCAATGTTGGAGTGACATGTAGGGGTATAATGATACATCAAACTATCAATGTTGGAGTGACGTGTAGGGGTGTAATGATACATCAAACTATCAATGTTGGAGTGACGTGTAGGGGTGTAATGATACATCAAACTATCAATGTTGGAGTGACGTGTAGGAGTGTGATGATACATCAAACTATCAATGTTGGAGTGACGTGTAGGGGTGTAATGATACATCAAACTATCAATGTTGGAGTGACGTGTAGGGGTGTAATGATACATCAAACTATCAATGTTGGAGTGACGTGTAGGGGTGTAATGATACATCAAACTATCAATGTTGGAGTGATGTGTAGGGGTGTAATGATACATCAAACTATCAATGTTGGAGTGATGTGTAGGGGTGTAATGATACATCATTCTATCAATGTTGGAGTGACGTGTAGGGGTGTAATGATACATAAAACTGTCAATGTTGGAGTAATGTGTAGGAGTGTAATGATACATTAAACTGTCAATGTTGGAGTGATGTGTAGGGGTGTAATGATACATCAAACTATCAATGTTGGAGTGACGTGTAGGGGTGTAATGATACATCAAACTATCAATGTTGGAGTGACGTGTAGAGGTGTAATGATACATCAAACTATCAATGTTGGAGTGACGTGTAGGAGTGTGATGATACATCAAACTATCAATGTTGGAGTGACGTGTAGGGGTGTAATGATACATCAAACTATCAATGTTGGAGTGATGTGTAGGGGTGTAATGATACATCAAACTATCAATGTTGGAGTGACGTGTAGGGGTATAATGATACATCAAACTATCAATGTTGGAGTGATGTGTAGGGGTGTAATGATACATCATTCTATCAATGTTGGAGTGACGTGTAGGGGTGTAATGATACATAAAACTGTCAATGTTGGAGTAATGTGTAGGAGTGTAATGATACATTAAACTGTCAATGTTGGAGTGATGTGTAGGGGTGTAATGATACATCAACGTTAGAGTGATGTGTAGGGGTGTAATGATACATCAAACTATCAATGTTGGAGTGACGTGTAGTGGTGTAATGATACATCAAACTATCAATGTTGGAGTGACGTGTAGTGGTGTAATGATACATCAAACTATCAATGTTGGAGTGATGTGTAGGGGTATAATGATACATCAAACTATCAATGTTAGAGTGACGTGTAGGGGTGTAATGATACATCAAACTATCAATGTTGGAGTGACGTGTAGGGGTGTAATGATACATCAAACTATCAATGTTGGAGTGACGTGTAGGGGTGTGATGATACATCAAACTATCAATGTTGGGGTGACGTGTAGGGG
>CM034537.1:41084882-41249882 GCA_020002185.1 Paraescarpia echinospica
TAATGATACATCAAACTATCAATGTTGGAGTGACGTGTAGGGGTATAATGATACATCAAACTATCAATGTTGGAGTGATGTGTAGGGGTGTAATGATACATCATACTATCAATGTTGGAGTGACGTGTAGGGGTGTAATGATACATAAAACGGTCAATGTTGGAGTAATGTGTAGGAGTGTAATGATACATTAAACTGTCAATGTTGGAGTGATGTGTAGGGGTGTAATGATACATCAAACTATCAATGTTAGAGTGACGTGTAGGGGTGTAATGATACATCAAACTATCAATGTTGGAGTGACGTGTAGGGGTGTAATGATACATCAAACTATCAATGTTGGAGTGACGTGTAGGGGTGTAATGATACATCAAACTATCAATGTTGGAGTGACGTGTAGGGGTGTAATGATACATCAAACTATCAATGTTGGAGTGACGTGTAGGGGTGTAATGATACATCAAACTATCAATGTTGGAGTGACGTGTAGGAGTGTAATGATACATCAAACTATCAATGTTGGAGTGACGTGTAGGGGTGTAATGATACATCAAACTATCAATGTTGGAGTGACGTGTAGGGGTGTAATGATACATCAAACTATCAATGTTGGAGTGACGTGTAGGGGTGTAATGATACATCAAACTATCAATGTTGGAGTGATGTGTAGGGGTGTAATGATACATCAAACTATCAATGTTGGAGTGATGTGTAGGGGTGTAATGATACATCAAACTATCAATGTTGGAGTGATGTGTAGGGGTGTAATGATACATCAAACTATCAATGTTGGAGTGACGTGTAGGGGTGTAATGATACATCAAACTATCAATGTTGGAGTGACGTGTAGGGGTGTAATGATACATCAAACTATCAATGTTGGAGTGATGTGTAGTGGTGTAATGATACATCAAACTATCAATGTTGGAGTGACGTGTAGGGGTGTAATGATACATCAAACTATCAATGTTGGAGTGGCGTGTAATGGTGTAATGATACATCAAACTATCAATGTTAGAGTGACGTGTAGGGGTGTAATGATACATCAAACTATCAATGCATTGTGATCTAGTCAGTGTGATAATGTATTATCGATAGTTATCAACCGACTTCAAAGCCATGCAATGATACCACCCATACATTAAGGTTTGGGACTGCTTGTCTTAGGTACTTGCTAGCCCATAATACTATTTCTGTCACAGTAGTTTTGACACTATCACAGTAGTAACGTTATCTCCAATAGACACCCCCTATGATGTAGATTAAATTAAGTGTCATGCTTTTGCTTTTTTGCAGAACCTGCTAAGAACTCTTGCTTGGATATGGCCAACAGGGAAACTGGCAGCAAAGATGAGCCACAGTCAGAGACAGCTGTGACACATGACAGTAAACCTGTCCCCACAGATGAGACACGACAGAGACAGTCATAACAAACGATGACAAACCTGCCAGTAAAAATAATTTACATACACAAACTGCGGAGACAAATGACAACACATCTGCCAGCAAGATCAGATGTACTCTGTTGTTATCGCAGGCTGCGGATCTGACAGAGATGACGAACAAACATTACAACCAGCTGCAGGAATCAGAACTCGAGGAACGCACCAAGAGTCATATCTTCTACGTGCACAACTTTGACAACTGGATCAAGAACATGACCATCAGTGGGTGTTTCTCTTCTCTCGCAAGTAAACGCCGACAATGGTTTGCATCTCAAAGTATTTAAAATATTTAATTTAAAATTGTGTTTTGAGTAGTATTTGTGGGCACCACAATTTATGGTGTGGTGCCTTAACTTGTAACCGATATAATTTTGGTACCAGTTGTATACTTGGAATAGAAGAAACAGATGGAAATACAGGTAGAAGGAAAACAAACAAAAGTCTAGGCCAGGCTCACCCCGACTACAAGGGGAAAAGGAGAACAACAACAAGATAACCTGTTTTAGGGATGATCTCATAAGTTCATAAAGTCCTAAAATACATTAAGCAATGTGTTGGGGTAACTTCATCGACTCCACATATCGCAAAGGGAATAATTGATACAGTGGTGCCACATAGTAGGATTGAAGCACTTTGAGTAGTCCCAAACACTGGATACCATACTCTACAGGAACTTAACTATACTTTGACAATAGTTATTGTTTTCCATTTAAGTACTCTTACCTCATGTGCATGCTTGCTTTATGTCCGTAAACTGGAGAACCTCAAATACGAAGTGTGGGGGGACCTTGTGACAGTCGTGTCATGGGACATGAGGACATGGGACCCCCGGAGAAAGCAGACATCATTGTGAGTGAGCTGCTTGGTTCGTTCGGAGATGGCGAACTCTCCCCAGAATGCTTTGACGGTGCAGATCTCTTTCTCAAATGCAACTCATTTTCTTAATTCTTCTTCTGTGTGCCATGACTGTCACAGGTGTTGGCGATCATGGCCCTCCAAACAACACAGTCATTTGTAGCAGTTCCTTTTGCACAATGTTTACAGACTACCTATTATTTTCTCAATTAATATTAGTTTTTGAATTGTTTTAATACATTGTTTTGACATAGACCAACATATAACATTAATGTGCATGATTATTTAATTATTAGTTTTAATGACGAAAGGTGGCTCCCATGTTAGCTACATTCTGTGTCTTGATCTTCATGATCTTTTTCCTGATGTTAGTTGTTTCAGCTTGTAACATTACTATGTGGTAAAAATAAATATGTTCATCCATCTGTCTATATATCTGCGTGTCAAATCTGAAGTATCAAATTGACATCTATCCCAAATTGTTTAAACAAATACTGCCTCCACAAATGCCAGAAATTATTCTAGCTCACTTTCTAGATACAACTTTACAGATTTGTTATCCAAATATATAATTTTCTCATTGAATGGTTACACAGGTTCCCTTTCCAGACCAACTTTAGGTATTTTGTCTGCATATCTAACTTGTATTTTATATGCAATATTTGCAGATGTTGGCATCAGTATTCCCAAGAACTACACATCGTTTCTCGCTCCACTTTCATCACCCAAGTTGTGGACGGAGACAAGAAACTGTAAAGATCAAAGTAAACCTGTTCATGTACGTATCACAATTACGACATCATCAAGAACGACAACCAAGTTACAGCTGAATAGTGTCACATCAACATTTATTAGCATTTTATGACTTTTCAATAATATTTATGCACAATGTTTTGCTGCTCTGATCTGATCATTCGTCTGCGTATTTGAAAATAAAAAAATTGATGATCAAATAAAATAAACAGGTTTACAACAGACCACTGTACTTCATTGTGCTTAATTATAATCAACCACTTCTATCTGGTATGTTTCAGGTGCCGTTTGAGAAACTACACAGCATGAATGTACTCGACACAGCCAAGCCTCTCTTTCACTTCCATCATCCTAACAGGGTCAAAGGTTAGTCATGAACATCTAATGATTTCCCATGAGGAGTGTGTTAGCTGGATTCAGTCAGCGTCGCTCAGCGAGTCTGACACTGTTTATTTTTCTTGCTGTACTTTATATATGTCTAAGATTTGTTTTGTGAATGAAAGTGCAAAATTATTCACAAACCTGTGTATTAGCATTGGCTGTTTAAATAGAAAAATTTATTAATTTGTGCACGAATATGCATACCATAAGCTGTGACATGTCACTCGTAGGAAATAAATAATCTGGTAGAACTTGAGCGGGATTTTGTGGTGCTACCCCCCTGATTCTGCAACGGATTAAGGGGAAGAAGAAAATAATGGTTGATGAATGTGAAGGAATACATTTTGCACAGTAATTGTAACATGGCTGAATACTTCCTGGAGAAGTTGGAGTTTGCCAGAGAGACATGTAAAGCACTTTAAGTGGTCCTAAGGGCTGGATACCAGGCTGTATAAGAACATAATCTTTATATAAATCAGACCAAAGCATCAATTTGATTCTGTCATGAAATTCATAACATTACAGTTTGTGTTCTGAATTCTTTGCTCTGTATCAATAGCTGGATATGTTTATTTGTAGATGCAACACCAGACAACAATCGCTATAAAGTGCTATGATTCAATGTACAGGAAAGTGTACTTCTGCACGGGTTTGCGGGATATTTTGAATGTTTCTTGTATGCTGATGTCGCACTGAGTAAGTACATTTTAAATGTGAACTCTGTAAAATGCTTCAAAATTCTGTTTTTAGAAGTTGTCAGGAGAGATGCATTGTTGTTGGGATATAGAAATAAGACTTCATATGATATTGTTGGTGTGTGTCGTGTCAGAGAACAGAGTGCCTGTTGTTTATGTTACATAACTGAGTTCGTGTATTCAAATTTCATCCTGAATGCCTGTATCCATGGTTGATCCTGAGTGAGTATATCCAAGGTTGATCCTGAGTGCCTGTATCCAAGGTTAATCCTGAGTGTGTGAATCCAGGATTGATTCTGAGAACTGAGTGCTTGCATCCATGGTTAATCCTGAGTGCTTGTATCCAGGGTTGATCCTGAATGCTTGTATCGAAAGTTGACCCTGAGTACGTGTATCCAGGGTTGATCCTGAATGCTTGTATCCAAAGTTGATTTTGAGTATGTGTATCCAGGGTTGATATTGAGTGCTTGTATCCAGGGTTGATCCTGTACAACGTCCCATGGCCGAACTATTGGGCTAAGTCTGAAGAGACCCTTGTACTTTAGGGGTGTTGACTTCTTAGTCAGTTGACTGATTATGAGTGTAAGTAAACATTTGTTGTTAGGCTATTGTCGGTATATGAGGAAAACACCTCTTAGGCAATTGAATGAGTATGAGGAAACTATGTTTTAGATAAATGGCTGAATTTGAGCAACCAATTTGAATGAATATGGAAAAGCCTTGTGTGCTCACCGTAGACAGAATATAAACGAGAGTTGGGTGTTTCAGGCACTAACTGTGAAGTACAACTCAACATCTGTATCATAAACAACCTATGTGAGAATGGGGGTGTTTATGAGGCTGTGGGGACTCGTACATCTGTGGCCCAGGGCTACAGTGGTGCCACCTGTACAGAGAGTAAGTCTTGTGTTTGTCGATCGTTGGTTAATTATCAACTGATTGCTGGAACGGTACTAAAATGCATCAAAGCATCACTATGAAGCCTTTGGTTCACTGTATATTATATTTGTGGAGCTTAGTGGCACAGTTACTAGAGCAACGGACTCCCAATCGAGATAACACGGGTTCAAATCCTGTGCTGCAGTGTCAAACCTTGGACAAGTTCGTTCACTCAGCTGTATGAATGAGTACCTGGCTATTAACAGTGCTGGATGGTTGTGTACACAAAGTCTTTATGCGTTAATTGCAGCATGGCTGAATGCTTTCCATAGAAGTCGCAATGTGTTTGATTGAACAGGTCTGTCAGGGAATAAAATGTATGTAAAGTCCTTTGAGCAGTCCTAATGACTGGATACTGTGCTGTATAAGAACTTACCTTTTTATTTTGTTATGGATAAATGAATTATGTCTATAAAACCATACATTAATATTTGGAAATTCCATTTACTGAAACGATGTTCATATTCCAAAGTTTCCGGATTAGTGAGATCCAGATTAACGAGATCCTGCTGAGATGAACACTCCAAATGTCGCTCCATTTTGCAGGCACATCCATTGGTTTGTTTCCGTGGCAAAAGGTACATAGAGTTGCCCCTGCGTCTGCTGCCCCACCAGAACAGTCAGGTGGAGGAGGTGATAGAGATGACCGTCTCCACTGACCAGTTGGACAGTCTGCTGTTGTGGCAAAGTCAGAAGCCTAGCACCAGGGGGCGGGGCAAAGACTACCTCTCTGTCGTCCTACATGGCGGCAAGGTCGTCTTCAGGTCAGTTGGTCGGAACAACTCGTTTCTGGTATTATGTATATCTAGTATATGAGTCGGTTTTCAAATAACTTAATAATCAGGAGGTAATATCCCTCGCTTTTAAATATCGTCAGTATTAATGTCTTTTGACATCTGAATAATAACTAATATTTAAGTTATTAATTATTGTTGTTTTAGTCTTTGTTATTTTGTAATATTTGATAAAAAAAACTGATGTATTTGTCTGTCTTTTTAGTATGTGGGTTCGTAAGTGCATGTATTTTATTAGTTTGGGATTACTTGTCGAGGAAAATAAACTGGGCATTGGAATATGAGATTATAAGGTATGCATTTCTGCCAAAACACAAAATTGATGGGACATGACTTACACAGTTATTTTTGGTTTGTGTACAAAATAGACCTGTGCGACTTAATACCTGGTTCGCTATGGCAGGTCACATATGAAGTGTTTAGGATATCGATCGGTTGTGAACCTTTACATAGAACTACTTATTCTCCAGAACAAAGTAGTGTTTGTGGCATTTTCACTATGTGATGGTCCAAGAATTGTTATTTGAATTAAACTAGAAACACAGTAAACAGAACATAGTCTGCTGCAAGTATATGCACCTAGATAAATGTGCTACAAGTGTTACTAGATATTTTGCAGGCACATAGGACGTCACGCCAGTGCAGTCACATATGTAATGAAACTAGTAAATTAAGCAGCAAGAAATAAACTTACTTTGGAGCAAATGTTTAAACAAAGTAAGTTTATTTCTTGCAGTCTAATGGAATCTTGTGTTATATTTACGAACTGCGAAGTAATGTATTGTGTGTTGGTGTGGTTGTAGCTGTGAACTGGGATGTAATGTATTGTGTGTTGGTGTGGTTGTATGAACATGGAAGTTATGTATTGTGTGTTGCTGTGGTTGTAGTTATGAAATGGGAAGTGGCCCAGCCAACATCAGCTTTGTGAACAGAATAGATGACGGACGCCCACACACCATCACCGTTAGAAGGTAACATCACACGACGCCATTATGTGGTTGTGTGGTTAACATGTACTTCCTGGACTTTTTGTTAATAAACTAACTATGACCACCATATTGATAACATATAATCAGGCACTTCATGTGTGTCATCAGATGTACATTTTCTGAAATTGTCAACTTGAAATGATGGACATTGTGAGGTAAGCATGTTCTGACCTTGATAAAACATGCTTCTTGAAACCGTCTCTTGCGTCTGTGTAGGTAGCGCCATGTGGCACACAAAATACCAAACTAAGCACTTGGTTTCTTACCTAACCATGAAAATGATCAACATACTTTTAAATGACCAAGTTATCCCTTTTGATGGACCAGTATTTTTGTTAGTTTGTGAGATAATTGATGTATCCACTATGTCGCGGTTTTGCTTACATCACAATTGAATTTTGCACGTGACCTCCGTCAAACTTTGCTTTGCCAACAATGTTTTTAATGGTTATATATACATGAATTACATTACTATTGCTGCATGACATCTCCTAATTGAAACATTCCCACATAGAGTGGTCACTTTACAAACTTTGCGTTATATTTTTGCTATAAAGAAACACTTTTGTGACCAGAATTTCAACAAAATATTGGACGGAATGTCCGAACCCACCATGTTTTCTGACGACTTGATGAAGGTTTCGCTAGGCAACAGGTCACTAGATAGGTAGGTTAATAGTAGGTTGTTATGCTTCAGGCGGCGTGCCTAACCTAGACGGCATGACATTGTGGCACCCTGACACCCCTCATTGCTGCGGCAGTACAGTTGCTACAGTGTATCTTCGGGCTACGCAGAACCATCAAACTCAACTCCTACATTGTATGTGTCTCTAAATTTTTATGTTTTGCAGACAGTTTTTTCTTATACAGTATGTATTATTTTGTCAGCTTTATTAGTTTTATTAACAGAAATGTAACTGAATAAAATTATATATCTCGGCTGGTTGATATTTGATTTGAAACTTATTAACAGAACAAGGACAAGAAGAACAAGAACGTTTATTCGGCTGGTTGATATTTGCAGTTTTGTTGTCATCTGGCTGGAAAAAGTCTATGATAAAAATGTATTTATCTATTATATGACTGATGAAATTATTAAGTATCGGAAATGGTGAGAAGTGGCAAACAAAATGTGATGAAGGTGGATGCCTATGCAGCAGGAAGGGAAATGTTGGAATATTGGTTGGTTGGTTCTGCTGGGCCTGATGCTGTAATAGGAAATACTGAAGAGTAGTTATTGACTTAGGCAGCAGAGCCAAGTCAACCAAAGAGAAACAACCGCTGTATTTTCAATGTTGCCAGCAGAATCTAGACACTGTACACTTGTGTGTAGCTACAGTGATATGAAATGTGTAGATCAGGTCTATGCGAAACATGAGGTTAACCAATGTCTGAATGAATTGTACCTGTAGCCTGTAGATATGAATTCTTTGTAATTTTATTTGATTTGTACACATTTTCTAGCAGTGAAATGTTATTCTTGAATGTTGAAGGGCAGATTCACAAAGCAATGTTAATATGATGGAGAGATAAGGTAATTATGTGCAATCATACCACTAGATCATGCCAACAGAAGTGATGGTCTGATACAAAGTATTTATTGAGTGCAAATGCCAAATACTTATTGAATATTTTTTCACACAGAAACAGAGTTTTAGGGGAAAGAAATCTATTGATGTACTTTATTAGAATGTGCAACATTTCACATGTCCCATGCCTGCTTTTGTAGTTTTGTAGAGTTGGATGAACCATATGTTGTTTAATTATATCTATGTTCAAAATACAGCATTGTTGCCGTATATTTTAGATGCCTGTATGTTTATGCTCTTTGGTACCAAGATGAAGAAGTTTATGGTATGTTTACATTTAGCTGGGTAATAATGTTAGGTTTTTGTTCATATCGGGGGTAATAAGCAAAGTTCACATGATTCATGTATGTACACATGTAGTAACTTGTGTATTATTTATTTTTATATAAAGAAACAATGTTTCCTCAAGAAGAACATTATTTTGTTATTCCCTAACTTGAACATTTAATCAGACTTCTGCTATAAATTACATAGATACATGTGTAGTACAGGAAGGAGGATGGGTTAAACAACTGCTTATTAAACCATGATTCTGCTTAGCAGTCGATCCACATAACAATTCAAAACAAGCCAAGATCTCACAAGCAGATCACATCCATCTGCAAACATTAACTCGGCTGTGTGCATCACATGGCGCTGGGTATCACTCTGCGCATGGCAGTAACGCAGTTATTCATACGCACATGCTAGTGCTAGCCTAATCCACCAGGGGATGCAGCTACCACGTTAAATTATGCCCGCATAAAATATTGTTTGCGCCATTGCATGTCAATTGCGCCATTGCATGCAATTCGACGATGAAGTAAAATCAATAAGTTTACAACAGACCGCTGTACTGTATACTTTGGCATCCAATAAATCAACCATTGAGTATCGATTATATTATTTATAATGAACTGAAAGTTTGATGTCTAATGTAATGTGATCATTTACATATTTTACTGGTTTTGTTTGGCATCCTTATGCTTTGTTGTGAGCGCTGGTGATATAAGTTCTCTACCCATGAGTGTGCTTAATTATAATAAACCATTTCTATCTGGTATGTTTCAGGCGCTGTTTGAGACTCCACACGTCGTCAAACTACACAACATGAATGTACTCGACACAACCAAGTCTCTCTTTCACTTCCATCATCCTAACAGGGTCAAAGGTCAGTCAAGAACGTCTAATGAGTTTATGTGTGGAGTGTGTTAGCTGGATTCAGTCAGCGACGCTCAGCGAGTCTGACTCTGTTTAGTTTTCTTGCTGTACTTTATAATTTATATGAGGTGAAGCACAATACTGGGCCAAAAAAGGAGGACGTGGACACCAAAAACAAAAACAAATGTGCAAAAAAACAAAAGTGCTTAAAATAAATGAAAAACTGTCTTAGATGGTAGCCAAGATACATCTACACATAAAATTATATGAGAAGATAAGATCTCTTTACTCAATTTGCTTGACTGATGTATGCTAGTACCTCATCAGAATCCAAACAAAAGACTTTTTAAATGTTAAGAATGATCAGAGCACTCTGGACCTGAAATGGTGGACACTGTAACTTACGTTATCCATCACAACCACACTTTTTTTCAAACAACAATAAACAGGCAGGTTGTGTTTTTGTGTCTCTTCATTGTTCATGGGCGTAAGATACAGCACAGATGTTGTCAACAGGAACTGTCCACAAAGCAGCTGGTCCAACTGCCCTGTGTGTGTCAGTAACATCTGTGGGAGCAACGGTAGCTGTTGAACTGCGGCGACAGAGTTTGGCTACCAGTGCATCTGTAACAAGGGCTTCTCTGGCACTCACTGCGAACTTGTCGGAGAGAATTGTTTCCCTGGTCTGTATTCTAGAGTCTAGTTGTGCACCACACAGCAGTGTTCTATTAACTTACTTGTCTGTGTACAGTATATGTTGTGCTTGCAAGAATGTCATACGAGGCCTTGTTCAACTAGTCAACCTTGTTCAAAACACTGATGGTTTGCAGACCTTCAGGTGCTGGCACTGAGAGTGATCACTGCCTGGATGCATCGCATCCTAAGTAATAATAATAATAATATTTCTTTCTTTAATTTCGTGATTAAAAATGTTAATTATTTATTGTTATCCTCTATAGGACTGCATACATACTAGTCCATGAGAAATTATATGCTGCCTGGTTTGCCTTAAAGATCCTCCATATTTAAAATATGCAATCTGTAAATGTGTCTTACTAATGAAACTGCTGTTATTTCTCTGAGTAAATGTGTCATCTTTTATCCAGCTCCCCCTGACCACTGCCAGAGTTGTACAGTGAATGCTGATGGAGCTGCAGAATGCAATGCTGACAGATGCGGTTCAAGATATGGCCTCAAGGTGGGCAAGAAATGCCAGCTGTTGTTTTATTCAGGAAGGGCAACTTTTGACATGTCTACCACATTCTTGCAGCATGCACTGCAATTGTTAGAAATGTGTGCTTTTGCCCAGTCAATTCACTTTGTCAAAGTAGTCAGTATTTCAAGCCATTGTGTTATGGTTATAGTTAACAAAGCATTTTTCACAGTGGAATCTTGAACCAAATATCAACAGCAGACAAGCGATAGATGCTTAACAAGAGAATATATATATTGTCATCTTAGACCCGACACTGCCTCGCAGACATCTTCCATGAAGCTGTGTCAATCAACTATATAAAAGCTTATTTGTGTAGGTATGATTGTAGTTAAGACACTACAGATGCGTTCTCATATTAATGCTACACAAAGGCATGCACACACACACGCACGCATGCACAAAAATAGAAAAACATTGATTAATATCACAAAGTTTAGACTGTCGCAACCCAATGTAATAAATAAATAAAAGCTAACACATGAATAAAGATATTAATAAATAATATGTGAATTCAACAGAGTGTCATCTCTGAAAGCACAGTTGTCCCACTGTTCACTAGATACAGCCATGTTATATAAACAAATGAAGTCTATTTGCAGTAGTATTTTACCTGGTCATGATGTCATGACTTGTGTCTTGCAGCATGTCCGTCCCACTGCGTAACGTGCTCAGATGTTGGCAGTGGAGTGATGGTGTGTTGTCCCTACTACAAGCGCAGTGGTGGTCAGTGTGCCTCGTGTCCATCCAACTGTCTCGAGTGCAGTGGGAGTGAAGGCGCCATGCTCTGCTCCAAGTGCAACTGTGATTTTGTTCTGATGGATGACAGACAATACTTGCAACAGTGAGTATCTACAAAGTTTAACAAGATAGCACAAAAACATCATATGGCAACTGAACTAGGAAACCTATAACTTACCGAGAATCCAACATTTTAATTTCTATGTGTAACTTACCCTTCTGAGATATTTCTCAGTTTTATATGGAAACCTGTTCACACAGCCAGCATTTACACAACCAGTAGATAATGTGTTCCATTGAATACTTTCTTATATATATCCTCACTGTTAAAATGATATTATTATTTATTTCTTTATACAAATAAATAGCATGTTTAGGTGCATAAAATACAACATTGATCAGAACATTTGGATAGGATACAGAATGTAAATACACATCTGTAAAGAAAATATTACATGTTTCAATCATTGTTCAGATAAACTGAAATACATAGGAAATGAACTTAACAGAAATAAATTATTGTCTTTATAAATGACACTGGTGCAGTTGATTACTCATCCTATGTATGCTTCAGGTGCATGTGGAGAGAAGGGTAAATGCTACAACCAGCTACAGGTGTACCTGTCCAGTTGGAAGGGCTGGTGACATGTGTGAAATAGGTAAGTCACCACGTTCATGGAGTTGGCATCATCCTGAACAAGGATACTACAAAAGCACTGATAGGGTGGAAGCCAGTTAGTGAACGCATAATCACAGCGAGGTTCAACACCAGACATGTCAAAGTCACCGTAGTGCAAGTATATGCCCCAACCGAAGTCGCCACAGACGAGGAAAAGGACAACTTTTACGACCAACTCCAGAACGTGCTGGATGAGATACCAAGCTTTGACATAAAAGTGGTGGTAGGAGACTTTAACGCGAAGCTGGATGGAGACAGAAGAGAAATGTATACTACGGTTGGACCTCACGGTTCAGCTGGAAATACGAATGATAACGGTGAACGATTGCTCTCGATGAGCACCGCCAGTGGTATCAGCATTGGCAATACCTTCTTCAAACATAAACGCATTCACAAGAAAACCTGGATCTCACCAGATGGCAATACATCGAATGAGATTGATTACATCTGCATTAGTAGTAGATGGCGTACATCTCTACAGGACGTCCGAACCTACAGAGGGGCAGATGTTGGTTCTGACCACAACCTTGTGATTGGTAAAATCCGTTTGAGGTTAAAGAGAGTCAAGACGGTGAAGACGGTCAGGCCATATGCGACAGATAACTTAAAGAACACAGACACATCAAAACAATTCTACGAGGAAACTAAGAACAGATTCCAAGCGCTACAACACTCAACCGACATAGAAGAACAATGGCAGCTATTCCTTCAAGCCGTAAAGGAGAGCGCGAATGTAGTGTTAGGAAGGAGAAGAGGGTCCAACAGAGAACAGTGGATTACTGGAGACTCGTGGAAACTGATTGATAAAAGGAAGGATACGAAGATCAGAAGAGATCAAGCAGCTAGAAACATCCAACAATGGAGATCATCAGATGAGGAATACAGGAAACTGGACAAAGAAGTAAAAAAGAGCTGTAGGACAGATAAGAGGAAATGGTTAGAAGAGAAAGGTAAAGAAGCACAAACAGCAGCAGAACGGAATGACTCGAAAACGCTGTATAGGATTGTGAGAGAGCTAACTACCGCGAAAAGCAATTCCAACATACCAATAAAAGACAAAGATGGCAGAGTGCTTCTAACAAACGAGGAACAAGACACGAGGTGGATTGAACACTTCCGAGAAGTACTAAATCAACCAACACCAACCACACTCTTCAACTTCGAACAGGAACCAAACATAAAAGAGCTTGATGTCATCACCAATGACATCACCAGGGCAGAAGTTTCCAAAGCCATCGATAGCCTCAAGAACAACAAGGCAGCGGGCCTTGATGAAGTATCGGCCGAACTATTGAAACATGGCAAGGACGGGGTTGTAGACGAGTTAACCTACTTGTTCAATCTGATCTGGTCTGAGGAGGAAGTTCCTGATGATTGGAGACGAGGAGTGATCGTGACGTTACCAAAGAAGGGGTGCCTGAGCGATTGCAATAACTGGCGAGGAATAACATTGATGTCAGTACCTGGAAAAGTGTTCTGCAGTGTGATCCTAAACCGGCTGAAGACAGCAGTTGACCAACACCTCCGGGAGGAACAAGCTGGTTTTCGAAGAGGAAGGTCATGCTGTGAGCAGATCTTCACATTGCGAAACATCATCGAACAAAGCAGAGAGTTCCAGATACCTCTTTTAGTCAATTTCATTGACTTTAAGAAGGCTTTCGACAGTGTCCACAGAAATTCGCTGTGGCAAATCCTGAAGCTATACGGCATACCAAGCAAATATATAGACATTTTCAAATCGCTATACCGAAACACCAACTGCTGCATCAAGACCAACGATGGCTACACAGACATGTTCGATATAGAGACAGGTGTACGTCAAGGTTGCATCCTGTCCCCTTTCCTCTTTGTTGTTGTTATCGACTTCATCATGAGGAAAACGATGAAAGATCCGAACTTTGGTGTTAAATGGATAAATAATAGGTTGACAGACCTTGACTTTGCCGATGATATTGCACTGCTCAGCCACACGCCGGAGATCCTACAAGAGATGACCAATAATTTAAACAAAAATGGAGAGATGGTCGGATTACGAATCAGCTATGGGAAGACAAAAACATTGTCAGCTGGTGATGGATCTGACCCCCACATTGTGATCGGTCAGGAAGAGTTGCAATGCGTCGAGAACTTCCCTTACCTTGGAAGCTACATCTCTAGGAAAGGCGACGCGGAAGTAGATGTACGAGCGAGGATAGGCAAGGCATCAGCAGTGTTCCAAAGACTACGTCCAATATGGTCCAGTAACACCATCAGAAAGGACATAAAACTACGTCTTTACATGTCAATCGTAATACCAACAGCGATATATGCCTGTGAAACGTGGAAGAATACGGCGAGGATATCAAAAAAACTAGACGTATTTCATCGACGATGTCTCCGGTTCATACTGGGCATATCGTGGAGAGAACACACCACAAATGAAGAAGTGATGAGGAGGGCAGGTCTGGACAGCCTGCATCACATAGTTAAGTCTCGACGACGAAGACTAGCGGGACATATCCTACGCCTACCAAGAGAGAGAACAGCACATGTAGCAATGGAATGGGTGCCTGAAGGTGGAAATAGAAGGAGAGGAAGGCCGACTAAGACCTGGCGCAAGACGTTTAAAGAAGATCTGGCAGAGATGGAAATCTCCTGGAAGAAATTGCCAAAGAAATTGCGAAAGACCGTAGTAGATGGAGAAAGCTCGTCACCCGATGTCCCGAAAGGAACAGGAGGAACTAAGTCTAAGTAAGTAAGTAAGGTCAGGGAGGCTCCCATTAAGACAATTATATGCAGCTATCATGGAAGCCACCCTACTGATGTAACTGGATAGTGGACTTTGCCCTGATCACTGGCTCTGAATGGAGTGGCCAGCTGTAAATCTGTATTGGTCTAGTGTAGGTGCTCTGCCTGCCATTCTCCCAGTGTCAAACTGAATGCCTCCATGTGGGCTGTAACTATATTGTGTAATGGGAATCCCTGCTGCTCTGGCAGAGTCTGAGCAACCAACATCATGCTTGACCAAACCACAGCAAATGTATCTAAATTATCACACACACCTTCTCTGAATGGTATATTGGGTGGTTTGGTAACACCGATGTCCGTTCGAATAGCATCTATTTTATCATAAAAAAAGTTGCGAAACTCGTTGATAAGTTTTTCCACAGAATCATGCTGAAGTAGTTGGGTACTCTACTTCTTATCACACAGCGTGTTGATGAGGGCAGATAGTTTATTTGAATCACCCTTAGCTTCTGAGATAAAGTGAGATAAATGGTCAGTTCGTTTGTTGTTCAGTGCGTTGACTTATGTGTACCTAGCATGATGGAATGACAACAGAGTGTCATGATTTTTATCCAGTCTCCAGATCAATTCAGCTTTACATCTTTGCGACTAAGGTGCTTTGAGTTCATCATCAATCCATGGCACAAATGGCCTCACTACCCTAATTTTGGATTTGGTGGGTGTGTGCCTATCCAACAACTGTCTTAATGCTGTATTGTATTCACCAGCTAGATGATTGATATCCGTGATGCTCAATAGTGCATTAGCTACACATTAGCTATACCCTTGAAGTCAGTGCTGAAAGCGTTGTTATCAATTTGTGTAGTAAAAGTGCTTTGAAAGTAGCAGTAGTGACATGATGGTTTTATGAATACGGTGGTCGGTATGTCACATGCACATCAACTTTCGTCTTTTCCCACAATAATTCATAGTTAGCAAATTAAAAGGAACATCACTTTACAGCGATTACCATTCTTCCACAGTATACAGATATGTCCACCAGTTCTGCCTGACAGTCTAGGATTGTTCTTGAGATGACAGCCATTGTTAGTTCCTCGCATTTGACCGCATCACCAGATGTCAATCAGGTCTCCGTTATCAGAACGATATCAGTGTCATTAGTAACGATGTACTCACTGACGTCTGCAGTTTTGTTCCGCACACAACACGGATTCACAAGAGCGAGTTGGATGTCCCTTGTCCGTCACGATGGTGTGTTTACTCGCTTAACATGGATTAGATTGTTCAGATTAGCTCCAGTCCGAGCATCACGAATATTGAGCAGTTTCTCTGTTGCTGTTGTTACTGCTGTCGCCATCACTGCTGCTGCTGCCGCCATCGCTGCTTCTGCCGCCGTTGCTGTTGTCACTGCTGCTGCTGTTGTCGTTGTTGATGCCACTGCCAAAGTTGCATGCGAGGTTGCGTCATCACTGTGCATAATTGAAGTTGTGCAGATATCAGTGGTGTATGTGTAATGTTGCCATAAAATATATTAGTTAACACTGTTGGCACCCGATAATGCAGCTTTATGAAAGTTCCTATCGAATATAGTTAATGTCGGAATCGAATGATAGTGGTTAATTCCGCAGGGTTTCTCAGTGTGTTTTTGTCATGGAACAAATCTTTAATAACCGAAGCGTTTGTAGAGTCTTCAGCGGTATCGTTTGTTTGGCCTTCATTGCGATGGGAAAGTAATTTTACTTATTTATTCACTTATTTAAATAAAAAAATAGGTTTCAGTATCTGTTATGTTCCAAATGGTGGCAACTGAAGACTCCAGTTAGACAATGGTGATGCAAGATTCCCAACATTAAAACATACTGATTTTATTTTAACCGATGTGAATTTTAAAGCAATTTTTTCAGTTTAAAAATAAAACCCAGGTACTTGTGATATTAGCTGTGGTATGAGTAGACCAATATGGACGATGTGTTGACTTCAGAACTGGGAGGAAAGGAAGTCTTGAGATCGACGGATTCAGCTTTGCAGAGGGAGAAACTGGAGGAGTATCATGCATGCTGAACACACGCGGCAACATGTAAATTGGTAAGTCTCACAAATATATTGTACTTAAAAATGCAGCATGGAACAATCATAGGAAACATGCATGGCATTGCATACAACTGTCCCAAGTTATGCAAATATTCATCAAATGTCTCATATAAATACTTCTTCAAACTGTCTCTTGCGTCTCTGTAGGTAGCGCCATGTGGCACACAAAATACCAAACTAAGCACTTGGTTTCTTACCTAACCGTGAAAATGATCACCATACAAATGATCAAGTTATTCCTTCTGATGGATAAGTATTTTTTAGTTTGTGTAATAATTGATGTATCCACTACATCGCGGTTTTGCTTACATCACAATTGAATTTTGCACGTGACCTCCGTCAAGTTTTGCTTTGCCAACAATGTTGTTAATGGTTATATATATGTGAATTACATTACTATTGCTGCATGACATCTCCTAATTGAAACATTCCCACATACAGTGGTCACTTTACAAACTTTGCGTTACATTTTTGCTTTGTGACCAGAATTTCAACAAAATATTTGACGGAATGTCCGAACCCACTACATATTTTCTGATGACTTGACAGAGGTTTTGCTAGGCAACAGGTCAGGTGATGGAGAGGTTATCTGTAGCGTGTTCGGCCAGTATTGCCAGAGTGTTGACAGTGGTTGTTATGCTTCAGGTGGCGTGCCTAACCTGGACGGCATGACATTTGGTCAGCACAAGAAGATGCTGGAGGGTTGTGTCAGAAACCTGCACATCCAGGGCAAGGACCCCTTGACCTCACCACTGACGCTGTCGGGGTATGTCGTGGCGCCCTGACATCCCTCTTTGCTGCAGCCGTCCAGTTGCTACAGTGTTTTTGTTTCTTTATGTTTTGGGGCTAGTTTTGGAGACAGTTTTTTCTTAAACAAAATGTATTATTTTGTCAGCTTTATTAGTTTTATTAACAGAAATGTAACCGATTAAAATTATATATCTCGGCTGGTTGATACTTGATTTGAAACTTATGTTGCCAACAGAATTATTAGGTTAACTAATGTCAGAATGAATTGTACTATTAGCCTATAGATGTGAATTCTTTGTAATTTTACTTTATTTGTATACATTTTTTAGCAGTAAAATGTTGTCTTTGAATGTTGAAGGGCAGATTCACAAAGCAATGTTAATATGGTGGAGAGATAAGGTAATTATGTGCGATCATACTACTAGATCATGCCAACTGAAGTGAAGGTCTGATACAAAGTATTTATTGTGCACAAATGCCAAATATGCCAAATACTTCTTGAATATTTTTCCACACAGAAACAGAGTTGTAGGGGAAAGAAATCTTGTGATGTATTTTATTAGAATGTACAACATTTGACACAGTCCCACTGATATATATTTATAACAGACATACATACAGACAGACAGACAGACAGACAGACAGTATTTTTTGTGACCATCATAAGCACATAAACTACAATATAATATTCATTGGAAGGTCAGGGAGGCTCCCATTAAGACAATTATATGCAGCTATCATGGGAGCCACCCTACTGATGTAACTGGATAGTGGACTTTGCCCTGATCACTTACTAGGCTGTGAGTGGAGTGGCCAGCTGTAAATGTGTGTATTGGTCTAGCCTAGTTAATTTTCTTTAGTGTACCTTTTGTTCTCAAATAATCTGTCCTCTTAGTTTTACAAATGAAGACATAATCTGGCATAACTTGATAGGTTTTTGTAGCAGTACATTTGTACTTCCAATGTATCATTGCAACATAACATACACACTGAATGTAATATTTCCATGCAATCCATTTGCATATATAATGTAAAACTTCAACAGCACTTTTCTTCATTTTTTGACCCCTACCATGTTCAATGTGCCACAACTTCGCCAATTTTTGTAGCAGTCATAATTTTTGAAACTGTAAAAGCACCCTACCCAACCTTTACAAGAATGAAAGAAAACAATGTTAACATTTTTCTGACTTATCACTCATTTGGTCAGCTGGGGTCACATATAGACGTATTAATCCAAAGGACTTCAGGGCCACTTGGCCCATTTTTTTTCATAAATGTTCTTATCTATTTATTATATATATGTTTTAATGTTTTTTAACAATCTTATTGAGTACATTCCATGTTCTAGTATTGTGATGCACCTCTGAATTATTAATTACCATATTTATGGTGCAGAAGAATGCTGTTGAATTATTATTATAAGACAATATTCATCATTACAGAGAATCCATTGATAAATTTAAATGGAGACACCCCAGTCTGAAAAATTCCCAATATGACACATGGTGACATTGTTTCCTTATTTCCCATGTAATTATCTTCGTATTATAATTTTCCAGAAATGTTTTTATCTATTTATTATTTATATATAATGTATGTATATATCAATGATCTTAAGGCCAGACACCCCAGTTGAAATGGTGTTTTTACCAAAAATTCTGAAAATGGTTTTCTGCCAGATTATTATACCTTTGTATGCATACTATCAATAAAGTTCACTTCTATGACAATTACGTACCTCTAAGTGAGTTTTAATCATGGATCAAGCATGTCGATATCATGTAATGAAATCCATTATGCAATCTTTGACAGCCATTTTCTCAAAAACATTTTTCTTCAAATTTCTGCATTTGGAAACAGGATATCTCTTGGAATAATTATGCTATATAAATAATGTTTTTTCAGTGTTGCATTCAGCATATTCTACTGTGTGCAATGATCAGACACTTTTTTAAAATCATGAATAGTTTGAAAGATATAGCCATATTTGTTGCCAAAAAACTAGATTTTGTTTCGTATTTTACCAAAAAATTATTTAAAAAATAAAAACACAACATTTCAAAAAATGCTGATCATTGCACAATAGAATATACAGAGAACATGGATTTGCAAGAATTATAACTATATATGGATTCAATAAAAAATGGCAGTGTTTCCAAATTTGCCAATATTTGCTCAAAATGGTGGCCATTTTGTTTGTTACCATGGAAACGGGGGGTCTGGCTGAAAAAAGTTCAATATATATTTTACTCAGTAAGACCCATTTCATGCATTGGGCATACAAAATTGAACTGTTTGCACAAATTAAAAAATAATCCTATCTACCTGCCGTGTCTGGCCTTAATGGGTACAATCCATGTTTTAGTATTATAATGCACCTCTGAATGGTGGAGTGGAGACACCATACTCTTAAATATTGTTTTCTAAAAAGCTGATCTATCTCATCAGAAATTAATTGTATGAAGTTAGTATGTTACTATCGTAAATAAAATGTCTCATGAAAAGAAATGTCAAAAAACTGTTGATAGCAGTGACAAGAAAGTATCCCAGTGAATGGCAGACATCAACTGGATGTTCCCTTAGTTTTTCAAATGGTTCAGTATCAGATATATAATATATCACCATAGTTGTTATACTGGTTGGGTGGACTAGTGAATTATGCAGCATATACAGAGCAGCCTTGTGTTGTAGAAAGAAGAAGTTCCGCATGATCAAGTTTGGCACCAACGTTGATTTGTCTAATGAGAAGAAATGGAAGACACAACTCCAGGAGTTGGGAAAACTTCCTGCCTTCACACGAGTAAGTCTCCCATTGTCTCCCTCATTCCCTCCCTCCCCTCTCCCTCCCTCCCTCTCTTCCTCCCTCTCTCCCTCTCTCCCTCCCTCTCTCCCTCCCTCTCTCCCTCCCTCTCCCTTCCTCTCTCCCTCCAACCATCCCTTCCTCCTTCCCTTCCACACAGGTTGTAGCCGCCAGTAACATGTGCCACTGTAACCATTACAGGTTGTAGCCTCCAGTAACATGTGCCACTGTAACCGTTACAGGTTGTAGCCACCAGTAACATGTGCCACTGTAACCATTACAGGTTGTAGCCGCCAGTAATATGTGCCACTGTAACCGTTACAGGTTGTAGCAGCCAGTAACCTGTGCCACTGTAACCATTACAGGTTGTAGCATCCAGTAACCTGTGCCACTGTAACGGTTACAGGTTGTAGCATCCGGTAACCTATGCTAATGTAACAGTTATAGGTTGTAGCAGCCAGTAATGTATGCCACTGTAACCGTTACAGGTTGTAGCCACCAGTAACATGTGCCACTGTAACCATTACGGGTTGTAGCAGCCAGTAACCTGTGCCACTGTAACCGTTACAGGTTGTAGCATCCAGTAACCTGTGCCACTGTAACCGTTACAGGTTGTAGCTGCCAGTAACCTGTGTCACTGTAACCGATACAGGTTGTACAATCCAGTAACATATGCCACTGTAACCGTTACAGGTTGTAGCCACCAGTAACATGTGCCACTGTAACCGTTACAGGTTGTAGCCGCCAGTAGTATGTGCCACTGTAACCGTTATAGGTTGTAGCAGCCAGTAAACTGTGCCATTGTAACCGTTACAGGTTGTAGCCACCAGTAACATGTGCCACTGTAACGGTTACAGGTTGTAGCAGTCAGTAACGTGTGCCACTGTAACCGTTACAGGTTGTAGCCACCAGTAACATGTGCCACTGTAACCATTACGGGTTGTAGCAGCCAGTAACCTGTGCCACTGTAACCGTTACAGGTTGTAGCATCCAGTAACCTGTGCCACTGTAACCGTTATAGGTTGTAGCATCCAGTAACCTGTGCCACTGTAACCGTTACAGGTTGTAGCTGCCAGTAACCTGTGCCAGTGTAACCGTTACAGGTTGTACAATCCAGTAACATATGCCACTGTAACCGTTACAGGTTGTAGCCACCAGTAACATGTGCCACTGCAACCGTTATAGATTGTAGCAGCCAGTAACCTGTGCCACTGTAACCGTTACAGGTTGTAGCCGCCAGTAACATGTGCCACTGTAACGGTTACAGGTTGTAGCATCCGGTAACATGTGCCACTGTAACCGTTACAGGTTGTAGCTGCCAGTAACATGCTGAGTCACATTGGCCACAAGATCCTTGGAATGAACACGGTGCAGCTCTACATGAAGGTGCCTGGGTCCCGCACTCCTGGTAGGACACCCGTTGTTTCACAACATTTTGTTCCTAAAACCAAACTAACATTGGCAAACATTCTTCAGTAGCTGCACCAAAATCTAGAATCAACCCCGTATTACTTTAAAATCACCTGAAACTATAGCAACCTTTCGTAAAAAAACCTAAAGACTTATTTATTTGAAATCGTATTTCCACCCTATTCTTCGGCAGTCCCTTGCTCTAATGGCGACACTTGCTTGTCCCTGTTAATGATGTGTTAATGTAACCGTTACAGGTTGTAGCCACCAGTAACATATGCCACTGTGACCGTTACAGGTTGTAACCGCCAGTAACATGTACCACTGTAGCCGTTACAGGTTGTAGCCGCCAGTAACATGTGCCACTGTAACCGTTACAGGTTGTAGCCACTAGTAACATGTGCCACTGTAACCATTACAGGTTGTAGCCACCAGTAACATATGCCACTGTGACCATTACAGGTTGTAGCCACCAGTAACATGTACCACTGTAGCCGTTACAGGTTGTAGCCACTAGTAACATGTGCCACTGTAACCGTTACAGGTTGTAGCCACCAGTAACATGTGCCACTGTAACCGTTACAGGTTGTAGCCACCAGTAACATGTGCCACTGTAACCGTTACAGGTTGTAGCCGCCAGTATTATGTGCCACTGTAACCGTTATAGGTTGTAGCAGCCAGTAACCTGTGCCACTGTAACCGTTACAGGTTGTAGCCGCCAGTAACATGTGCCACTGTAACGGTTACAGGTTGTAGCATCCGGTAACATGTGCCACTGTAACCGTTACAGGTTGTAGCTGCCAGTAACATGTGCCACTGTAACCGTTACAGGTTATAGCCGCCAGTAGTATGTGCCACTGTAACCGTTATAGGTTGTAGCAGCCAGTAACCTGTGCCACTGTAACCGTTACAGGTTGTAGCTGCCAGTAACATGTGCCACTGTAACGGTTACAGGTTGTAGCATCCGGTAACATGTGTCACTGTAACCGTTACAGGTTGTAGCCGCCAGTAACATGTGCCACTGTAACCGTTACAGGTTGTAGCTGCCAGTAACATGCTGAGTCACATTGGCCACAAGATCCTTGGAATGAACACGGTGCAGCTCTACATGAAGGTGCCTGGGTCCCGCACTCCTGGTAGGACACTCGTTGTTTCACAACATTTTGTTCCTAAAACCAAACTAACATTGGCAAACATTCTTCAGTAGCTGCACCAAAATCTAGAATCAACCCCGTATTACTTTAAAATCAGCTGAAACTATACCAACCTTTCGTAAAAAAACTAGACTTATTTATTTGAAATCGCATTTCCACCCTATTCTTCGGCAGTCCCTTGCTCTAATGACGACACTGGCTTGTCCCTGTTAATGATTTTGTCCAATGATTCTTGTATGTCGCGCCTCTAAGCTCAAATTCCTTCAGGGGGATATTGGCACTATCGACATTTATTTTGTTATTGTTAGTTCCCTTGTAATTATCTTCACATTGAATGCCCCATTCCTCCCAAGTGCAGGGGTGTGTTTAGGGGGGCATGACCTGTTTTGGCAATAATAATCATAATAATAACAAATTTCTATAGCGACTGTATCATCGCAGGCCTCAGCTCAGATGTGCAACATGCAAGAATCAAAGCAAAAGCAACGGACTGCCCAAGATTTACGCTGTGAATGAATTAGTTCCAGATTTTCAAGTGTGTCCAGTGTAGACATCTTTCATTAAGGAGAGGTGTCCACTGAGTACTTGCATAAATTAATACAGTCTGAATGATTTACCTTCCAATACTGGGGTATAACCACCAAGTAAAACAAAATATGAAATACATAATCCTTGTTAAATGTGTGTATCAATATTATGCACATTTGAGAGAAACGAATGACTAGTGCTTGTGGTACTTGGGTGGAGCGCCGTGGTGCAGTGGCTAGAGCTTCAGACTCTCGACCGAGAGAACCCAGGTTCGATTTATTGTGCAGCAATGTCGAACCTTGCACAAGTTCGTTCACTCTACATTGCTCCAGTTCACTAGGATGTATGAATGAGTATGTTGCTCTAGACAGTGGTGAATATTTAATTTAATTGCAGTGTGGCTGGATGCTTCCTAGAGAAGTCGAGATGGTGTTCGATTAAACAGATCTGTCAGGAAGTAAAGTGTAATGTGCTTTGAGCAGTCCTTTTTTAGTGCTTGAAACCTTGTTATTTGAGAAATCAGCAAGATTTTGTTAATATGTTTCCTCGATAGGCCACCAGGAGAACTTGAGTTACGCCGCAGTGAACATCAACATTGGGCCAGGAGACTGTGAATGGTTCGGGGTGCCAGAGAGCTACTGTGGGTCATTCACCAACTGTGTGAACAGTAAGTGGGGGTTTGGGGCATCATACACCTACTGTGTGAACAGTAAGTGGGTGTTTGGGGCATCATACACCAACTGTGTGAACAGTAAGTGGGGGTTTGGGGCGTCATACACCAACAGTGTGAACAAATAATTGGGGTTGAATATACAAAACTGTTCACATACAGTATGATATCTTTAAAATAAATTTCTTATATTTGAAAACATACTTCAGGGAATCAGCAGGACAATTTAATTAAGGTTTGTATTCAGTTACAAAAATCCCTAAGTTTAACTGGCGAAGGATATTATCAAAGCTACTGGTATGTAAATCATTGTTTATAGTTTTATAGGACTTTTAATATCTATGTGGTTTACTCAAAGTAATCTTTTATTTTGTTTGTGTTAGTAGGAATGACGTCAACTATTTGACCGGGTCCTGGTTGTGTTTGTAGGAATGACATCAACTATTTGACCGGATCCTGGCTGTGTTTGTAGGAATGGCATCAACTATTTGTCAGGATCCTGGTTGTGTTAGTAGGAATGACATTGACTATTTGACCGGGTCCTGATTGTTTTTGTAGGAATTACATCAACTATTTGACTGTCCTGGCTGTGTTTGTAAGAATGGCATAAACTATTTGACTGGGTTCTGGATGTGTTTGTGGGAATGGCACCAATTATTTCACCAGGTCTTCGTGTTTGTAACAATGGCATCAACTATTTGACCTGGTCCTCATGTTTGTAGCAATGGCATCAACTATTTGACCGGGTCCTGTGTGTGTTTGTAGGAATGTCATCAACTATTTGACCGGGTCCTGGTTGTGTTTGTAGAAATGGCATGAACTATTTGACCGGGTCCTGTGTGTGTTTGTAAGAATAGCATGAACTATTTGACCGGGTCCTGGTTGTGTTTGTAGGAATGGCATGAACTATTTGACCGGGTCCTGTGTGTGTTTGTAGGAATGCCATCAACTAATTGACCGTGTCTTGGTTGTGTTTGTGAGAATGGTATCAACTATTTGACCGGGTCCTAGTTGTGTTTGTAGCAATGGCATCAACTATTTGACCTGGTCCTCATGTCTATAGGAATGTCATCAACTATTTGACCGGGTCCTGGTTGTGTTTCTAGGAACGGCATGACCTATTTGACCGGGTCCTGTGTATGTTTGTAGGAATGGCATGAATTATTTGACCGGGTCCTGGTTGTGTTTGTAGGAATGGCATGAACTATTTGACCGGGTCCTGTGTGTGTTTGTAAGAATGCCATCAATTATTTGACCGTGTCTTCGTTGTGTCTGAGAATTGTATCAACTATTTGACCGGGTCCTGGTTGTGTTTGTAGCAATGGCATCAACTATTTGACCTGGTCCTCATGTCTGTAGGAATGTCATCAACTATTTGTCCGGGTCCTGGTTGTGTTTGTAGGAACGGCATGACCTATTTGACCGGGTCCTGTGTGTGTTTGTAGGAATGGCATGAACTATTTGACCGGGTCCTGGTTGTGTTTGTAGGAATGGCATGAACTATTTGACCGGGTCCTGTGAGTGTTTGTAGGAATGCCATCAACTATTTGACAATGTCTTGGTTGTGTTTGTGAGTATGGTATCAACTATTTGACCGGGTCCTGGTTGTGTTTGTAGGAATGCCGTCAACTATTTGACCGTGTCTTGGTTGTGTTTGTGAGAATGGTATCAACTATTTGACCGGGTCCTGGTTGTTTTTGTAGCAATGGCATCAGCTATTTGAACTGGTCCTCATGTTTGTAGGAATGTCATCAACTATTTGATTGGGTCCTGGTTGTGTTTGTAGGAACGGCATGAACTATTTGACCGGGTCCTGTGTGTGTTTGTAGGAATGGCATCAACTATTTGACCGGGTCCTGGTTGTGTTTGTAGGAACGGCATGAACTATTTGATCGGGTCCTGTGTGTGTTTGTAGGAACGGCATGAACTATTTGACCGGGTCCTGTGTGTGTTTGTAGGAATGCAATCAACTATTTGACCGTGTCTTGGTTGTGTTTGTGAGAATGGTATCAACTATTTGACCGGGTCCTGGTTGTGTTTGTAGGAATGCCATCACTATTTGACCGTGTCTTGGTTGTGTTTGTGAGAATGGTATCAACTATTTGACCGGGTCCTGGTTGTGTTTGTAGCAATGGCATCAACTATTTGACTGGGTCCTTATGTTTGTAGGAATGACATCATCTATTTGACCGGGACCTGGTGGCCTAATCTGGAGGACCTGTTTGAGAATGACGTTCCCGTCTACCGGTTCATCCAGAAGCCGGTGACCTTGTGTGGGTCAACGGCGGCACCGTCCACAGGGTTCAAGCCACTGTAAGTGACCACAGCCAGCTTATGTAATAATTATATTGTTTCTCTAACTTTGGAGCTTTGTAAGTGCATCCCCACCGAGGCGCCAAAAACGTCCACTCCCCTGTTTCTAGATTGCCTAGCTTCCAGGCCTCTTATTTAGCAATTGGCTGTGTACTTCGAGAAAACACACAGGTAGTTATTTAGAGTTACTTTCTTTTCTACGGTGTACAGATTATGTTGTC
Source organism: Paraescarpia echinospica (assembly GCA_020002185.1). Lineage (NCBI taxonomy): Eukaryota > Metazoa > Annelida > Polychaeta > Sabellida > Siboglinidae > Paraescarpia > Paraescarpia echinospica. Next base: position 41,111,763 of record CM034537.1, read on the forward strand.
AGTCATTCCCCTACAAAACACTATTTAAAAATTTTGCAATTTAATACCCACTTTGTCATGTCAGGTCATATATGATGCATCATTTTTTTCAGTGCTAGGTTCTCATTATCTGAGTTTAAATATGTTGATGATTAATGTGCCGCAGCAAACTGGTTATTACGCCTCGCATGAGAGCCAAAAATAGCTGTCTAAATCACATCAACGTTTTGATTTGGGCAGACACGTCTCCCTTATAATTTCTTCATTCAATGTCCGGGATATTTTCCTTGACAAATAATGCTAAAGTAATGCAATACTAAATTATGGTATGAGCATTGGTTTTTCCACACATCCCAATTTAAAAAATTTTTTTTTAATCTTTGCTTAGTTTTACCAATGAATAAAAAATACTGATATTTCAACAAATGAGGTGTGATTTTAATGCTTATAATCTGTTGAATCCAGAAAAAGGTGTAATACTATATTTTACAATTGTTCAACTTAATACCCACTTTGTCATGGCTGGTGACACACTGTGTAGAAAGACGACTCATTCTGCCAATAATATCTATAAAAATGTTGCAATTTAATACCCACTTTGCCGTGGAACATCAAACATGTAGAGAGACGAATCTTTCTGCCTTCCTTTGACAGTGTCGGTTTGTGTGTGTGTCGACAGGGCTGGTGCAGCAACATCGCGTGGAACGTGGGACCGTTGACCTTCAAGTAGTACATGCTGTCAGCCGAGCGCTACGAATACAACAAGCTACAGCTGTGCAAGTCGCTAGTTCCCATGGTGCAACTGTCGTAGAACCTCGCACGCAACGTCCACGTCACCGACGCGAGACTCTACAACCTCATCAAGACATGTCTGTGTCACTCTCTCCGACATAGTCGCGTCGTCATCGACTACGCCCACTCTCTAGGCAAGTTCTACGGACACACAGAGAATGAGGCGGCGCACTACTGCAGCAATTGCGAGGTTGGTGTCACACAAAATGATGCATCATGTAAATTTTATATACAAAAAATCTCATTGATGATATATAAAGGGGTGTTCTCGTAAGTGTAGTTTTTGTATTGGTTCAAACCACCACCAATACCTGGTGTTGGGGTTTTAGGTTTTGAGTGATCCGAAATCTTTGTGAACTTATATGACCATATTTGTGAACTTATGTGATCATCTTTGTGAACTTTGCGACCATATTTGCGAACTTATGCGACCATCTTTGTGACAAAAAAGTTACCACCTCCTGTGAGGTGAATTAGAGCACCTTTGGGCGGCCAGTATGTTACAATAGATATATTCTACACTGCTAATTATGATTTTATAATAACAACAAACAGACAATCTCCCTTTATATCCTAAAAAAATTTATGATCATAGAAATCACTTCTTTTAAAAAAGTAATTGAAATAATATCCTTTCTAAAATGATTTCTTTTGTGGTAATGTATTTACAATGCGTATTTATATATTTTTTCAAAACTGTCGGGACTTTACATAAAATAGCCAATCAGATTTCTGAATTTGATGTCATGTGATGTGAGCTTGGCATTGCTACCACCAGGTGGAGGTGTTCAACATCCTGTTTGTGATGGAGCAAGACAAGAAGCACGTGGTCGAGTGTCTGGAGTGTGCGAGACGTGCCAGTAACATCCTCGACGGCTTCGTTGTTCTCAGTCAGTACAAGATGGACGACCTAAAGAGTGTCTACGATAACTTTCACCTCAGTACTGCTGCCACGACAACTGGTACTGTCGCTACAACGACTGGTACCGCCCCCACGACAACTTGTACTGTCGCCACGACCGGCACTGCGGTGAGGATTTCTCCTTGTTCTTGAGCTTGTGTTGAAGTCTCCCTCCTCTGTGGCCTATTTTCTATCAGCTGACTCTGTTTTCATCCCCTCTCTCTTTCACTCTCTCTCCCTCCCTTCCTCCCTCTCTTTCCCTCCCTCCATCCCTCCTTCACTCTTTCTCCCCCTCCCTCCCTCCATCTCTGCCTTCCTGCCTCCTTCCATCACTCCCTCTCTTTCTCTCCCCCCCTCTCTCCCCCCTTCCTCCCCCCTCTCTTACTCAAGTTAGATAGAATAACATACATACATAAATTAGCTCAATTTACATATACATATGTGCGGTTGATTTTTGGGGAACGCCGTCACACATAGCAGCTTACATACATCCTTATTTAATAATTATACACAACTAATATTTACAAAAGAATACATAATTATAATATTTGTTTTCTGTTTTCAGACACCAGCACCACAGCCTGACACACAGTGTAGTTAACTCAGTGTCAAGACAGTCTTCATGCTACAGCTACATATGTACTTCAGACTCCAGCAACACAGCCAGACACACAGGGTAGTTAGCTCAGTGTCAAGACAGTCTTCATGCTACAGCTACAGACATACTTCAGACTCCAGCACCACAGCCAGACACACAGGGTAGTTAGCTCAGTGTCAAGACAGTCTTCATGCTACAGCTACAGACATACTTCAGACTCCAGCACCACAGCCAGACACACAGGGTAGTTAGCTCAGTGTCAAGACAGTCTTCATGCTACAGCTACATACATACTTCAGACTCCAGCACCACAGCCAGACACACAGGGTAGTTAGCTCAGTGTCAAGACAGTCTTCATGCTACAGCTACAGACATACTTCAGACACCAGCACCACAGCCAGACACACAGGGTAGTTAGCTCAGTGTCAAGACAGTCTTCATGCTACAGCTACAGACATACTTCAGACACCAGCACCACAGCCAGACACACAGGGTAGTTAGCTCAGTGTCAAGACAGTCTTCATGCTACAGCTACAGACATACTTCAGACACCAGCACCACAGCCAGACACACAGGGTAGTTAGCTCAGTGTCAAGACAGTCTTCGTGCTACAGCTACATACATACTTCAGACTCCAGCACCACAGCCAGACACACAGGGTAGTTAGCTCAGTGTCAAGACAGTCTTCATGCTACAGCTACATACATACTTCAACAGGCAAGAAATGGTTTCAAATCATGACATCATCAAGCATCACTTACACGAAATCAAGATTATTGTAATTTATTTATTTTTGAAATGAACAGTTTTCTAACTTGTGAATGTGTTAGTGTGTTTCAGTGATAGTCAGACTGAAACTGTCTGACGATGGATTTCCGTTCAGTCGTGCTGAGTCTATCTGATGGTGGAATTCATTTCAGTCTCATTAGTGTGGGTTAGACTTGTGTTGTACTTTACAGGATTGTGACACAAGACAGAAAATTTCCAAACGGACAGCTCCATCAGACAAGAAATTACTTTATTACCCGTATGACCAGTGTCTATTGTATGCGTCAGTCCCTGTAGATATATAACAGATATGCTCATGGTTTATAAAGACACCTCCTCTCAGTACTCTGTTCTATTGTTTCCCCGCCAATATTGATGTATTTAATTATGTCTAATGGTGTAGTTTGTTTTTGCTTTCCCCACTGATGGATGTAAAAGGTAGAATTAAAAGTGTTGTAATTAATTATCCCATACAATGCTGATTAAATATGTGGGTAGGTTAGGTTACCTGTCCCAAGAGGAGAAGGTAGTTTTTTTTTATTTGTTTAACCCTCGTTTGCCTGATGAAGGTTTTCTATATTAAAAATAAACATATGTACATTGAAATTTGCATAACAGAGAAGATTGTACATGAAAGTGGTTGGTTAGTAAATTGTTTTTGATGTTGTAGACAACTGAATATGTTACATTCTCACTCACAGATCTGTGTCACTGAAACTGTTTGTTTTGTTCAAGCGTGTCAACGTATGTTATTTCATGTTTTGTATTTGACATGTTCTCTTCTCCTATGTCTGAAAGTTTGGCTGATTTCTAGGAAAATTTGTGTAAATGAGAATTGTGAGCGATTGATACGGTATTGTATTCATGTGTCATCTTCAGGTGAGACATGAAGGGTGCTGCAGCAATTGGTAATGCAAGATCTCTGCTGTTGTCACAGATGTCATATTTAGTGAGATGTCTTCACTCACAAAATGAAGCAGCCCTTTCAGTGGTGATGTTACCCTTGTGAGTCAGAGGCCACCGAGTGTGTTGCCAGTGCCTTTTGCCAAATACATTGAAACATGTTTGTCATTTGCTTCAGTGGTCACATTTCTCATGAAATGTTATATTTTAATTAACTGTTATAAGTCAAAAATGGTAGTCCCAACTTCTCCAAATTGTCAGAGTAAAGTGTTTGTATTAAAAGAAAGTGAATTTGTTAATTAATTGGTATCAATAAAATGGTCCATGGACACGCATGAACATAGGTATCGGGAATGGACCGTGGCACCTGAGAGGAAAAGCACTTATCCTGCCTCCAAGTTAGCATATTAATTCTTCATAATGTATCATCAGAGTCGGTCACAATGTCAACATGTTAGTCCAATAATACCCAGTCTAGAATTGCGACATGGTGGAATGGTTTCTAAGCTACACTGCAGAATGCAAGCTGTTTTATTTTGACGAAAGAAAACGTTATGACTGACTGAAGTTTAGACGCATGTAGTGCTGTACCGTTGGTGGAAGTATTCAGAAAATCACTGAACTAACATTTTATTTTTATTTATTGTTATTTCCAGTCAACCTGTTGTTGAAAGGTGTGCTTTGTGTATGTAAGCATATTTATTTTCGTTAAATGATCTCATTGTATGTCTCCATTAATATGAAATTGCATCCGTCGTCAAATTTCTTTAACATCACAGAGATTGCGGAGATGAGCTAGATTTGAGTGAATAAAGTGTTTTCTACGAATTGAAATACCTGGTAGTCATGTTTTGTTTTCCTTGTGCACCTAAGGAACAACAAGCTAGTGTCAACTGTTGGCGCCATTATAGTATCTTGATCTTAAACTGCTAACAGGGAATGTCATTCCCTTCAAGTTTCCACTGCAAGAGTGATTAAGTCCCTTTGTGCTTTTAGTCCTTTAGTCCGAAGGTTCAATGGACTTATGCTATCACTCTGCTGTCCGCCATGTGCCGTTAGCTGCCATATCTCGGAAACCGTTCAGCAACTTTTTCTCTAATTTTGCATAGACATATCCTTGGGTACTGCCAGTATGCAAGAGAGATCTGTAAAACTGGTAAAAAAAATTATTTTGCCTGTTTTTTTTCAAAAACTTCAGTAACTTTTTCTCTGATTTTGCATAGATATTTCATGTGGTAGTGCCACTATACACAAGAAATCTGTATTTGATTGAATCATTCTAACCCCCACTGATAAATTTCAAATTCTAAATTATCACATTTTCCCTATTTCTCTACTGCACTGACAGAACCTGGGCAGCTGTAAGCCTCTTTATTGCACTAGCCTAAGCCCACTGCCTGCCATTGTCCAAGTGTCAAACAGAATGCCTCCATGTGGGGTGTGATTAATGTGTAATGGGAATCCCTACTGCACTGGCAGAACCTGGGCAGGCAAGTTTATGATACTGACTTGCTTGTGTGCACCTGGCCAGGTAAATTAGCAAGCATCCCTGTTCCCCATGCTGCTGCCACAGATTTCACCATAGCTGGGTGCCTGTAGATTTTAAGCTGTATCTTCAAAACTATTTATTTTCTATAATTGCAAGTTGTGTTTATTTTGATGTTCATTTAATTATCTTTAAAATGGTTTGACTGGTATCTATTGGTTAAAGATATATTGTCACCTGTAGGTGACAAACATAGAAAATTAATATTCTGGACACGTTTATTGACATCAAATCAAAAAATACATTCTACTTTCTTTTCTATTTACATGCCATGCATTGTGTAGACATGGCACTATGTAAATCGGTTCATTTTGTATCAATATAGACTGAAAACCCAGCTTTGTAAGACTTCTATCTTGGTTGTTGTCATCCTACTTGTGGCTTCTGTGTCACGTCGATGTATGTGTTGACATTGTGATCACTGGTATTTAGACACCTGAAACAACCAAATGTCAACCATTAGAAGAGTTGCATTGTTGCCTTATATTTTAAATGCCAGTATGTTACAATGAAAATCTCAAAAGCACACGGTAAAGAAACGTTAGGTTTTCGTAGTAAATTATTTAATGATTTATCGACATGCTTGTCTAGTTGTGGATATCTGACCTGGTGAAAACTGGTATGCTCATTGGTTCCAAGATGAACACAGTTTATGGTGTGTAGATGTACATTTAGTTGGGTAATGTTGGGTTTTTGTTTGTGTTGGGGGTAATAAGCAAAGTTCACACGATTCAAGTATGTATACTATCAATAGTAACTTGTGTATTATTTATTTTTATATAAAGAAACAATGTTTCCTCAAGAAGAACATTATTTTGTTATTCCCTAACTTGAACTTGTTTGAAACATTTGATATTCTGTAACAATATCTCTTGAAACTTGTATTTACAAACTCAACTGGCAACAACATATTGTTGAATATAATGCACCTTTATGGTAAACACATCAAGAACTGGCATTCAGTTAATTAAGCAAAGAGCAAGTCGATTCGTACTTAAATCTAGAGAAATGAACTCAAAAAGACTAGTTAGTCGCTCATTACCTCTGATCATGAGGTAAAGTAAAAGAGAATTACCTGTTTTAATACACATGTTTGTCTGAAGATATTATTGTTATACCGATTACCAATGCCTAATATTATTCAACATGTGTGTAAATGATCATATATGTGTAAATAAATTTGTTACACAAATTTCATCTTGTTATATCAAGTGTTCATATGACACAGTGAAACCCTGATAATCTAGAAACAATAACATCAGGACATAATATACGTGATTAATTTCTTTAAAAATGCAGACAAATACAGTAGTGATTAATGTCCATACTGTATCAAACATGTCAGTTCAAATTGCACAACCAACAAACGTACCTGGTAAAACAGTCCTGTATGATCCAAAGTTTTGTAAACAACTACATTTAAAACTTGAAAAATTTACTATTGCATTACAGCAGTGCACATCCAAGTACTGCACCCATCCTTGGCAAACACCCCAGAAGATGTATGTATCAGCAGTATAGTCTCTCATACTAGAGTACAGTTGTAGTTGTCGAACATTAGCATGTGGTCGCCTACTGATGTCTTTCTGTAGAAAGCATGCAAGTTTGCTCATTTCCTCCTAATGCTAATTTGCTGAGCTATTTCCAATATTTGTTTAAGTGGAATTAACTTAGTTTAGGTGAAGTTATTGTAAATGGCTGAAGTTATTGAGTGGAATAAGTGTGTGTGCACAACCAGCAGTGTTTGGATATTAAACACCAGCAGAGATCGAACCTGCCACACACAACACTGAAACACTATTGTCATAAACAACACAGTTCAACAGTTTTTAAACAAACAAATGACATAGTATGTCTGCATTTACAACGCAATACTTTAACAGCATTCGGTCACAAATGTATAATAATACAATATATACTTGTTACGAAACTATCTGAACAAACCTATAAACCCACTTTTTCTGTGTTAGGCTCCCAACTGTTTATATTCTCGCTTGTTATATTAAGCCGCCGGCCCGCTCCTGTAACAGAAAACCAATTTTGCATTACATATTGGAATAATTAAATTTTACAGTTCAAATAATAACTAATTCAAACATATTCCATACAAAGAACTTGTGAAAGTAAATTACATTTGCATGCTCTTCCAAAAATCACATTTAGTTACATGTACATTAAGTAAGGGGCCGTCTAACAAAGCACAGAGGGAGTTATGTGGGCAAGCGTGACGAAGCGCTACATGAGTGTGGGGGTCTCTGAACCAGTCTTACGTAACGAAACATAATATTTCAAAAGTTTATTTACATTTACATACGTTTACAGCATTTCAGTGGAAAACCAGCTACATACACTAAAAATGTTAAAACCCCAGATAAATTTCAAGAGCATTCCAACAGAAAACCATTTCTACTATTATATCAACATTTAGAATCACACAAAAAATGACGCAAACTCATATGTGCAATCCAGTACATGGATTATGTTAAATTGAAATGGCTTGACGAGCATGATGTGGACGTTCACAGCCAATCCCCTATTTCAGAAACTGTATTGGTGTTTTGACCCCAAAAATCCCCTTGGGCAACACAATGAATCATTGGGAGGAAATTTAGTGTGGGGATAGACACGTCACCTCTCATTAGAAGTGCTTAATGTTGAGGCAAATATGTCAGAAGAAAATTAACAAAGCAAAATCAATTATGGAGATAATCTGACGTACTTTCGATCACATGGATAAGAAGTCTTTTTCTACAACTTGTAAGTCTCTCGTTCGTCCACACATTGAACACGCTAATCAGGTATGGAGTCCTTTCTTAAAGGCACATGTTACAGATCTTGAAAATGTTCAGCACAGTGCAACCAAATCAATTCCTGGTTTCAAAGACCTTGAATACAAAAAACGTTTACAGAGACTGGAATTACCAACTCTATCATACCGTCGCCTCAGAGGAGATATGATTGAAATGTATAAGATACTAACAGGGAAATATGACCCAGCAGGCTTATGCAATGTTGTTACATTGAGAGATAACGAAGCACGTACGAGAGGGCACCACCTAAAAATATTTAAAGAAAGGTGCTGATTAAATATTAGAAATAACTCATTTATATACCGATGCAAAAATGTATGAAACCATTTCCTACAGTTTGTAGTTGACGCTTTGCCGATGTAGTCGTTTGACACAAAAATAGATAAGTTATGACAAAACCACCCTGTGAAAACTTAATACACTGCCCCACTCCTATCTTGGATTGTGCCAGTCACATGTGCACAGTAGGAGCAGATGTCAAAAGCGAGAGCTGGCATGTAAGAGACAGAGGCAGTAATGCCTACTCAAGCCAGAAGAGGACCTGTAAGAACTTGAAAGATGTTATTCACTTTACTTTTCACGTCTTGAAATGGCCCAGGTACATTGAAGTTAATTTATACATACATACATACATACATACATACATACATACATCCTCTTCGGTCTTCAGGCAAATTTGCCTATGTACCGCTCTTTAACCAATGTTGCTTTATAATCAAATTTGACAGGCTGGTGCATCCATAATATATCGAGTCGGTTTTTCAGTGCATTGACTGTTGGAGCTGTAACAATGGTTTCGGGTGAGGTGTTCCATACATCAATTACTCTCTCGCTAAAGAAGTGTCTCCTTATTTCTCGTTTACTCCTGTTTTTATACAACTTTAAAGAATGCCCCTTTTTAGGACCTTTAGTCTCGTTTCTTAATCATAATGTTTTAATTATGGCACCATTCGTGTCGCTCTTCTTTGGACAGCCTCCACAGCATCAATATCATACTGATACTTTGGAGACCAGACTGCTACGCCATACTCCAAAGATGGTCGGACAAGTCCCTTATAAAGATGGAGAAAGGTTGTCTTATCTAGATATTGATACGTACGACGAATTACACCCAGCAACTTGTTTGTATTTGATACAGCCTTTTGGATATATTGTGTGAATCTCAGCTGATCGTCAACCTGGATGCCTGGGTCTTTCTCGACATGGCTACAATCCAGAGGATTTGTACCTGCTGCTGTAGTCAAAGTGTAGTTAAATTCTGGATGCCCATGTCCAATTATCATTATTTTGCATTTGTCCGGGTGAAAGTTTAACTGCCACTTCTCAGCCCATTCCTGTAATTTGTCTAAGTCTTTCTGCAGATCTAAGCAATCTTGTCTTGTTGAAATTTGGTGGTATATTTTTGTATCATCCGCAAAAATATTCATGCCACATTCTACTACATCTGTTATATCATTTATATACAATATAAAAATAATTTATGCAAGACAAAAGAGAGAATCAGGAAGTGGGAGACACTGGAGCCGTTACTGCCTATGATACAGAGCTAACTGCACCAATGATCGGCTCGGGACATCTCATCGGGAGCTCCTCATAACGCTACTCTGGAAAGTAGTGTCACAATCCTGATCTCTCACAGCTGACCCACCCCGTGTGGCTGTGCTTTGCAAGGGAGGGATATATCGGCCCCTAAGCCATACGTCGTTCCCATAGACGTTGTGGTCATCCATGCCACGTGATATAACCCTATATATTGAGCACGTCAAGCTGCAATTAACATAGAAAATTGACCTGCCTATATACCCTGCCAAACACAGGCAGCCGGAATTGTGGTGTGTGAACTTCAACATTAATAAATCTTGCATATCTACAACTATTGAAGTTATTTATTCGTTAGAATGGTGTTAAAACTTTGGTCATATGTTATGCTACATGATATGATGTAGTAAACATATGTGTACGCGACGTACATAATATTACTAATCTATTATATGTATTCTGATGTATGCATGTTCATGGATAGTTATGGTTGACGCCAGTAGGGGCGAATCCAAGATGGCGCACACAGTGGGGAAACTTCCAAAAGTCAAATCATAATTATTGTTTATGTAATATACCAACAACGGTTAAAGTACAATACACAGTGCGGCATCAATGTAGAATTATAAACGAGGAGAGATAATGGGAGAACTTATGTTTACTCAGGTTCTATTAACTGACTAGTCTGTATATATAGTGGTTACAATGTTATGATCTTATGAGGTCTCATTCAACTAGTCAGCGTTTTTCAGAACATTATCGCCAAGCCGACCTTTCTATGCTGGCACTGAGGGTGGTCACTGCCAGGATGCTTGTCGTCCTCAGTGGTGCTTTTACGTCCCAAATTGAGACGGGACCGACATTAAGGTGATCTCCGAGTCACGAGGGATACACAGTCCCCAATGTTGAGAGCCAGGTTTTTATACCAAATTTGCGATACCTGCCCGGTCCGGGTATTGAACTCAAGACGCCGGCATCTATTTTGTGTACTTTAAGTGACGATACATTTGTTTCTAGTACTTTGATCATTGCCAATTAATATAACTATAATCGGCCAAGCACAAGCGTGTGCGTATTTGCATTGTGATTGACAAGATGTTCTATCAACACACTAAGCGAGTGCGTATGTACATGTCTGTCTATATGTGTCTACATTACGATACCATACAAAAGTAACGTTTAAAGACAATAACCATGTTCTTTTCTTGCGCGCGCGTGCCTGCCGCCGTGAAAAGACTAGTCAACAATAACGAATTTTCGTGTTGTACCCATCCAAAGGTAATGTATAGAACAGACTACAACTACATGCTGTTCTAAACATCCAAAGTCCCTACCTTCCTTCAGTTGGCGCTGTTGCAGCCATCTTGCAATGGCTACCCCTTCACGCTGTCTTTTCCGACAGGTGTGTCTGTTGCACTGTTGAAATCACCTGTTACACGAAGCACCATATCGAGCGTCAAGCGAATATTGTTTGTTACATACATAGACTGGCAGCTGGACCCACGCAAGTCAACCATCCACCAGTTAAGTCGGTGTTGTACTGAAACCCGTCGTGTCACCTATATTTCAACCAAGTTATTCCTATTGGTCGTTTTACGCTTCTTAGTCACACATTTACAACAACTGTGAAACTCTTGGCATGTGATTAAGAAGGAACCATTATTGGGCTCGCACGTGATGCCTAGAATACCGGTAGTTGAATCAATGCATTGTCTCTGAGGTAATGCACCGTGACATTGTTTGTGAACGAAGCACAGTTGGCATGCATATAGGAATAGCCTAGTCATTCGTGTTAAATGTGCAAAGATCCATGACCGTACCCATTTACGAGTGAATACAAGAGAGAGAGAGGGGGGGGGGGAGGGAGAGATAGAGAGATATATATATATCTAGATAGATAGATAGAGAAAGAGTGTGTGTGTGTGTGAGAGAGAGAGAGAGAGAGAGAGGGAGAGAGAGAGAACGACAGACAGACAGAGAGAGAGAAAAAAGAGTGAGTGAGAGAGAGACAGACAGAGAAAGAGAGAGAAAGAGACAGAGAGAGAGAGAGAGAGAGAGAGAGAGAGAGAGAGAGAGAGAGAGAGAAAGACAGACAGAGAGAGAGAAAAAAGAGAGAGGCAGAGAAAGAGAGATAGTCAGAGAGAGAGAGGAGGGAGGGAGGGAGGGAAGGATGGCGAGAGGGACGGTGAGAAATAGAGGAGGGAATGAGGCATTGAGAATGGCAGGTAGAGAGAGGAAACAGGGAGAGCTACGGGGAAGATAAGGATGACGTGGTAGAGTAGGGAGGAGACGGGAATGGAGAGGAGGGGACGAGACGAGAGAGGAAGGCGGTGAGAATGAGATGGAGAGGAACATACGCGGAGGGAGAATGACTATGGGTTTTATTTCCCTTCGACCCGACCTTTGCGGAGTATGAGAGAATTTGTCTCTCTAAAGTACATTTTAATAGAACGTATTGTATTTTTAAGAACATCTAGACTTCTATTATAGTAATCAAATCTACTGTAGGTAAAATGTAGACAACACACAATGCATAAAACATTCAGTAACCTAACTGTATTAAATGTTTTAGATCATTTTATAATCAATAGTGCAAACCAAATAATGTAAAATAAACCACGTATTATACATGTATTGCACAATTTGAACTCATTAACATGTAATTATATTACTAGTAAATTTCCTATAAGCCTCAATGTTTCTTCTACGCAATTCGCAATTTCGACAGGGCATTTGTTATGATTACATTAATCAATCTGGAGAGATCTGTCAACTGTTTCACATTATGTACATTAAACAACTGGTTTATTTTAAAAGTATTAGGTCTTATTCTTAAGTATTTCTATTTTGAACTGTCTGCTACTAGTGATGGACATACAAGTACATAATGATATTCATTACCTTGATATCTATTGTTGCATAAACTACAGAGCCTCTGAATATTTTCAGGGACATACTGACCAACAGAAATAGGTAATTTGTGATTTCCACAACTAAATTTACCTCAATTGATTGGGCTGAAGTAGATTAAATACTTCTTGAGCCCTACTTCATATTTACATATTTTGTAATTTGAACACAACCTATTTACATGAATTTAATTGTGCCATGTTTGTCTATTGATGTCTTTCATTTTAAGTTCTAATGTATGCTTCGACCATTTTATATTTCCATGATCATGCCACATGTTAGATAGTCTGCATCCATCAATGATACTCTTGATTTTTAAAATCCACCTTGATTAAAAATTACATGTGTCGTGTAATTTTTGTCAGTCTAAACATAATGTTAGATAGCTTAATTTGTTTGCCACCAATTAAGTGTACCCAAAAGTTTATCATTCTCTTTTCTATAATAGTTGTCACACTATGTCTGCCAACTTCTCCATATACCATACAATTTGTTAAGTTTTAGTAAATTTTACAAACATTTTCTATGGTATATCTCAATCTGCTCTACATTTTTTGATAACCCGAAATTTCACTACCATGTAGCAGAATTGGTATTACAGGCTGGTCAAACAGTTCACACTGTATGTATATCGGTAAATCTAGCTTCCTGGCTTTAGTTCCGAGGTTGAACATTGCACGCCTAGCTTGGTTAACCTGTTTTGTTATGGCTTTTTAAACCGTCCATTATAGTTTAGGCTGGTTCCAAGTTAGATGTAGCTGTCAGTTATTTTTTATTTATTTTGTCCAAACAAGAAGTCTGGGTGTGATCTGACCTTTCCACGAGAGAAGAAAATAACCTTTGTTTTATTAGTATTAACTGATGTCATGCCATGTTTGGCAATAATCACATGCAGCATGCATTTAATGCAGCGTGTAAATCTGCAGGTGTTTCTGCAATAACAATAGCATCAGATAGTAACGCAGGGAGAGGGAGAGAAGAGACATATAGACATAGACAGACAGACAAACTCAGAGAGAGGGGGAGGGGAGGGGAGGGGGCGGGAGGGAGGGAGAAGGATACGGACAATCATACGGACAGACAGACACAAACATATATACAGACACGGACATACACAAACGCACATTGCCAACACTACATCAGAACAGAACTCAAAAAGCAATTGCAGCGCCATTCTATTTTCTTGTTTCTGCCGTTGATGTGCTAATTCTGAATCTTAATTAAAAAAACTGTGGCATCGATTGTTTAATGTTATCCTTGGTGGATATGTTAATGCGTAGAGAAGAGCACACTGTTGCAAAAGGGAACATTAATTAAGAATACTATAATTGTGTATGACATTTGGTGTACACACTGGCAACAATGGGTCGAATTTGTGACACTAATATTATATATTTATATGCGTTGACCAATTTAAAATTGCACTATGAGATCGTCTATAACTACTAAATTCCTAGTAAGGCAACATGTCCGATACACTCTATAATGTATATATTTTTCTCAACTCCAAAAATAATATTGTAAGGCATTTGGTTGTAATCTATCAAGAAAAATTTAAAAGTAATGTATTGTTGATTATTTAAGTAATAAACGCACCATTTAGTGACTAAAAGGAAGCGGCAATAATCACATGGGATGAAAGTCGATTTTATTTAAACAAAACTTGAAATGGTGCATTTTTGTGACACAATCTCATTTTAAGCCAATCATTATATTTGTTTATAAATTCACTTTTTTGGCTCTAGAATGGAGGTCAGTCCCCTAGTAATATACCTGGGAAAGAACGGGATGGAGTAAGAGAGCGAGGAAGTGTGAGAGAGCATGTGAGCCAGATAGCGAGAGCGAGTGGGAGAGAGGAGAGAAGGAGAGTGCAAGTGAGCTAGTGAGAAAGAGAGAGCGAGACAGAAAGAGAGTCAAACATACAGACAGCAGACAGAGACAATGGGAAAGGCAAGGATAGGAAGAGAGACAGAGCCAGGAACAGAGACTTACACAGTGTCACAGGCATAGGCAGGATTAGAGGCAGATATAGGAAGGCAAACATACAGTCAGCAGGCAGGCAGTCAGACTGGCAGGAAACAGGACGGAGGGAGGAGATACAGAGAGGCAGTGACTGGGGCAGAGATTGGCAGATAAATATACAGCCAGCAGTCAGGCGGACAGACAGACAGAAAGACAGAAAGACATGCATCCAGGTAGATAGGCAAACAGGAGAAAGAAGAGATACAAAGAGGCAGATCGAGACACAGGCAACGGCAAAGACTGCATGACGCAGATATAGGCAGATAAACATACAACCAGCAGGCAGGCAGCAGACATACATACAGACAGGCAGACATACCGACAGGCAGGCCGACAGACAAGACAGACGGACAGGCAGGCAGGCAGACAAACAGAGAGGCATAGAGGCAGACAGTCAGAGAAACATACATGCTGAGAAGCTAGGAGGTAGACCGGCAGGCAGCAAGGCAGCCAGGCCAGTAGACAGACGGACGGACTGAAGTACTGTCTGTTATAGACTGACATTCTAACAGACAAACACAAAGGAGGGAGATAGAGAGAGAGATTCGGGGAGAGAGGGAGAGTTGGCGAAGGGGAGACGGGGAAAAAACAGACACATAGAGACAGTTATAGGGGCAGGGAGACAGATCGAGAGACAGCGTGCTAGTTGCGACTACAACATCACAACACTGTATTCAAGCAACCAACGCTACATTACTGAATTGCGTCGGCTGTTCTAATATTAGACGTGTTAAACATCATGTAATAGTCATCACTCTATAGGTACTTGTCTGAAATTGTACAGACTAAGAGTCGTGAGAAACTTGTTTTAGCTAAGTACTTCTTTTAACTAGTAACTATCACATTATGTAAAGTCAAACGTATGCACACGACATACCTATACATCACAACAATTAGTTAAAATGCATGCTAGATATGTAAGTCGTCTGTAAACACAATTTAACATTATACGACACAACACTCCTTCACTCGTTCTACTATAGCTGGCATGCTCGAAGTGACGGGTAATGGGGCAACAAAAAACAATTTAACTATTATATATAATAAACATGAAGAAATAACTCACCAGGTCGTGTATATTGATACACGTAATACGGAGCCGACAGAACTGTACGTGTAGCTTTGTGGACACGTCCATGATCTCTATAGCAAACTGCGACTGGGTTTGGCTCCAGCTATACCCTAACCACGTCTGGCGACTGACATAACAATAGCCTATCCAACCGCTTGCACGAAACAATTCCGCCAGGGTTACATAATACATTATACCTGTAGTGTTACGGATCCTTTGTGGGGTCGTACATGTCAACCGGCCCAAAACACGAACGGACGATGCCCACGTACATTATTATTTGTAAGTTTACAACTTCATATCTACTCCTTTCCAAACATGTTTTTTTCCATTTTATTATGCCATTACATACAATTACCACCTTCGTGAATTGCAAGCATGACGTGATTTTGACCAATGACTTGTTTTTATTTGTTTGCTCTGTAATATGTTTCAACCACCATTCAATAAATATTAAATGAAATGACTGCCGAATATACCAAAAATCTCAGGTGTCATCAGACATAGAAGACTCCGGTAATTTGGGCATGTGTGTCGTATACCAAACGAAAACCCCCTGAACGTAGCTTTCAGACAAGGTTTTTGTGTATTAGAAGGTTTGTTTTATGAAGCGCAGTATCCAGTCCTAATAACCTTTGTATGCGCTTTACATGTTATCCCTGGTGCACCTATTTCTTCTAACACCTTTATGAGAATTAATTATTACCTTGATGATACAAATATCAAATAAATTTGCGAGCGCGCGTACAAGGAAGCGTTTGCAACGAGGCCATAACATATTGCTTCCTGTAAACTGTTAAGGATAAAAGCATGTGCAGTTACTTCATAAAATAACAAAGTAGTTGTTAACTCTAACCATTGCATACTGCCGGACATGACATCGGAAGACGGGGGAATGTTCACTTTTTTATTCCCCTCAATCGCTCTCAGTCTTAGCGGAGGGTGTATATCTCGCTAACTATGCACAGCTAGTCTAATGGCATCAGCTCAACACTTTAACAGGCCTGGATTATCCACACTGGCACCGCAATATACGAATATAGTAGGTAGATAGTTGATGTAGACCGTCAGACTCTTAATTGAGATTACATGTCCGACGGCTGGGCGACTGAATAAAACAACTTGACATTGATCGTGTATCTAAATGGAAGGTACGCTATTAAAATATAGTTTAGAAAGAAGTTATTTTGCTTGTAGACGACCATGAAATGTGATTT
The DNA here is from genome assembly GCA_020002185.1 of Paraescarpia echinospica. Lineage (NCBI taxonomy): Eukaryota > Metazoa > Annelida > Polychaeta > Sabellida > Siboglinidae > Paraescarpia > Paraescarpia echinospica. The sequence goes on from CM034537.1 coordinate 41,128,820, forward strand.
TGTTTCAAGAACAAGTTTGGCCCTGCCTGACAGATAACATCAATCATACGCACGCAATCACGCACGATCGAACGCTACGTATGTGGCTTAACATTTACTTTATTAAGGTATGATCGACGCTTCGTATTACCAATAAATTTATCTCAGTAATTCGTCGATATATCACATGGTGGCAACGATGCAGATCGTAAGTGAACCTACGCCTGGAGGACGTATGAACATTATTGTTGCCAAACGGGCAGAATAGATGAACATTGTGTATTGAGAACTGAAGCTGGATGAACATTGTATACGAGAAAGCAGTTCGGTTGATCTGGTTTCGCTAAATGCTTAGGCTAAATCAGCGGTGTAATGACTGATCAACGCAACTGTTATGAACTGAGCATAGAAACGAACTGTGTATAATGCCATAATAAGCACTGCACAAGATTGACAGTACGCTTGAAACAAGAGCGCGGCTAGACTTCGATACCGACGCAGTAATGCACACAAACTACACAAGTGAAAAGGCATCTATAAATAAACAAACTGTTGTCTACTGTAATAAATACAGAACACCAAAATGCCTGACCATGCACCACAAATGGATTAATTGGACTACCGCAGACTTAGCAGGAACATTTAAGCTGTTTAAACCGGTAACATCCTTAGGCGCAACCGCAGACAGATACAAGAGACGCCACCTGCGAGACGACGAGTACGGTTCGTTGACGACACATCGCATGCACAGCCAGCGTACCAGCAACGGACAGCACCGCAGCACCAAGATAGTCACGCAAGCGCGAGAAGAACTGCAACTGACGAAACCAAAGAGACGACGCAGAATGCCTACCACACGCGGTCAGGCAGATCTGTGTTGAAGCCTCACAGACCTGATCTATAAGTCCCATCCTCGCAAGCCAGGGCTGTTTGCCATGCAAAACTAACCCTGGCAAATCCCCTGCTCGAAGTGCGGAAGTTAGCTAAGTCAAACTAGTAATTGACTTCGCCAGTCGCGACTGCATCACCCGTGAGAACAGCGCGAATACCCGCCCCAATTTGAAGACGAATAAACAATTTCTGGGAATCCCAATATATAATGACCCGTTCGCCCATTAGCACGAGCAGCTGATCGGTTTGTGTATTCGAATAATTGCTTCTACTTCCTAAACATTGCATGTAACATGAGCCACGGTTGGTTGAAACTAGTTTTATTATGACCACCTGACCTGCCCACATCCACTGATCTAGTGAGTGATTTCATAGGCTGAGCGTAAATTCAGAGTTTCTCAAAGCGATCAGCCAGGGGTACTGCCGGCTGGCACTGACGTAATCAGCAGCAGCGACCCCTGGCGCGCGAGGATGATAAGTCCTGGCAACGGGCGTAGATCAGTGTTCTACGGACTGTGTTATATTGATACAGACTGTGTTATATTAGTTACCTAGATGATTAGATGTAGTTGTTCTTTCTCGTTCTTATAATTATCTGTTGAATAATTCACAGTACTTTACTGCAAAAGGGGGATGTAATGTTTGGTGTCACATCGCTGGAGGATGCCTACCAGTGTGTTGGCACTTGGTTGTGATGCGGTCGGTGAGGATGTAACAAGCACGTCATGTACTTGTGTGAGTACGACGCTTCGATCGTATTACCAATAAATTACTTCACCTCACTAATTCGTCGATATATCACACGATGATATAGAAAAGCATTACATTTGCGCCGCCGGAACTCCTCGTACTGCTTTTTAGTCCTTTGGGCCGAAGGTCCAACGGACTTATGCCATCACTCTGCGTCCGCCGCGCGCCGTCCACCGTCAACTTTTTATCTAATTTTGAATAGATGTATCTTAGGGTACCGCCACTATGCACGAGAAATCTGTATTTGATTATTTAATCATTCTGATGGCCCCGTAAGGCCCTTCAGGGCCTGCGAAACTGGTAATTTTTCAAATTTTGCCTATTTTTCAAAAACTTTCAGTAACGTTTTCTCAGATTTTGTGTTTGATTGAATAATTCTACCGGCACTCCAGGGCCCCCCGAAATGCTAAATTTCCCTACTATTTCCATATTGCTGTAAGTCTCATGCCCTGATGTCTATTTATAACTAGATAGTGGAATCTGCCCTATTTCACTGGGGTGGTTGAATGGAATGACCAGGGTGTCAGAGATTATGCTGTAAGCCTGTGTATTGGACTATCCTCGGCTCACTGCCTGCCATTGTCCCAGTGTCAAACAGAACTCCTCCATGTCGGCTGTAACTATCATATGTGTAATAAGAATCCCTACTGCACTGGCAGAACATGAGAAACTTTAAAACACCAATATACATAATTATCAATGCTACTGTTTTAAGTCAAAATGCATGCTACGTATATGTACCTTGTGAACAAATACAGTTTTATCATAGTTCATCTCTTTCTTCTTTCCATTCTGGGGGAGGGTGGTAGGGACAAATTGAGAACAGGAAATGTGTGCACATTTTCTTAAACTACCTTTAACTGTGCTACATGCGAGATTGGAGCTCACCAACTCTCCTGCAAGGTTTCTACAACCACTGGAAATCGACCAAAATAGCAGAATATCGGGATAAAATTATACAGTATTTTTAATAACACATTAAAGGGAATAAAAACATTCATGTTATATTACATCCTGCTATCTATTTCCATGTCCACTAAGCCAAAAACAATCAAAAAAATCAATGAATTAGAAATTCCACATTTAATGCTGTACATCCGGACATTTTCGAATATGCATATTTTTGGCGCGCTTTTCGGGATGCCGAGATGTGACGTCACTTATGACCCACACTCGCATCAGGCCGACCCTTTCCATGCATTCAGAGCATGTTTACAAGTACAGCTTTTGCGTCGAAACGAGCGTCAGAATGAGTTATTGTGCAATATTCCGATGAAATACAAACACTAGTCATCATAGAGGAAACAAGCAGTTATCTTATCGTTCCACATGAATCGAATTGTATTCAAAACAATGAATGCGAATGTGCCTACAACTACAAGTCGACTAGGTTTCGCCGAGCTTGGCTCGTTTTCAGAATAATTATATCGAATGCAACCAACGAGAGATAATCTACACCAATAAACATACATAGCAAACATATATCGTATCCAGCTACAGAAAGTAACGTGTATAATCTCATAATATCACTAGAGTATCGATGTATGAAGAAGTTGTATCATAACAACTTAAATCAGTGAGTGAATTTCTTTCGGCCCTGCTGGCTCACTTAGTAAAGGCTTTGGTTCTTTAGCATTTATTTTGCAATCGGGTGACGCCGGTTCAAACCCCACACCAAACCGTTGATTTTTTTAATACTTTTTTTATACTATGATACAATGTTTGTAAATATTTTGGTAGTAATTATTTATTCGTTACAAAAATGAAAATATGGTAATTATATATAACGCGATGTTTCTAAATTTTATTTATCCAGACAGATCACCATTTGTTTTCACATATATAATTACAATATATTACCGTACAATATATATACAATTAATAAATTATATATCCATTACATTATATTTGTTTGGATGAATAAAATTAAAAAAAATCGTTATATAATTCCCATATTTTCATTTTTGTGGCGAATAAATAATTACTACAAAAATATTTATAAACAGTGCATCATAGTATAAAAATGATTTGGTTTATATTACTTCGTGAAAACATAAACCATAAAAAGTGTAAAAAAAATCAATGGTTTGGTGTAGGGTTTGAACCGGCGTCGCCCGATTGCAAAATAAACGCTAAGGAACCAACGCCTTTACCAACCGAGCTAAGACGACCGACAGAACTTCGCTGACTGATTTAAGTTGTTATGATAAATTGAACAACTCCTCCTTAATACATCGATATTCTAGTGATATTATGAGATTATACACGTTACTTTCTGTAGCTGGATACGATATATGTTTGCTATGTATGTTTATTGGTGTAGATTATCTCTCGTTGGTTGCATTCGATATAATTATTCTGAAAACGAGCCCAAGCTCGGCGAAACCTAGTCGACTTGTAGGCACATTCGCATTCATTATTTTGAATAAAATTCGATTCATGTGGAACCGTAAGATAACTGCTTGTTCCTCTATGATGACTAGTGTTTGCATTTCATCGGAATATTGCACAATAACTCATTCTGACGCTCGTTTCGACCCAAAAGCTATACTTGTAAACATGCTCTGAATGCATTGAAAGGGTCGGCCCGATGCGAGTGTGGGTCATAAGTGACGTCCCGATACCACGTGATCGCCTAGCTCATTAAATTTTATTTTCCGCGGGAATCGCTACACAGACGGGTTTAAAATCGAATTTATGCTACAAATGTATTTTTCTGTATTTTTTTAGTGTTGTCAAATGTTACATACAAGGTTAAACTGTGTGTACACATGGAAAAAGGATTTTAGCTAATGCCTTATTTTTATTTCCTTTAACTAATATATACAATCTTCACGAAACGGTCTACTCGAATATTTTATTTCCAGGTGTATCTTCACTGGCATGCATATAGTCTCCACTAAACATGTCAACATTTTACTTTTATCATAACCTCTAATGGTATGTAACTATGATTCACCAAAAAACATTTCATTAATAATTACAAACTCACATTATAGTCCAAAGGCCTATTTTTGAACTATTGAGCCCTCAAAATCCCACCCCAATATGAATTTGGCTGGTAACACTATTGAAGCCGAATTCTTACAAAATGTGTAACTTATCTCTGAGTTTTCTGGCAATTTCATATTTGTGAAGCTTGTTTTACCAAGCTTTAAAATTAAAAAAGGAAATAATCCTTCAAAGTAGCGACTTTATCATCTTCAGCATTGACAGTCATTGTTTTCTGGAGATTTTGGCAACTTATTAAGGAATTATTAAGTCACTATGTTGTGTGCGATTTTGAATAGTTGTATTTTGTGACATCGTAGCCGTTTACTGTAATTCAGTATTCATTTTGGTGAGGCATGCATATTTTGCAAAAAAACGTGGTGACACATCGCATTGTCATTGGTGTTACTCCACATGTCACGCGCTATTTCCCTCATTTTAATTGCTAGAGCCAACGACCGTCCTTGCAAATAGCTAGCTTTTCAAGCGTAGACATGTAAGTATCGCATGGTACTGGCATCGGTCACTATTTACATTCTTGCAACCGATGGAGTGAAACAAACAAGATTTGACCATGAACAAATAATTTTAGCTGGGTTTGCCCATTGTACAAACCATTGGATATACAGTTGTAACTTCAAATGTCTTCTAAACATATAATAGCTGGAATATTTGTCCGTTACACGGTTAATATAAATAGTACTTCGTTACTCTCCGTTACTTGAAAAAACTACTCAAGTACAGTAACGAAGTAGTTTTACTTCGTTACATAACACCCCTGGTATAGCTTCGTAGCCACCGCACGACAATTTCCAAATGGTTCGCCTCCGCCCGAATATCTACTTCAAAATATTACGCTATTCGGACAATGACCCAGTTATATGTTCACAGAAAAACTGAGAACACGTTATGGAAGATATTGTTTATTCAGTATTGCTGTCTTAGAGAACACGTTATTTAATAAAATTAAAATACTCTGTTGAAGGTTTTCTGATCGCCAAAGTACGTTTAAAACGCTCGATATTTTAAATGTTAGCTCTGCCTATTCCGGTGGCGTAGTTTCCAGCGTTGATGACGGTACGATGGTTTCCACCGTTGATGACTTTACGCTAGTTTCCAGCGTGGATGTCGGTACCGTAGTTTTCAGCGTGGATGTCGGTACCGTAGTTTTCTGCGTGGATGTCGGTACCGTAGATTCCAGCGTTGATGACGGTACGGTAGTTTCCAGCGTGGATGTCGGTACCGTAGTTTTCTGCGTGGATGTCGGTACCGTAGTTTCCAGCGTGGATGTCGGTACCGTAGTTTTCTGCGTGGATGTCGGTACCGTAGATTCCAGCATTGATGACGGTACGGTAGTTTCCAGCGTGGATGTCGGTACCGTAGTTTTCAGCGTGGATGTCGGTACCGTAGTTTTCTGCGTGGATGTTGGTACCGTAGTTTCCAGCGTTGAAGACGGTACGGTAGTTTCCAGGGTGGATGTCGGTACCGTAGTTTCCAGCGTTGATGACGGCGTCGTACTTTTTGGCGTTGACGTTGGTGTCGTCTTTGTCGGCATCAGTACATAGCGCCAGAACGTCGGCTTGTCTCCCGGACCAAATCCCCAGTTACTGCGAGCAACTGTGTTGGTTTTGGAGCTGGCACTGACTGTAGTTCGAGGACCTACGTAGATGCCCACGTGACCTTTGTAGCCAACGACGTCTCCTCGACTGGGGGACGTGACGCAGACCCAGTGAGAATCCTTGGTCAAGTAGGTCGATTTCGGGTTTGCCCATTCGCCAGCGCCAATCGGACTCCAGGTATACCAGTGTCTGGAAAAAATAATTATAGTGTACATAACATGCATTTGATAATTACAAATAGTTGTACAACACTCACAGCCTACAACGGTAACGTAATCAAGCATATCAAACATAGAATACATTTTGCTAATTACATCCATGCGATCTAATTATATAAAGTTACCCTGAAAACGGAATTATGGCTATGTGAACGTATGTAGATCGAATATAGGAACGTAAACATTATCTATTATACACTTTATTTAGTTATAATTATCGCGTCAGTCACATAACTATTCCATGATTCTTCTGTACTTAGCCAGGTAAAGATAAACAAATGCTAACAACAGTTTAAAATTGGGACAAAACGTATGTGATGTTCTGAACACACAGATGCAAGATTTCCACTGGTTATAAATAGGTGCATAAACCCCTCAGATATATTTATGAGCACTATCTTGTCAGAAGTTGAACAGGTGGATATCTCTATCTGGAAAGATTTGGGTTATGATCAACAAAAACATGGTGAGATCCGCACGTGTGTGTGTGTGTGTGTGTGTGTGTATGTGCGTGTGCGTGTGCGTGTGCGTGAGCTAGAGCGATACTTTAATGATAGCATTTTCAAACCTCATGTTTTGAACAAGTCTGGTTGGACATAACCTCTGACGCCCCACGAGAGATCTACCGTAAATTATAGTACATTGCAAATGCTATCTAATTTCGCGTATTTATGGTAGGTCTCTCGTGGGACGTCAGAGGTTATGTCCAACCAGACGTGTTCAAAGCATAAGGTTGATCATTCATTTTAAGTCTAATTCTGAAGTTAGTGATGGATCTGACGACACGCCTTTGCCGTCTCGTCTCTTCTCTGGTTCACATGTGAAATCACATTGAGTCCACATTAGATACATTTGTGTATGAAGTTGGAGCACTAGTAGTATGTTTTGGTGTCTGAAGTTGTGACACTAGAACACGCACTGACAGTGTTTAGAGACGGGTCGTTAACATCGCTACACCATTATGATATGCAGCTGATATGTGTTACTAAAATTCCGTCATTGTTTAGGTTTCTTGGGTATTCGAAAAGAGAGAGGATGACCTAGTCAGTTTCAAACCAGGAGTAAGAATGTTTTATAATCATTACCGTGCTGATACGTGGATGTTTAAGACACACAGGAGCGTCGTACCTGTGAGGAACAGAGCAGCATGCCCTCTCTATCATTTCAGCAACAAATATGTTGCACTTGTTGGTATTTCTGCCAGTTTTGTGGGACGACTTGTACGACCAGAGAGTACTGCCGATTTCCTTCTCTGCCTTCACAGCTATGTCGGACGCTTTTACCAAAGGTTTCTTCCGTGACGAACACTAGGGAGTGAAACGGCTACGATAACACACCACAAAGGTCAGTGGAACCGATATTTAAAAAAACCAAGTCAACAAAGAATGTTTGACCAAATTACGCTATTAAACTTACGCAGGATGAATACTTTTTATTAACACATAGTTGTAGTGCATAAAAAACACCTTGAATTGGTGGTAGCCGCTTGGGACAAAAGTACGGAAACATCCGGAAACTCAAGGACTGGTCTTTTAGAATTATGTATGCGTTAGGGTAAAAATAACTGCAGATATTTACAGATATTTGCAGCGTCCATTGTATTGTTATCAAAATTGTTATAATACTAACGTTTTCTTTATGCTTCGTGGAAGAAATATTCAAATAGCCAACACGGTTTCGAGCTTAATAAATGCAATTTGGCGGGCAATATACAATCAACGTATTTTGGCACCTTTCTGGTTTGAAGAACTTTAAATATATTGAATAATAAAAACCGAGGAACGGACAACATCCTTCTAAGCAAATATGTTAGTTACCATCACCAACATAATTATCTTTAATATGCACAAAGTAATTGTATATAGTACAAATGCATTTTACAACAATAATAACCAGATATACAAATGGCCGTCTGCACCAGTTCACTTGCTGAAAGCCGTGTCGTTCTACTCACACCGGTCAGACACGCCAAGACGGTTTCTGCCACGCAGCACAGCACCAGCGCCACAATCCACGTAGTCTTCATAGTGTTGTCGCAGTCAAACTGTCGTCTCGCTGGTATTTATCACGGTTTCACTTGTAGGCCTATACCAACCTCTCAAGCATACCATGTAATGACGCTTCAAAAAGCTAGAGGCCAATCAGCACTCGTGCATCTCCAAAGACACGCTTCGCCGACCCAGCACAGTTTCGCCGACTTGTTTCTGGCAACACAGTATCAAACCGGTGTGAACTAGTTTTATTCAACATACCTGTCACACGGGATATGTACTAGAAGCTGTGACTCACTTTAGACACCGATGTAGCACATGCTTTTAATCACATATATGTGTGTGTATATATATATATATACATATATATTTATACATATACATATGTATATATATGTGTATGTATAGCGTGTGTGTGTGTGTGTGTGTAAATTTCCATTACGAAAGGAGTCTTTACGCACCATTCAGTCATGTTATAGTTTTTAAAAGAAGACACAATGGCGGATGTGGTAGGGGTGATTGGAGATAGCCACATATCGCGTAAGCTGAAGGGAAAGTTGATTTGTTTATGTGTGACACCAGCATACCTGTTTGGCGTAGAGACCAATGACGAAAACATGGAGAGAGAGTACAGGTTTGCAAATAAAATAAATTTGAAGCAGAGACATTGTGTGCATGAGGTGCTTTTGTGGGGCCGGATCTCTTCGTGTCACTGACGTACATCACCAATCCCTTCGTGCCACTGACATAAAACATCAATCGCTGTGAAGAAGAGCCACACCCAGTGCTGAATTTAGGACAGAGCAGACTGGACAGTTGCCAAAGGACATTCACAGAATAAGTTTTATTAGCTTGCACCCACCCACGGAACAACAAACAAGTCATCTACATTAATGCCAACTGGCTAGTTGAACACCACTGACTTGTATGACAAAGCTCCCCCCACCCCGAGAAACCATGTACACCAAAAACGTGTAAGTAAACAACTCTAAATAACTTTCATCGTGTTTTCTGAAATGCTTCGTCAATTGGTAAATTAGACGTCAGTGGTTTGGGACGTTATCTTTAAACATGGCTGCCATTTTCAAGAGTAAGTCGAGCTTTTCAATAATGCTCTACAGTGAAATCTAGCGAGTGGATCTTAAGCTGGCCAAAACAATTTCATCATAAAATTCTGAGTACGACAATATTCATATAATCGTTATATCATCACTATTGTTAAAATGATCAGTGAAAATCTCAAAGAAAATAAAAACGTATCTTTCCACTGTTTGTTTAATTAAGTTTTACCAAAAATAGATAATAGTCAGAGATCCAGAGCGTCAAAAGGGTATTATTTTAGGATGGACCGGACACCGCTTCCTACATTTTGCAGGCCTCATTGTTGTTTTAATGTGTGTCCGGATGAAGAATCAAGAGGCCTGCTCGGCCGTCTCGATTGCGAACACCCCAAAATATTGGTTTGAACATACATACCCATAAAATATTTGTGAAACTTTCGGTATCGATTATTTTTCTAAATGTTCTGCATCAAAAGTGAATCAAACAAACTGATGACATGTATGTAAAGGGATTCGTACATGATCTATCGTATATGTTGATATCATAATTGAGCAAATATGACACTGAGAGGTCCATAAATTGTAAATAAAATATCGGAAATTGGGAAAATTGAGATGTATGTAAGTGTATTAATTTCTAAACATATCTGACATGTTGATAACGTATTACATGGGATCATAAGGTGTGCCTAGGGCAATTGTTGGGGAACAATGGGGGCAACCATGAGTAAATCATTGGTAGAAATGGTATGGTTAACCAAAGCGGATCATATAAACATTATACCAATGCCAAAGACTGAATGATCCTGACATTTGTGAAATGTAAGGATGTAATTAAAGAGTTCAATTCAATTTTGCACAGTTTTGCATCCTTTGGGAGAACATGGAACATTTTTCCCATTGTCGGTCACCTATCCTGGTATCCATCTTGCACCCATTGCACACATTCTGAAAATATATAAAAGATAAACTGATACAGTCAATTTAAAAATGACATTGTTAATGTCACGTGTTATTGAGTTTAAGCAATACTGAACATGATTCTAGATCTACGTGTAGGTATAACCTGCACGCAGAAAACAGAATTGTAAGATTTGACAGCCCGGTGTAAAAATGGAGTCTCCTTCACCAGTTCTAATCTGTAAATGGTTGTGGCTACATACATAACACGACAACTTTGAGGTATCATGTTGTGCCGACATAATCATATATTTGGGGTATCAAATATTTTTCTTAATAATCTGATCATTTATCTTCTTTAAAATAGTCATATTCCTGTAAATAATCAAATGTAAACGTGCGTTAATCACTCTAGAATGCACAAGAGGTTGGACAACGTTGGCCCAGATCTATCTCGACTTGAAATATGTAAACACTGTTTATAAATCGCATTTCTAGTCAAATAAAAATATAAAATGTTTAGATACTTACCTTTTCGTGAACTGTAATACGTTATCTTTCTAATGGATCCAAAGACATGACACTTATTCCAAATGTTGATGGCTCGTATTTCCGAAACGCACGCATCGACCGAAAAAATGTAAAACGGCGGCATGGCTTCAGTGGTTTTGGCAGCGACCCGCAACCTTAGTTCTTGCCACTAAAAACCTAGCAGATGCAGTAGCACACTAAGACACAGCAGCTGCATTGCAGGCCCACGTAGAGATGGTATCACTTGGGGACGATGTGGAATTGTTGTTGTCAGAGTCCGACAAATCCTTTTGCACCTCTCCAACAGCCAATGCAGTTTGGATCGACATGGCTTTGGAACAAACTTACAATCGTGAAGCGAAACACAGCTGTTCAAAGGTGTCATTCAACAAGCACCTACCACAGAGAAATAACTTAGAGCACTTCCAGCCCTCACTGCAGTATCTGGATGATTAATCTATTCTGCTGCTCCTCGTCATATGTACTCAACATCGCAACTGGCGAGAAATTTTAGTCCCTGGATCTGCTTGAAGCTAAATCGAAAGGATTAACAGCTTTGGGAAGAGCTGAGAAAAACAGACGTACTCTAGTTGAACCAGTTCACCTCCAGACGTTTAAGCAGAAAGGCAAAAAGAAAGTAGTCTCTGCAGCAGATAAGAATATATCAGAAAGAAAGTAAAGTCTTGCCAAGCTTATGCTTCATCCAAGAGAAGGACACGGGCGCATTCGCATATGCATGGTCAGAACATCCTGCGTCACTCTTCGAGCCAAATCAAGACATGCCACTTGGCTATACAATGAGGAAAGGAAACAAGCCAGATTACGTGGCTGTCATGAAGGACCAGCACAAAAATTGTTGGGTAGGGGAAGACCATTTGCCTGTCATGGACGAAGACATGCTGTTAATTGTAGGTGCTATGGCATTCATACACCGTAACCAAGACATCGGATGCAAACTATTTGCAGACATGCAAGCAAGGTATCTGAAGAAGTTACTCTCATCAATCCTTGCACACTGTATCTGTATGGTCGGATACAGATACGATATTGAACCATCAAAGAGCTTGAAGGTTGTTGAACGAATCTGTCGACAACAAACTCAGCAATCAAGCTGTACTTATAAAGTCAAAGAAAACTCGCCTATCCCACCATGGAAGGCATTTATTGCGAACCCCAAAAACAAAGCAGAATTACCAAGCCGAATCCTGGACAACACGAAGCAATGCCTGAAGGCGTGAAACTGATTCTTGGTAGCCTCTTCAAAAAAGCAGACAAAGCTGTAGTGATCACAATTGATGGACCAGTAATGCTACTCGAACTGGCATGTGGAGATCACGAAGAGGTAGACACTCGCATCTTTGCCTGTACATATCTTACTGTACTGTACTACAGTGTCCGCATACAAGGACTGCAAGAGTTGTGGGTTCAGAAGGGCTCGACTCACATTCCATGCCACACAATCGCACAATAGTTCAGTTTGCCAATTCTACATGCCACTTCAGCTCTTCTCTGTGGCTACATAATGAGTGGATGTGATACAGTTAGTTACGCATTTGGAAAAGGAAAGAAAAAATATGTCAAGGTTGCCATGATCAGACCTGGGGCAGATACATTTGAAAAGTATCTAGATAAGATACAGATACATTTTAATTTGGCCAGATACATATACAGATACATTATTTCTAAATGTATCTAGATACATATACAGATACATTATTTCTAAATGTATCTAGATACAGATACAGATACATTTGTATGATTAAATTTGCGATCGGTAATGGCGAAGTATAAGAAACAAAAAAACACTCAGTTTATTTATTTATGACAGCTTTATTTGACTAATATTACTCTTGCATACATACAAATAGCATACAATTACTAAGAGTTCATACGGATGAACATAAGTGTCTCGAATGTTGAGTCCTTCAGAGAGCACCTATCTGGGCGGAAGAGCTTACCAGCCACACTGAACAAACACAATTGCCATTCACCTTTGATGTGTGACAGCTGTCAGTTCATGATCTGCTCGAATGATCCATGAGTAAATTAATTGGCTTCTTTAATTGCTGTCAGACATTTTCAAAAGAAACTGGTTCCTTTGGTGGATATGATGAAGCCATGAGTAGGTATTTGGCTTCTACTAATTGTTTCCTATAATTACAATTAACACCTTTTGGCTACGTGGGAGTGGGACATATCCCTTCTTGACCAGTGATCTATCTAAAATGTATTTGAAATGTATCTTACATTTCAGATACATTTGGAATGTATCTAGATAAAATACAGAAACATATTGATTTCGGCGCAATGTATATAGATACAGACACAGATACATTCAAAATTGTATCTAGATACATAATATACAGATACATGATGTATCTGACCCCAGGTCTGGCCATGATGAATGCATCCGACCTTACAGACATGATGCAGTTCGGAGACGATTCACTTGTTGTGTCAGCAGCAGTTATCGAATCATGCAGAGCTTTCTTTCTGAAGCTGTACTCCGACTTCAGTGGGAGCCTCGATCACTTACGTGTACACATCTTTGAACGCATCAAGAGAGATATAAGGAAACTGCTTCCAACTGTGGGTGCCTTCAAATACCATATGCTTAGAGGCGTATATCAAATCGCTACCGGCAAGAGATCTCACCAGTGCACCCTGAGCTTACCAGATGCCACAACATTTGGCAGACAGCTTCTGAATGGGCACTTACTTCCGATCATGATGGATAAACCAGCTAAGTCTCCAGCAGCCAAACAAAAGCATAATTATCAGTGTAGCAAGAGCAAGTACAAAATGAATTGCTCCTGAGCTACAGCTGGTGTTAGCTGCTTCGTTGCATGTAAATGTTCAGGGAATCCAAACAAGTATGCTCGTTTAGTGGAGGAGAGTAACGAATATGAGTAAATTTGCTTTGCCACGTGGTATCAACTGCACACCCTGAAAGTACTCGGACGTTGATATATACGATGACTAACTTTGCAACTAAGCACTTCAATGTTTTTTTCGTATTTGACTGATTGTATTTTCATGCAGTGTAAATGTAGACTTACAACCAAACGTTTTAACCTGTCTGATAAATTGTGCATTACAAATAAAGTGTTAACTTAATATTGTGATATATATTATAATGTAAAGACCATAAATGTGTGATGTGATTCACAAAGAAACTTATATTCTTGCAATTTTGATATGATCCGCCTTGGTTAATCATACCATTTCTACCAATGTATTACTCATGGTTGGCCCCAGTGTTCCCCAACAATTGCCCTAGGCACACCTTATGATCCAATTTAATGAGTTATCCACATGTCAGACATTTTTAGAAATTAATACAATTACAAACATCTCAATTTTCCCAATTTCCGATATTTTGGTTATTTTGTACCAAAATTACCATCTCTCAATGTCATATTTGCTCAATTATGACATCAACATATGATAGATCGTGTACGAATCCTTTTGCACACATGTCATCAGTTTGTTTGATTCATTCTTGATGCAGTTATGAAATACATTTTGAAAAATTAGCGATACCGAAAATTTAACAAATATCTTATGGGTACGTATGTTCAAACCAATATTTTGGTGTGTTCGCAATCGACATGGCCGAGCAGGCCTCTTAATTCGTCATCCTGAGGCATCATATTAAAACAAAAACGAGGCCTGCAAAGTGTAGGAAGCGGTGTCCGGTCCATCTTAAAAGCCTGGGTCTTGATCCCTGACTACAAGCGAGCAAAAAATGAACAACTCGAAACACGTCCCAAACATGAAATTCTACGGTCGCTAGCACCGTGACGGCTCGTCCTATCCCGACGATATTGTTACCATTTGAAAGGATGATCATTTTGTTATTCTAGCGTCATCTAGATTTCACGGTAACCGTTCATACAACACCTATAAACGGACCTACAATCGTACCGTTTTCGGTGTTCAGTACGGTTCCGAACGATGTTGGCGGCGGGTATTCAGTACAGTAATCTTCCGATTGTGGCGCTGTTTTCCTCATAGGTTCAGACATTCACCATTTTTTGAGTTCATGTTATAAGCTCCACCCACTTTTAAACGGCGGCGAAACTGACGTGCTTTGGTGGCAGCGAAACCGATATATTTCTACGTCGGCGTGACGTCACAATAACGTACGCCAACCAACAGAGATTAAGGGTCACAAATCTTTGCGTTGGTTGGTTGATATACGTGATTGTGACGTCACGCCTACTTCGATTTTGTCATTTTTGCAGCCGTTTGAAAGTGGGTGGCTTATAGCATGAAATCAGATAGTGGTGCTTCAATCGGTAGATTGGTGAACTGTGTCGACGAAACAACATCGTTCGCGGGTTCTAAGACATCGGAATCGGCACCGTTGTATGTCCGTTTATAGTTTATTTTAGAAATGACTATCAGGAAACCATTTATATATATTTGAATAGCAGAAATCGTAAGCTTTCGAACGATATCAAGATTATTTGGATCGGATGAACCGTAATGGTACAAGCAATCGTTCAAAAAAGCATTTTTGGGACGTGTTTTCAGTTGTTCATTTTTCTCTCGCTTATCTGTTTTTGGTTTTACTGATCTTTTATGCTAAAACGAACTCGTATCTGTTGTTGTTGTTGTTGTTCTCCTCTTGATTCCCTGTCGTCGGGGGGAGGCTGGCTTCGATTCCGCTCCTCGATTTCGGTTATCTTTCTTTTTCTTCTTCTTCTTTTCTCTCACTTATCTTGCACTGCTCTCTCCACTAACTGCCTCCATTCCCCTCTATCTTTTGCTCTCGCTCTCCACTACTCTCCCGATCCTTCAAAGTCTCTCTTTACATAGTTCTCCCATCGCAGTCTAGGTCTTATGGACGCTCCTTCTCGTCCCCTTCTCCCCTCCACTCTCCGGGGATCTGCTTTCTTTGCCAGCCGTTCTCCTCCCATTCTCTCCACGTGTCCAGCCCACTTCAGTCGACTCCTCACCAGCTTCTTCTCAAGACCTTCTATTACTCCAACCTCCTCCCGTAACTCCTCCATTCTTCGCATACAGTTCTTCTCACTTCCGTAATTCTTCTTACAATGTTGTTTTCACAAAACTGCAACCTCTTTTGTTGTGTCTCTCTCAGTGCCATCGTCTCTATGCCATACAAGTATGCCGGGATAACACATGAACAGAGCAACTTTCCTTTGAGTTTATGCGATATGCGCCTGTCTCCCATCACACTTTCAACTTTCCTCCAAGCGTTTGCCCCTGCGTTTATCCTTCTGCGAATTTCGGTGTCTTGGTTACCGTCCCCAGATATCGCTCCACACAGGTATACAACAATGTCTCCTTGTTTTAGTTTCTTCCCCTCGAGGTGTATGTCCAGCTCTTTGTTTTGCTGCCCTATCCGTAGTACTTCCGTCTTCTCCAAACTAACTTTCACTCCTTGTCTGCTGAACAAATCCTTCCACTCTGTCAGTTGTTCTTGGAGAACTGCTTCCCTGTCCGCTACCACTGCCAGATCGTCTGCATACAGTAGCTTCCGGAGGATATCTCTCGCAACAGTCTTTCTGCTTATCAGTTCCACCACCGCGATAAACAACAGTGGGCTGAGGGCGCTCCCCTGTCTCAGGCCAACATTCAATTCAAACTCTCCTGACACTCCCGGTCTACACAACATCCTGGTCTTTGTTTCTTCATATGTCCCTTCTACCATCCTGACCTCTGCCCAACTCTTTGTCGCCATCGCCATCTCTCTTGGTACAGTATCATATGACTTCTCCAAGTCTATGAATCCAGGCTACCGCCATATCTTCCTGTCCCTCCAATTTCTTTTCCACTAGCTGCCTCAGGGCAAACATCCCGTCACTTGTTCCTCTTCCTGTTCTAAAACCCTGCTGTTCTTCACCGATTTGTAACAGAAAGCAGATGCCCATAGAGTGGATGATTAAAATAATCGAGATGAGGACGACCAAGACTGCGTTGAAAGGAAGCATAAAGATAGATTTGGACATATTAAGAGAGGATTGGAGACTAAGAACGAAAGACAGAGGGGGTGGAAGCGGTTGGTGGAGACAGCAGTGTAAGAACAGAACAACGTAAATAACTCCCTCGAAAATATGTTCAACATTTTCGTAGATTAAGTGTATCATGTCTCAATTTAATGTATTTATTGAAACACAGACGCAATAAAAGATTATAGTGCTTTTGATAATTCTTAATTTTGTTTTGTAAAAGATTGAAAATCACAACGTAATAGGAGCATTGCCCACTGAAAGTATGTTTTGGTTTTGTTCGATAAGGGGGTCGGGTTACTAAAATGTCTATATAATTTTTCAATCTAAACAGATGTCAATGATGCGTTCGGTAAGTAGAGGTAATTGAGTAAATAAACATATTGTTTTGTAACTTCACACAAAGTATGACGATGTTTGTACCGTGTGCGGTGTCCGCCTAAACAATAATAAAACATTATTTACTGAAACACATTGCATTTCATACTATAAATGGGCAAATATTAAATTTATCCATTGTATTGATCCTAGCTAGCGGGACATATCCTACGCTTACCAAGAGAGAGAGAGGGAATAGCACATGTAGCAATGGAATGGGTGCCTGAAGGTGGGAACAGAAGGAGAGGAAGGCCGACTAAGACCTGGCGCAAGACATTTAAAGAAGGTCTGGCAGAAATGGAAATTATCTGGAATGAGGCAAAGGAAATTGCGAAAGACCACAATAGATGGAGAAAGTTCGTTGCCCGATGTCTCGAAAGGAACAGGAGGAACTAAGTCTAAGTAAGTAAATATTAATCCTGAAAGATTGTTTTGCATCAAAATATCAACAACTACGTCAGATCATGAGATGATTTACAAATAAATGTTTGACTTAGAGCATATTTTGCGATGCTGTGTCATTTCCCGAGATTGTCTCGAATAAGGGGGTAGGGGTACATAAATTATGATATCTTCATTCACATTGAATATATCTCGCCAGTTGTTCTTACATTATATATATATATATATATATACATATATATATATATAAGTGTATGGTTGTACGTGAGCTAGAATCAAACGAAAGCATTGTGTGTACATAATATTTTACTGAAACAAAAATTAGTAAGTGAAATATGTTGAGATACATTGCTATTGTATATCCATTTATACATTTACCAGTGAATTTGTGACATGACTGAATTTATGTTATTTTGAGCATATTTAGTGAATTTAGCCATTCTTCATAATTTATCCACTCATGATAGATGTAATTTTTCTTACAGAACGGACACCTACAATTTTGGTTATGTTTGATGTTATTTGAGTAGAGTTCACGTAACAAGAAAACATTATTCAAAACACCTATGTTGGGGTGCAACGAAACTGTATATTTCCAGAACAGCCCCAGGACTAGTGACAAACGTTTCTCCAATGACGGCCAGCTATTTTTACAGATTTATTCAATATAAAATGTAAGCTTGTACATACATAAAATATAAATACAGAGTACATTAAATATAAAGGATGACACAAGAAAGTGCAAACACTTGTATCCATTGTGGTCCTTGGACAGACACAGACAAATACATGACACAGTTATTAATAGAATATGACAAAACAATAGACTAAAACAACAATAATAAATAAAGCTCTAAATAAGACGGTGCTTGGCGTGCTTTTGTGGGACCCCGCACCCTCGTACCACGGACGTAAATCATCAGTCACTGTGAAGAAGAGTCACACCCAGTGCAGAATTTAAGACAAAGCAGTTTGGACTGTTGCCCAGGAAAATAAGTTGGTTTAGTAGCTACTAGCATGCACCGACCGACGGTAGCAACAAACAACTCGTCTACATTGGCGCCATCTGGTGAGGTGAATACTACTCAATTGTAGGACAAAGCCCTCCCCCCTCGTAGAAGCCATGCATACTAAAAAAACGTGAAAGTAAATAACTATCTTTGTTTTCTGAAACGCATCGCCCATTGGTCAGCGAGAGGCCAGTGGTTCAAGGAAGCGAGTGAACATAGAAAAAGGCCATTGGACATCGGAGCCTTGAAGAAGATGCACTTACAACACGCCACTCCAATGTTAGCATATTTAATTAACATGTAGTTTAATATAAAGATGCGACCTCCATAAAATGTTTTGGGCGACATGGCCCCTTTCAGCTTATTATAGGTAACGAATAACATATTGTACCACTGCGATGCACTGCGACAATCGACAACGTAATTGGTGATTAAGCAAGGTGATTCATGTGCCCGAAGCTAGTAACCTAAACTTTTAAACATATTTTATATTGGTCGATTTCACTCACTCACTCACTCACTCACTCACTCACTCACTCACTCACTCACTCACTCACTCACTCACTCCTCTTCGTGCCCTAGGCATAGAGTTACATCATTAATCATTCCCCTATAGACTAGAGTGATAAGCTGGCTCACTGCAGTGACGCTGCTGTGGACCGCTGGCTGCCATCCAACTGTACGGCAGGAACTGTTGCATCCACTGGCATGACAGCATAGAATTGTTTGACAATGTATATAACATGTAATAAATGTCTGGCATAGGAAATTTGAACTTGGATGTGAGTCACTGTGTTCCACAGATAATATATCTCGAGACTAATTAATGGGGTAGGCCAGCAGCCACCAGCTTAATTAGTGATTTGGGTTGGTTGGGGTAATGATCTGGAGATTTGACATCGTGCTTCCTTGACAAACTGACTGATGATTAGTTATTGGGGTAGGCTGTAGCATCCAGCTTATTCATTTGGGGAAGGGTTGTGACTTGGAAATGAGTTTAACCTGAGGTCAATATCCCAGTTGGATTATCATAAACTGTGGACAGTTGAGTGGCTCAAACTGGCGCGAGCAACGTGTTTCTGTTTTTAACTCTCGACAACATTCGGAGGCTGGTTACAATAGTTATTGCGAAACATCAAATATGGTTATTTTTGTCTAGCTTACAATTGCACCAACCGACAGAAGACAGGGTTTGGCATATATTTCCACAGGTGAGAATCCTCAATTATACAATATAGCTTAGGTAGTAGTCTGCACGAACATGCCTGATTGCCATTAATTTACAAAATTAACAGTTTTAAAAACATTACAATCATGTGCAAATTTAAAATATATAACTTAAGTTGATTGAATTACCGTATATACCAAAACGTTATTCAACAATATTATTGTGCAGAGTCCTAGCATGGTCGACACGTGTTGTATTAATGTAAAAGCGTAATGGGATAATATATTACGACTAATAATTACTGATAATTGATACTGCCCCCTGCAGATTCCCAGACGAAAAGAAAAAGCCAGAATGCCGAGTTGCGTGGATTGAAGCAATCAGGAGAAAAGACTGGACACCAATAACGAACCACTTTCTCTGTAGTGATCATTTTGAAGTGAAATGTTTTGTGGTTCATCCCAACAAGATCGGAAGAAAACTCGGCAGTTCCCTCCATTTTCAATTTCCCTTCCCATCTGCAACCTAAGCAACGCCAACCCAGAAAGGCTAGAAAGCACCCTGCTGAAGCATCTGGAGGCAGTAGTCACATGAGTACTGTTGGGGAAGATCAGGATGTTCCAAGTCTAACCAAAGTAGCCAGGAGATTAAATATAGAACACAGTTACATCTCGAGAGACCAGCCATTATCTCCAAAGATGGTTAAGAAAACGGCAAAATTAAAGATGAAAATAAAGACCTTAACTCAGAAGGTTAGGCGGAAGCAGCAGAAGATAAACAAAATGACAGACCTTCTCAAGTCCATTGGAGAACAGAAGCTACTTGAAGAAGATGAGCTGGCACTGCTACGAAATAACTTTGGTGGGATGGCCCAACACATCTTTCGCAACCAGTCGAGGATCGACAAGGAAAAGAAAGTACAACCAACAAATCAAGCAGTTTGCATTCACTCTCCACTACTACTCGCCCAAGGCATTCGACTACGTCAGAACACTACTGCACTTACCACATCCATCAAGCATCATCTGTTGATTGTGAACCGCTCATCGACACCAGCAACAGCCTCAAGACAAGCCATGGATGAAGGACTGCGTCCTTATTTTATATGCCATGGCGACCAGGAAAGAGACTGTCTGGGACCCAGTGGCAAACGTTACGTTCGCTGTGCAGATTACGGAGCTGCCTTACTTTTCTATTGTAACAGGACATTGGAAACATCCAGTTGCATACTTCATTGTCAACAAAATATCTGCTGCGGTGCAAGCTCAGCTGACGCGGGATTGCTTGGCGTTGCTAATAAAAGCCGGATTCAGCGTCAAGGCAGTTGTTTTGATGGAACATTCGGCAACCAACACAACAAATTTTGTTGTCGTGTTGTATTGACTTGTAGTGACCAAGGAGGTTTCGCATAGGTTTAATCATGTGGCACACATCGAATATGATGTATATTTTCTCTTGAGGACGTGTACGGTGGTAAAACCATGGCCTCGTGTCACCAACGTTCAACTTGCAACCAAGTTTGACAGCAGTGCTTTGGTTACCGAATATTCCATCAAAACCAATACCAAGTATAGGCCTATTGAGATGTCACAGACACTGGCATATTAGTGAGGCAACTGTCTGAACCCATTGTACATTTACAACAATGACTAACTGAAGTCAGTTAATATTTAGCATGATATATTATTCAACTGGCCCTAGGTGACACATAAGGCATCAACAGGAGAGCGCCACTGCTGTCAGTCGGCAGCCTGTGCGTTGATCGTACTCCACGTCAGCTGGCAGGCCTTCATTTCCTTCTCCACTGTTCGTCTCTTCCGGTCGATCTCGTCTCCTCTTCCGTCCGCTGTCCAGCATAGGACTATCTGGGTAGTGCACCCGAAGACATTCGGCAACAGTGCCTTGGCCATCTCGATTTCTTGATCTTTATAGCCAGGGATGTCGAGTCTTTCTGGCGGTGCAGCTCTTCGTTGTTGAATCAATATACCCCTATTATCTTCCGGAAACACTTGTTCTGGAAGGTCTCTAGCTGGTGTG
The DNA here is from genome assembly GCA_020002185.1 of Paraescarpia echinospica. Taxonomy (NCBI): domain Eukaryota; kingdom Metazoa; phylum Annelida; class Polychaeta; order Sabellida; family Siboglinidae; genus Paraescarpia; species Paraescarpia echinospica. The sequence goes on from CM034537.1 coordinate 41,150,724, forward strand.
TTAGTCTTGCTGTAGCTTCCAGCACTCAGACCCATAGAGAAGTATACTGAGGATGTCACTATTGTATACACTCAGTTTAGTTTTCTATATCAGTTGTCTTGACGTGGATTTCAGCATGGCAAGTATGGTTGGTTTAATTGATTCTAGCTGTGGCATCTTTCTCGGAGTCGCCATCTGTTGTAACTTTGCTTCCCACTCCGCAGAATCTGTCTTTTCGGCCAACCCGCGCCACAGTACTTGTCTTTAGCAAACACGCCATCACTACCACGCGCTATTCGCGCAGAGCTGACGCCACTAAAATGCTTGTGCCTGGCTATCTTCAACTTAGAGATGTGCTGGACAAATTCATCTGACAACAAACATGTACTGCATACGGGAAATCCACGGACAGGTCAGTCATTGTAAGGCCATATCATGAAGATTAAAATACTACACCACAATAATAATAAATGTTGCTTATCCAGAAATCCCTATAACCTCTACTAGTCCATGAGCCAGACAAGATTTGATTTTCTAATTGAGGGGCTAATTCCAACTATGATTTTCAGGAAACGAGTGTCTGGGGTGTCTGAAAATGGGTAACAGACATTTCAGAATCGTACCTTTTTGGACGCCACTTTTAAGCGTAGCTGCCATTTTCAAGAGTAAGTCGACCAATGCTCTACAGTGAAATCTAGCGACTGGATATTGTAGTTGTTCACCATAAAATTCCGAGTACAGCAATACTCTTAATCATTTTATGATCATTATTATCAAAATTATAGGGGGAAATCTCAAGGAAAATAAAAAAGTTTTTTTCCACTATTCATTTACTACAGTTTTACTGATGCATTATATTAACAAGGACTCTCATTTGTAAAGCTTGTATACCTCGCAAGCCAGGGGTGGTGATTACGTATTGAGACTCGTGTAATCAGCAACACCCCCTGGCACACATGGATGGTATATTCTAGTCTGTCACACCAGTTGCTACAGATCTGTAACGTGTAGTAAACATACTGACAACACATCTCTAACAGTGGGTTTAATAGAGATTTACTCACAAAATACAGCAGCTTGTAGCAGGATACTGTGACTCGATACTATCCAATGCCATCTGATTTACAACACCATGTTGAATGCCAGGAACTCTGATTCTTATGAAAGTTCCGGAATGCTTGAAGACTGTACCATGGCATGCATCTCATGTTGACAAGTTACAAAAAATCCACAAATACTAACAAGAAAATAGTCATTTTAACATCTGACAGCTAGCTGCGTAACAAAGTTATATTACTAGTTATCATTCAAAATTATCACACGTGCAACAAGCAATTAATATTATGTCTGTGATAACGGCTGCATCGTCCTGTTAACTGGCTCTAACACATAATATTGCACAATGCAGTTAAGCGTCCAATTAATATTCTATCTGTGATAACGACTGGGCCTTCCCGTTAACTGGCTCTAAGAAATGCTGCCACCTGTAGCAGAATATTGCACAATGCACTTAAACGCTGTCGCGAAGAAACTTCTTATAAGCCTTCTCGTCCATCAGTGCGTCATACTCTTCTGGTTTCGACACCTCCATCTTCCACAGCCAACCTGAACACACAAGGCAACTATTTAATGAGAACACGAATCCAATCGTCACCTAATTGAAACTGCATCATTTAAAGGGGGGTACATTCGCTTTTATAATAAAATCATGTTATAAAGTACAAACCTTATCTATTGTAACATGCTGACCAGCCAAATGTGTTTAGTTGATCGTTTTGTTGTTGTTGAGATTTCAGTGTTCCAGAGTTACAGTTGTTGTTAACACGGCAGTCCAACAGGTTGTTTTTTCGTTTTTTGAAGGCGTGGACTCAGGTTTGACTACTAATGAGATGGATATTTATTAGGTGATTATGTGCATCAAACACTAACTCATATATTGAGTTGCACTTTGATCTCAGTTTAATTCAAAACTTAGATAATGGGCTTGGAGTACAGCACAATATTACATGATAACGATGGCTGCAATTCTCAAGCGACATTCGACACATACCAGGCTTTAACAATTGCAAAATCCCGTAAACTGCTTCAAGTATTGTGCTGAACATTCAGATCTGTTCATGTAGGTGACTGTTGAATATTTGGTTTACATTTCAAGTGAATCCGAGACCGAAGCAGGTCTTTATGCAGGATAAAATTTTTACCAGTCCAAGATTGTTCCGGTATACCAGTCTGCACGTGCACACAGTCATAGTTATATTTGTCCATTTCAAGAATGGTAAATACATTTGATACATACAATCCAGTCCAAACGTGTGTACAAATACATACGTATATACAATAATGCATGCATACTTAAGTGTGATAAACATTATAAAGAGTAAATGTATATACGTGACAATGAGATAATATAACGTTTTTTGTTCCGCAAATTTACACCCGTCCAAATTTAACTCTCAGCCCATCCAATAATAACACTTATATAGCACCATTAATGTAGATAAGAGACACTTAAAATACATAATTACATTATATGCACAACATTGATAAGTTATGACAATTGACGAGTGGATGGGCCTCTAGGTAAAGCTATGGACTGAAGTGCATGGGACATTTGCCAATTTGAGATCACCCACACAGAATAGTAACAAGAATGTAAGAAGCAAGCTTTACCTTCTTCATACGGAGATGTGTTGATGAGTGCTGGGTTCTCAATGACGGCTTTGTTGGCCTCGGTGACGATGCCAGTGAGGGGGGAGTAGAGTTCACTCGCAGCCTTCACACTCTCCAGGGCTCCCACCTCCTCTGTAAGACAGACAGACATACAGAGTTGTTTACTTATCCAATTGTACAATATGGTATAATAATAATGATAATAATAACATGCATTATGGTATGGTATAGTGTAGCGCTGTGGTGCAGTGGCTAGAGCTTCGGACTTTCAACCGAGAGAACCCGGGTTCGAATCCTGTGCGGCGGTGTCGAACCTTGGGCAAGTTCGTTCACTATACGTTGCTCCTGTTCACTCAGCTGTATGAATGAGTACCTGGCTATAGACAGTGGTGGATATTTGTGTACGAATAGTCTTCGCGCATTAATTGCAGTGTGGCTGAATGCTTCCCAGAGAAGTCGAGATGGTATTCGATTGAACAGGTCTGCCAGGGAGTAAAGTGTAAAGCGCTTTGAACAGTCCCGAGGACTGGATACTGCGCTATATAAGAACTTACCTTTTCTTTTATAACAGAAACAATGTGAGATTTCAAATGGGTGTCATATTGAATGCACAACTTGGATGTGGGAGAGTCCTATTAAGACTAAAAGGAACCAACCTGGTATGTGGTCAATGAGTTTATTTAATGTCTATTTCAGCTTGTGTAAATTAATTATGTTACTATAGAATAAATATATTCTGTTGTCAGACAACACACAATCCACCTTCATCGTTTCAACAACAATCGACTTCATTGACTGTCTCAAATAACAATTTCACAACCATACACAATCAATAAAACAGACTATTAGCAGTTGAAAAGATGCAAATTGTTCATGATTCCTTTTTCAATTATTTTACAAAATATATTTTGTGCCACAGTTTAAATAAGTTAAATTATTCACCCATGATTTATAATAAACCAACCAACAGCTAGTGTTGAAGGATAACCTTTGTAGTAAATGTTGAAATTATAATACTATGTTATGCAAGATTTATTCACAAGTGACTTCTAATACAAATATACCACAAACCTCTACCAAATACATTAATTGTAATAAAATATGGTAACAAATTTACCTAAATTTACTAACTCAATTTAGTTACTGGTCAATGATTATTATTTGGGACGCTCTGGCAACTGTGTCAAAACTGTTCAGGACTGTCACTATAATTTATAATAAATTGCACTACATTTTTTTGCATGGAAAACTAATGGGTAATTAAGCCATACATCATATTCCCAATGACAGAACCAAAATACTGCTTTCAGCAATGATTGAAGTGGTATGAGTTTACCTTAGTCATGACGACTGTGCAGAATTTAGTAGGATGTATGCCAAAGGAGAAATGTTACATCACAGGTGAAAGTCTATCTAAATGTAATATGCAATCACCATCACGGTTTTCACAGAAATAAACATAATTACTGTCTGGCACATCTCTATAACTATGACTAATGACGTAATGGTGATGTTGAAGTGTTAACATTTTTCGTTCCTCACTATATCCTATTTACTGAAGCGAGCGTTGAACTGCTGCATATGCGCTACACAATACATGAATGGTACATGAGTGCGTCTACAACATTATGTCTTATACAGATTTTATCTGGTCTTAAAGACTGATATATTGATTTTATTGTAAAAGCTGCCAATATCGCCCACCGAGGACTTGATCGCTATTTTCCTGCACCAGCTGAACTGCTGTGTCGAGGTCACGCGTGGCTGCACTCTTGTGCCCTGACGAGGCGTCTCTGGGTGCCGATGCCGATCGACCCAATATAACATAGAATCAGCACGGGTCGTTTCGTGTTGTGTCCCCGAAGAATGCACAAGTCGTCGGGTCTCCATCAAGGTGGTGACATGTGTCGACGCAGTAACACACGCGTGCTGGCCGGTTTCATCTTGATGGCTCTTCTGCTGATTCTGCTTATGATGAGTGGGGTTGTAAATCCCAACCCCGGACCTAGCCCAACCCATAAACTCTTCTACCAGAACACTACTAGCATCGTCGCCAAATTACAAGACTTTAACATTTTCTTTAGCGGTCATGACTACAACTTCATAGCGATAACCGAAACATGGCTGCAGAGAAATATATTTTCGACAACGAGGTACTGCCAAATACATACAACATATACAGAAGAGACAGAGACAGCACAGTTGTGGCAAACAACAAGAAGTGTCGCGGCGGTGGTGCCTTGGTTGCAGTGAGTAATACATACAACATATACAGAAGAGACAGAGACAGCACAGTTGTGGCAAACAACAAGACGTGTCGCGGCGGTGGTGCCTTGGTTGCGGTGAGTAATACATACAACATATACAGAAGAGACAGAGACAGCACAGTTGTGGCAAACAACAAGGTGTCGCGGCGGTGGAGTAATACATACAACATATACAGAAGAGAACAGCACAGTTGTGGCAAACAACAAGACGTGTCGCGGCGGTGGTGCCTTGGTTGCAGTGAGTAATACATACAACATATACAGAAGAGACAGAGACAGCACAGTTGTGGCAAACAACAAGAAGTGTCGCGGCGGTGGTGCCTTGGTTGCAGTGAGTAATACATACAACTCCAAACGTAGGCTGGATCTGGAAACTGATCTGGAAATAGTATGGACTCAAACACGCTTGACGGGACAAAGTCTGTACCTAGGGTGTGTTTACGTCCCGACCTGGTCGGATGTGCACACCTGGGCAAAGCTTGACAAATCGGTGGAACTGGTCACTAGTCAATCGTCCAGACATTCAATGGACACCGTCAAACAACATAATAGGCCTCATGCCCCATTCATGGACCAATCCACAGTCCGAACTGTGTGTTGAAATGTTATCTGAATACGGCCTTATGCAGTGTAACGCTGACCACACGTGCAACGAGCACACACTAGATCTTGTCTTTGTGCATGGTGCAGAGTGTAATGTTAAGAAAATAGACAAGGCGGTGAAATCCACACACGACGCCCTACATTGTGAACTGTTATGTGCCAACCGACCAAAGCAGGAACCTGCTAAACGTTTTGTTTATAACTATCGCAAAGCGGACTTTAGTCGCCTAAGACACCTATTGTCTTGTATCCTGTGGTCATTTCTCACGGACACTACTGACATTGACGACAGTTTTGATATATTTCATGACATTTTGTATGCTGCCATAAACGAATGCGTTCCTCGTATCTGCATTCGTGGATGTAAATATCCAGTATGGTATGATAACGATATGATCGCAACCTTGAACGAGAAAGATACCGCATACAAAGCATGGAAACACTGACATCCGTTATCTGATTACCAAGTATTTTCTGAACTACGAACCACTTTTAAGAAACTTAAGAGAGAAAGGTATTGTGACTACATATTGAAAAGTCCGTCAAACAAAACACCAAACGTCTATTCAGTTTTGCCAAAAGCAAACAAGCTAATATAAAACTTCCTAACTCAATGGTATATAAAGGCACTGAGGCAGACAGTCCAGCTGACATAGCAGAACTATTTTCTGACCACTTCGAATCTGTCTTTACATTAGTAGATAACCTTGTTTATCCAATTATTCCCTCCTATCAATCTGACTCAATGACTAATATCAATGTGTCTTATGATGATGTCATCGGAGTACTAAGAACCACCGATGTAAACAAAGCATGCGGTCCTGACAATATATCAGGTGTAATCCTTAGGGAATGTGCTGCCGAATTAGCAGGTCCACTAACTATGCTTTTTAATATGTCTTTAAACTGTGGATTTTTCCAACTTGTTTTAAAAGAGCAAATGTTGTTCCTGTGTACAAGAAGGGAGATAAACGAAATGTGTGCAACTACAGACCTATCTCTCTCTTACTGCTATTTAGCAAAGTTTTTGAGAAAGTCGTATACGATTCATTGTATGAGCATGTGCGTAACACAATTTCGGGCAGCCAACACGGATTTGTGAGGTGTAGAAGTACAGTATCTAATCTAGCTTGTTACTTGAACGCCATTTCTGAATCTATTGACAACAAAAAACAGGTTGATTCTGTTTATTTGGATTTCAGTAAAGCGTTTGATTCAGTATGCCACCCATTGTTAGTTCACAAGCTTAGATCATATGGCTATTCCGAGCAATGCATAGAGTGGTTGCAGTCTTACCTTGTCAACCGAAAACAACGCGTTGTCCTCAAAGGCAAAACATCTGACTGGAAGCCAGTGTTGTCTGGTATACCACAAGGTTCACAAATTGGACCACCTCTGTTTATCTTGTATATTAACGATCTTACTAATCATGTTGATTCATGTGAAATGTCATTGTATGCTGATGATTCCAAATTGTTTAAAGAAATTATGTCGGTGACCGATTGACAGTTGGTGCAGAAGGATCTGGACAGTGTATGTCTTTGGTGTGAGACATGGCACCTTAAACTTAACGTTGAGAAATGCTGCATAATGTCATTCACTAACAAAAAGAAACGTATATCCTATTACTACACAATTTTAAGCCAGTTTCTGCCCAACGTCACCACTGTCAAAGATCTCGGTATCACAATGACCGACAGTTTGATGTTTAAAGCTTTTAAGATGAGTGGTTTTATTAAGCGCATTTGCACAACATTTATCGATGTTCAGGCAATCCTTATATATATCTCTAGTCAGAAGCCAGTTGGAGTATTGCAGTGTTATCTGGAATCCCTGCCAATGTACATTTATTAACAAAATCGAACGAGTTCAAAAGAAATTCATTAAATATCTATGTTACAAATCCCAAATACAGTACTCTTCTGACAGTTATCTTGAGCTTTGCCATCATTTTAGACTACCTTCTCTTCAACATCGTAGGCAAGTTGCAGATCTTATGTTTTTACACAAGTGTGTGCACTCCAACTAGACTTGTCGTATCTGGTAGGGGCTGTCCAATGTCACTGTCCTTCACGATCTCTACGAAACTACATCCCTTTTAGAGTTTCCAATAGCGGAATCAACATTAGAAAACATTGTGTTTTGAATAGATGTGACTACTTTCAACACATTGTATTTAAATGATCCAACTTGTGATATATATATATTCAGGAGCTGAATCATTTAGATTCTCAATTCAAAGACATTTCTATGTATAACAGATGTTTGCCTGGTATATTTGATGTTGATATTGTGTGGTTTTTATGTCCTTATCATTCTTATTGTTTTATTATTGATATGTATTGTTTCAGTTATCAGTCCTGTTATTGGGTCCACTGGACCTGTTGGAATCTGAATAAATACAATACAATACAACTGAACACAGTTCTTCTGTAGCTATATTACAACTGTTCTTTGCATATTTATGAGGCATAGAACCAAACCTCGATTGAGGGACGGAACACTATTAGAATTTAGAATGATAAGCTAAGTTGGCCGTGAATTGTCGTTAACGTCCAAGGCACAACACGCAGTTGCCAGGTCACTGCAGCAAATGGCCGTTGCCAGATTTCAGGCCGGTAAACTTTTACCACTTGCTGGCTTTCTATCAGATGTTTTGATTATAAAATTTAGCTTTCCGAAGGAACTACCAAACCTGACACAATCATGGCTCTGCCATTTCTACGACACAAGATGTGTACTCACCGTCCTGGGAAATGTCAGTTTCAGCTTCTGGCGGCTGTGCATAGACTATGTCTCCCAACTGATCCTGTAACAAAACAAAACAAATTTAAAACGAATTTCTACAACCGGACTTGATAGGTGACCAATCAGCATCAATTATGAAAGATTAAGTTTTAGAAAGAAAGGTTACAATTCTTCTTTAATTTGGTTTTCTTTCGCTGGAATTAACGTGGATAAAGCTGGCTCAAAAGCGTGGTCTGAATGTCATATATTGAGGTTGGTTAGGGGACCTAATAAGGAGGCATAGGGATAGAATATTACTAGATACTAGAGAAACACTACAAAAGAGGGTTTGTCTGATAATTTAATTTAATAATTGTACACACTACACACCGTACAGCAAATAAATAGTTACTTACATGTTAATAGTGCATGTATCTAACTGCTCATTTCATGACAATTTACCAACAAATAATCAAAACGTTGATGATAAAACTTATTAAAAGCACTGCATGTACATGTGGCTCTCCATTAAATCCAGCACTATGTGCACTCTCTGGCTGACAGCCGGTTAGGTGACTTAGGTCACACTAACACACACTGACACTCAACCAAGTAGGTCAGCTGTACAGATATTTAGTTACATGTGGTTAGTAGGATTTGCCGTTTGTAAAATTCAAAATTTCATTTATATATTTTATAACATTATGTATATATATAATTATTATATTATGTAAAATATATATATACATAATATATATACAATGTAAGTATATTATACATATAAATTATATATATATATATAATATATATACAATGTATGTATATTATACATACATATATATATATATATATAGAATTTGTCGAATTTGTTGTTCCATCCTTTACATATGTTGTTTGTACGAGGATTATATATTGTTTGATATTTATTGATATTTAAAGTGTCTTTTTCTTCCCTGTGACTTTTTTCTGTGAATTTTTTCTGTGACATTATTGTGTAATACCAGCCCTATAATACCGTTAAACTACAACGCCTACAAGTACTTCAGAACATTTCTTGGCGATGATCGACCATATTCTTAATATATAGCATACTGGTGTAATACAAACATACATATATAATAGTGCATATTTGCAATAATTTTTATATAACCTTACCTTCATGTGTTTCAACAAGTTTGTTTATTACCCCAGAGCTGGAGGAAATCTTCATGTCGCAGTATTTACACTGGGCTTTGTAGTTGCCTTGTACGTTGGTTGGAAAAACAAAGTGATCAAATGCTGCTGATTTGTTCGCCATGTCTGTAGTAAGACTCTGTACTCTGCAGTCTTGTAGATATGACTGACAATATACTTGTTTGTCTGCAGTGCCAGGTTCTGAGGTTCTGAACAGATTGCAATTTGCAACTGATTACTATTCAGTCATTATCTTAAGCCAAGGCAATTATGTTTACCACAAAAGTCCACAATACAAGTGAACTGGTGGTTTCTGAACATCTGAAGCCACTACAACTGATCAAGGCATCAGGTAGTGTTAGTTTATCCCATGTAATTGACTCATGGCTTCAACTCTCAGGCTCTCAGCTGACATACATAAGTGCCTGTGCTTATCATCCCCTTTATACTTATAAACCAATCAACCACCATCACATGTACCATCAATTATGTTTCGTGTTATATGAAGCTTTGTACAAAATAAGAATAAATATACAGTAATTTTTACTGTAGCCATTTCTTTTCAATCCTTCTGACAGACCCAACTACTTCACAAAAACGTAAAAAAGTACTTGTAAAAAGTACTTCCCAAGTCCAAGTACTTTGATGGTCAAGTACAAGTCCAAGTCCAAGTACTGCACTCAGCAAAATGGCAAGTACAAGTACAAGTCCAAGTACAGTACTTGCTGTACTTAAGTACACAAGTAATCCAGTACTCGAACCCATCCCTGCAACCAACACGCCTATATGATAATCTTTGAAGCCCGAAACCAAAACACCATAAACTTTCTGACAACATGAGTCTCCAACCAGACAAGAAACTGACCCAGTTTAGCTCACTTGGAGTGTGTCTTAAGAAAAAGCTCTGACTATCATAGGTTTAAGTTATGTCTTTGTTGTTCCTGAATACTGATAAACAAAAATATACTTTCACCACATACTAGATGACTTTTAACACTCTGCTGGCTGGAACAGATCAACTAAATCTAGGATTTCATATGTATGAAAATGCGTACGGATGCAGCCTGTAGAATGGAGAATACACAAGTGATGTCACATTTTGGAATTTCTTATCCGATTCCTTTTGATTTGCTACGCGGAATGATTTAATTTGCCGCATCTGCGTAACAAAACTCATCCACCTATGTACTTACAGAAATACTTCTAGTAATTTCAACTGGGCACTATATTCTTTGCTTTGCTTTATGCCGTATCCGCTTGCTGTGTCAGTACATACAGAATCTTAGCTTAACAAGCAAAGAAAGTTCTAGTAGGTCTGCTGGGGACGTCCACTAAACTTAAAGTTGTAGTACTAACCTGAGCGAATTCACTGATGCCAACCGTGGCATTCTTGCCATCAAGTTCCACCCATTCATGCTTCTCCGAGTATTTTCGGTCTGCAAACGAGAAACATTCACAAAATTAATAATAGGTGAAGCAGAAAATGGTTGGGTTAGAACATAATAAAACTGCTGTAAAAAGTGGGCCATGAATACCACTACATTTGTTGGCAGTTTACCAGATTTAATTGACCAAAATCAATTTTTTCTGGCATTTGTACAAATGTATACACTTATTATTAAACCGACTGCAGATGTCATTTAAAGCATTCACTCATTACATGTTTGGACTTCAGAGTGTACTGTTTTCAAGTTAATCCCTCAAACCGATATTTGCCATTTCCTATAACAAATTTAATAGGAAGCGGAACAACAAATTTGGGACTGTCCTATATAGGGTGACTGTAATCGCCAGGTGGCTTTACTGAAGAGGTGACCATAAAATCACAACATGAGGTTTGACTCAATATCAAAATGAATTCATGAATTATACGTACATTACTAATTTTAATAAATTTTGTGGGAGTTCAATATAGGGATGACTATTGGGGAGTTTTAATAGTCTCATACTATTGTGATAATTGTATTATTAGTGCAGTAATATTATGATAATGTCATAACTATTTCAATATTATAGTACATCATGGAATTGGAAATAGTTGAATACCCAATAAAAGCCGTCCATAATTTATTGGTGGCACCATGGACTGGCCTTGCAGGCAGTGGATTCCCAAAGTGGTGAATCCGATTTGACTGCGATTTTTTGTAAATGTTGAATTCATAAGTTGTTTCTGTTTCGTTAAAACATATTGGGTGGTCAGTATGTTACTTAGTTATGCTGCATAACAACATTTTACAATAAAAACGAACAGACAACATCCCTTAAATAAATGCTATAAACATTATCAACAGTTTAGTGTGCTATCAGAGATAACTATCGCGAGTACAGTTAACATCACACTATCACAATGGATTGATAGTTCAATAGATGTTGTTATATTTCAACAAACACAAACCCGTTGAAAGATGTGTTAATCAGTTAAAGGTTTATTCATGTCGGACATTCACACAACTGCTGAGTCATGCAGCAGCAGTGCTCAGGTAATCCAAAATCTTGACAGAGCAAAATCAGCAAGTCAGCTTGTTTACACCAAAGGTCACAAGGGAACTGCTAAATAAAACAACTTCAGGTAGTAAATAACTCCTGCTGGACACACTGCAATGAGAATTGAGGAAACCACGTCTGAGTAAAGGACGATAAACTATGTTGGAGCTTTGGCCATTACAACAGAACTGTCAAGCAGCTATCCCCAGTCAATCAGCCATTTTTGTAATTATCTCAGAAAATGTTTAAAATGTACAGTACAAGAGGTTAGTGCAAGCAAATCATAATGCTGCATTTATACAACTGGTAATTCCCACTTTGCAGTTCTAACAATGTGTTATATGTTACATATTATTATTATTATATAAATATAATTTTGTTATTATAAGTTGTTGCATACGAGGACAATTTTAATACACAATGAAACCAACATATCAGGAAACAACTTAAAAGCTGATAAGACAGATGATACTAATATATCATAATTATTATGTATGATGTCCATCACAATAAAATAATTTTGATAAATAAAATTAATTGAATAGATCTATACATAAACCTAGATGTGAAATTACTAACAAACAAGTGCCCTTTAAATTTTACACAAGTAAAACCTGACAGTGTTCTCCAGGGAAGTGCGAATATCTGCACTGGCAGTGCATTCTACTTTGTGGAGCTGTTGCACCAAATGCCGAGTCATTGAATGGATGAATGATGCACTTCTTAGTGATACATTGGTGCAGAGTTGCCCATGGTAACAAAACAGCAGAATAGGTCATCAGTATGAGGACAGGATCACAATAGAATCCTTATATAGCTCTTGTAACTGGAGATTACTTAGTTGGAGTAAGATTCCATCAGTACCATACAATAAAACCCAGAATCCCTTACATGTGCCAGTGACTGCAAATCCCAGTAAGTAATAAATAAGTTAATAATTAACATACATATATTACAAGAGTAGACCATGATTTTTATATATATATATATATATATATATACATACATAGTTGGCATGCCTAGCAATGTTCTTACTTTTGATGGGGGGGTGCAAAAGACTTTTTGGAAAGGGGATATGGCACAAATATAGGACACACATCAGCTGCTGTAGAAGCTCAGTCTGACAGATGTACCTGATAAGTTCTTATCACCCAGTCTGCCCAGGCTCTATCCACGCCTGTTTACTTATTTCTGAAAGACATGCTTGAGTTGCTATGAATCCCCAGGTACAACTGCTTTCACACACAAACACAGAGCTCTGTACAGGTCAAACCTCATGGCTCTGTCAAAGTTCAAAGGTCTGCAGCTGGCGTATGGAGAGCTTTGAACAAGGGTTGAACAGTTGTAGATACAAATTATGTCGGTGATAATTAGTAAATCATATAAAAGTTCCATGCATTTATTTATATATTTTTTCAAAATATATTATATAATTATAATGTTCAGATAAATATAATAAATAACAGTAATAGGTTGAATAAAACACAATGCAATAGTAATAGGAAGCAATGTAATAGTAAGGCCTAAACAACAGAGGTGTGAAAAACATCCTGATGGATTTGTACTTGTGCCTATAATCAACTGTCCACCAAGCAGCAGTAAAGCAGTATGGTTAACGACACTGATTATAATTCAACACGTTGTAGTGGCATTGCTTTTGTCTTTCATTCCTATAGTACTGAAATATAAAATGAAAAATATGTTCTAGATCCATAAACAATATGGTTAGTAGCTAATACTAAATATGATAGTTATATTTTGTGGTACGCATTTATGCATACCGTGTATTATATATTACAAATAGTTCCAATGAAAAATGTAATAGTAACAGCTTCAAATGTAATACTAATAGTAATATAAAAAATTCAGCATGTAAATTGTAATAGGAAATTAAATAATAGTAATATAATAAAGTACTGTACAGGGTTTTCGTTAAGTGTGCTGATAGCAGGGACCATGACCGTCAAAACAGGCACTGCATAACTGCAAGACAGTGTCTCACGGAGTCACAGACCACTACGGATACAACAGGACTATAATATGATGTAACACTGTTAAATTTAAATCACAGACAATTTGTTTTGGCTATATAAGATACGTTACATCTATATTAATTGTTTAAACAAATCAGTGTTCTGGTCAACATACAATGTAGGCCTACGTAACTCCGAGTTTACAAACACTGCTAATGCTATATATGTAGACACTGCTATGAGGGCATTCATTCTTGTACCATTAATGGTAAACATGAAACAAGATTTATTATTAACAACAATAATTATGTTATTTCCAACAAAACAAGATTGTAACATTGTTTTTGCCACTAAGCATAGTCAAATTTTCATAAAATATATTATATGTCACTATACAAATACGATACTTTGAATGGATCTGGCAGTGTGAATACGTTTAAAAATAGAATTTATAAATATTGATAGGGCCATAGGGGTGGATTATACATAGTTGAAAATCGTTGGATTCTTGATATGTCTAAGACTAAGGCTTCCTAGTCCACAAGCCACCTGGAGTATGTAGCTTCGGATGGGTATCTTGTTAAAAAAAGTTGTGTAGAAACCAAGCCCACCTTGATGTCAACGTTTTATATTATTACTAGGCCTAGATGTGTCTTACATTTTAAATCTCAGTGTTTTCTTTCCACCATTCAACATAGTTTCAAGCATGTGCTGTTATAAAATAGGAATAAAATATTGCATTCTACTCTACCCAATTAATGCTCCGGTTTGTGATTGTGTCAGTCTGCACCGCTGTGGATAGCACCCAAAGCGTGTGAAAAGTGTGGTATAACAGTGAAGGTTGATGCAAACTGGAGAGCTATTTGGGCCTACTGAATCAAAATTGTCATACAAAAATGTGTAGCTATAAAATGAATTAGAAAAAGATCAGAAACCTATCATAGAAGCAAAAGTTTTGCTTTTGCTTTTGAGGACTTCGACACGATGGTGGCGAACATGCAGCACATCACCGACGTAGCCGTAACTAGCCTATGGCATAAGCATTAACCAGTCCGTAAAACGCATGCAATAATTAGAATACTCACACGGAGCTATATTCCATGACTTCTGCTTCTTGGCTTAGATTTAGACTGTTTTAATTTGAGAAATAACATCACTACGCCAACATTGTTGCCGAGCGGTTCGCCAGGGGCGCCCATCTACAATAAAGCTCAGTGGCGGACTCTATCAGAAATAATAAACAATGCTAAGAATTGTGGGAAGTCAATTCAGAAGAACGACACAACCTTGGGGTGCGATGTGTGCTGTTTATTAAAGAAAAAATGAGTCGTTGACCGTATTTTTTGATGCGCTATGTTGTTATAATCATCAATGCACTGAATTGTTTGTGGAACTGACCCCTGGCCTGGTCCATAAGGCCCAAAGGTTAGGTAAACTAGGTAAGGTGCCCTCCCATAAGATAACTGCAATGTGCTCTGGCAGATGATCTAGTGCTCAGGACTACAGTCATGGGTAACATGCCACCTGTTGCTTAGTCTAGGTTACTAAATACTACTGTTGCAGTATTATTGCTGGATTACGTATTCGGTAAGGTTAATGCAGCATCAAATTTAAACAAACAAATGGATTATTTTACATGAATCACTAGATATTTTATTCATGTGACAACCAGGACTGGGTCCAACAACATAACTGTATTTGTAATTGATTACAGTTAAATGCTGTAACTGAAATTCATTCTGGTTTTGAAAATATAATGTAATTGTAATTGATTATTTTGTGTAACTGAAACAATTACATCAATTAGAATCAATTACAGTTTTCTGACACTACGTTTTATCTAAAAAAATTATTATTAAGAAACAGCTCTCACACAAATTGTTTTCAATCTACTAAATAATAAACCAAACAAGATACCCAATGCCTAAGATGTGATCCCACTGTGTCCTTCACCTAACAGTGCTAATTAATGAAGAAGGCATGTAGCTGGCAGTGTCCAAGACTACTGTTTGCTCAGAGGGTGGGTTAACACATGTCACTGTCCAAGGGTCAGTAATCCTTTTAGCAGTTAGCATGGTCTAGTATGAGAGTAACAAAGGCATTTTATTATGGATTTCCTGGATTGTGTAATTAGTTACAAATGTGGTCATTAATTAGATTTCTGACTGGGAAAGTATGCCCCTTGAATCAAAGCCTTTGTGGCTTCAATGTCATCAACGTACAAAACTTTGTTATATAAAATTATCTTTGCACCTCACTTAATGACTTCAATTCCAATTTAAGTTGTTTTTGTGATTTTTATCAAATTAATTCAAATTGAGACCATTTGTTTTAAAATTAATTCTACTTTATAATTGACCCGTTTGACCCTACATACCTGTTCATTGATAAACTGTTCGGTATGTCCCATTAATGCATATGTAATTGTAACTGAAAACTTAGTGGTGTAATTGATCTGAAAATTGTACAAGTGTAATAGTAATTGTAATGACAAATGAAAAGTAATTATAACTGATTTGAATTTGAGTAATTGGACCCAGCCCTGGTGACAACACAAACATGCATATTTTTATGTTCTGTGATGTTGTTTTTAATAAAACGGAAATAAAAATAAAATTGCAAATTTTGCAAATTATCGCTTGCATCACCAGACCAACAGACCAGACATGTGGTGCCATGTAGCAGCAAAATAGACACCCATTTGTTTGAAAGAAAGCCTGTTCTTGTCATGTAAATTAGCATTGGCGCGCAGTTGCCGACGTTTCCAGAGCCATGACATGGAGTTTACTTATTGCTCAACGGGATTCTTGTTGGCAGCTAGAATCCGTCCCATTAACAAAACTACTTAATTATTAGCGTCGTTACACTGCTGTCATTTTCTGTAACATCATCAGATTTTAGCCAATCAAGCTGACACGCTGGGAAAACGGGTTGTAGACACTCTCTTCACTGCTTGCACAGTCAGCATCGCATTAATCCGGAATAGAATAGCATAGTTATATTTGGAGATATGACAATCAAATCCTAATTATGCCGGTCAAATTAATATTATCACAGCAACATATATCCTACATCTAATCTACACGTTTATGGCTGTAATGTTATCTGCTAAGTCTTGTTATCAGTACTTGTTATTCTAAATTCTAAGTCTTCAAGTTTTCGTACAAGGCTAAATAATTTGTTTAGGAATGTACTGTATGGCTCATATGATAATTCATGTACCTATATATATGTGCACAAACAACACCTTTCTCGTGCAATGACTTTTATTCTTATTCCTCCCTCCTCCCTAACAAAAATCCGCAATCCTAAATATCAAATTGGTGTGGCCTTATCTTAATCAAGCAACTCAGTAACAATTCATTGCAATAGTTGATGTGATAGCACATGCTAATTTAGAAGGAAGATTTTGCAGAACTTTAATGCACTTTTGCCTGCATGTTTTTGTCTTGAGCAGTTGACATTTGCAATATAATTTTGTTTAAATATATTTGGTACATTAATACTGTTGCATCAATTATTTCTTCTAAATGTGTAATGTGTGTAATTTTTAAAGGATACCCATTTTATGAGTGAATATAATATGCCAATCACGTACACCGTATCCGCCAGTTAAACTGACAATGTGTTTTTCATCATGTACAGAACACGGCACGCCAACAATCATTGTCAAAGACTGCATGTGAGAAGATGGTATCGTTGTGCCCATAACAGAAATCTTTCTAAAATCTAAACGACTTGGTTTGTTGACTGTGACTTCCAAAAATACGCTGCTAGATCTACCACACATGATCCACAAATACTGCCAACCACCAACGTCGTCATGACCAGGCATTGACTCTGACTGAGTATTGATACTCTCTGAATACATTAGTACTAAAGTCCTGTACCAAATATCAATTTACACCAGAATCAGTAATGAAGACGTACATTTTTCTGGATTGCCTATGTTCTTTATCCAATGGTGGTTTACAGTATAATTAAACTATTATGAATTGCTTTTGTAATTAACAAGTGTGAGGCCAGTATTGGAAATATAGTTAGGGTGGTTTCAAGTTTGCAAACGAAACAATTGGATAATTGAATCTTACATAACTTACTTTATAAGTTGCCATAAATTGTCCACAACCGCTATCATTTGAACATAAATTTGGGATCCTGTTCTACATTAGGTGAGTGCACGTGCGTCAGGTGTAGTTGATTCTTGTTTTATTCTCATACGTTTATTGCTAATATCACAAATTGTAAAGACTGTCAGCATTCCAAATTTACATACAAGCATTAGTAGCATCATCACAATACGTACATATCAATACATTTGCGATCAAGTAGTCCAAAGTTATAGTTCACTCAATTATATTGCCTAACAACCAACACAAACTTTAAAATCAAAATGGCGGATTTGTAAACAATAAGCAGAGCGTGCCAAACCAAAATCGTCCCCACAGCAACTCAAATAATCGACGCATTCTTATAAAATAAATGTACATTACCTTGAGTCATTAAATATTAGTTATACCAATCACATAAACTAGGCATTATCAAAATAGCTCTAGATTAGAAACATCTATGTAAGGAGTAATATCCCCCTCTGTTTTATCATCTCCTGAACTTACTAACAGGCCCTCCTTCGGGTGTACAACTGTCACGTACCCCTGTGTTTAAAAATACCCTGAGTCCTGAGTCTGCCCAGGACATAAACTTACTAATATTCATATACCCTACCATCTACCTGTTTGTGTTTGACCAGCCCAAACCCTGCACTTGCACTGTTTTAAAATAGTTTAGTTTTATTTTACTTTTATTCTACTTAAATGCGGCTTTAGCTAATCCAAAGGCATTATATTTCGCAATCCACTCCCTGGCCTCGACATGAAGTTCACACTGTTCATAGCCCTGTGCTTTGTTGCTGCAAACATGCATAGATACCTCCACCAAAACTCCATAATTGAGGATGACCTCCCAACATTTTCAACAATGCTGACAAGAAAGCTGCCATCCTTTCCAAAATACACAGTTACAAAGAAAAACAAAATGATGTCAACTAAACCTCACAGCCTGTCCTTACTGTATATTTGTGGACTACTAGTCCAAGCAGGGGACCTTCATCCAAACCCTGGCCCCATGTCAACCTCCACTCCAGACTTCCCATGTGGCACCTGCAGTCATGAGGTACGTGAACACCATCATGCCATCCAATGTGATGAATGTGACTGCTGGTACCTCACCTCGTGTGACACCTGCAGACGTGAGGTACATGAACATCACCATGCCATCCAATGTGATGAATGTGACTGCTGGTACCACACGTCGTGTGACACCTGCAGTCATGAGGTACGTGAACACCATCATGCCATCCAATGTGATGAATGTGACTGCTGGTACAGTACCACACGTCGTGTGACACCTGCAGTCATGAGGTACATGAACACCATCATGCCATCCAATGTGATGACTGTGACTGCTGGTACCACACCTCGTGTGACACCTGCAGTCATGAGGTACATGAACACCATCATGCCATCCAATGTGATGACTGTGACTGCTGGTACCACACCTCGTGTGACACCTGCAGTCATGAGGTACATGAACACCACCATGCCATCCAATGTGATGACTGTGACTGCTGGTACCACACCTCGTGTGACACCTGCAGTCATGAGGTACATGAACACCACCATGCCATCCAATGTGATGACTGTGACTGCTGGTACCACACCTCGTGTGACACCTGCAGTCATGAGGTACATGAACACCACCATGCCATCCAATGTGATGACTGTGACTGCTGGTACCACACCTCGTGTGACACCTGCAGTCATGAGGTACATGAACACCACCATGCCATCCAATGTGATGACTGTGACTGCTGGTACCACACCTCGTGTGACACCTGCAGTCATGAGGTACATGAACACCACCATGCCATCCAATGTGATGAATGTGACTGCTGGTACCACACCTCGTGTGACACCTGCAGTCATGAGGTACATGAACACCACCATGCCATCCAATGTGATGAATGTGACTGCTGGTACCACACCTCGTGTGACACCTGCAGTCATGAGGTACATGAACACCACCATGCCATCCAATGTGATGAATGTGACTGCTGGTACCACACCTCGTGTGACACCTGCAGTCATGAGGTACATGAACACCACCATGCCATCCAATGTGATGACTGTGACTGCTGGTACCACACCTCGTGTGACACCTGCAGTCATGAGGTACATGAACACCACCATGCCATCCAATGTGATGACTGTGACTGCTGGTACCACACCTCGTGTGACACCTGCAGTCATGAGGTACATGAACACCACCATGCCATCCAATGTGATGACTGTGACTGCTGGTACCACACCTCGTGTGACACCTGCAGTCATGAGGTACATGAACACCACCATGCCATCCAATGTGATGAATGTGACTGCTGGTACCACACCTCGTGTGACACCTGCAGTCATGAGGTACATGAACACCACCATGCCATCCAATGTGATGAATGTGACTGCTGGTACCACACCTCGTGTGACACCTGCAGTCATGAGGTACATGAACACCACCATGCCATCCAATGTGATGAATGTGACTGCTGGTACCACACCTCGTGTGACACCTGCAGTCATGAGGTACATGAACACCACCATGCCATCCAATGTGATGACTGTGACTGCTGGTACCACACCTCGTGTGACACCTGCAGTCATGAGGTACATGAACACCACCATGCCATCCAATGTGATGAATGTGACTGCTGGTACCACACCTCGTGTGACACCTGCAGTCATGAGGTACATGAACACCACCATGCCATCCAATGTGATGACTGTGACTGCTGGTACCACACCTCGTGTGACACCTGCAGTCATGAGGTACATGAACACCACCATGCCATCCAATGTGATGACTGTGACTGTTGGTACCACACCTCGTGTGACACCTGCAGTCATGAGGTACATGAACACCACCATGCCATCCAATGTGATGACTGTGACTGCTGGTACCACACGTCGTGTGTCCAAATAAATGATACCACATATGAACAGTTAAAACACAACAGTGTCCTATGGTTTTGCTCTTGCTGTGGGGCCAGTGTGGGCTCCCAAACTACTCCAGATGTCTATTCTCAAGCAACATAACCACATCAAACCAATACTCAGTTCTGTAGTCTCTTCCAGACAGAGTAACTACACAAATAGCATAGATGACCAAAACCCTACATTTGCACCTAATCCAGGAAATACATCTACCCCCAACCGAGTAAACACTAAACATGCTGATCAACTGCACAAGTGCCAAGTATCCCAACTTCAGGCAACAATGCATCGACAAACCCTGACATACCCTTCCTCGTGGAAACCAAACTTGATTCAAACATCCCCACATATTCTTTTCTCCCCACAAACTATGAAGCAATCAGAAAGGACTGCAACACTCATGGAGGTGGTGTTCTAATAGCACTGAGACATGACATAATTGCAGACCCCCAAGATAAACTGAATATTACATGTGAAGTAGCCTGGACTAAACTACACTTCTTTCATAACAAAGCCATCTACTTGGCATCCTACTACATACAACATCCCTGGAAGCCCTACATGAATCCCTGACTATCCTCTAACATGGTTGCAAACTTCCTCCATCAGTTATAATCGCTGGGGACCTAAACCTACCAGATATCAACTGGAAAAACCTCTGTACAACAAACCAACATACAGCAACAAAACACAACAAACTACTTGAAATAGTCAGTGAATATGGTTTAACAAATATGGTAAATGAACCGACCCGACTAGACTCTGGAAATATCCTTGACCTTGTACTTACATCAAACCCCGCCCTTATATCCAGCGTAAACACAACGGCATGAGCGATCACGAAGCTGTTCTCTTTCACATTAATGTGAACCCAATGAAGAAAACCAAACCTCCACACAAAGTGTACAACTTTAAGTCTGCTAACTGGGAAGCCCTCAGATCAAACTGTACCCTTCTTGCTCAAAAGTACTTTGCCTGAAATCCTGATAATCTAGACATTGATACAAATTGACCTTTTTTCACCAAAACTACACTCAACTGATAGAACAATCTATCCCTAGCCGCATGACAAAATCAAAACCGCATTTACCCTGGATCACAAAAAACATAATCAGACTACAAAGAAAACGGGACAAAACTCATGCTAATGCTAAGAAATCAAAGAAAAACAAACACTTGGAACACTTCAAGAACCTAACAAAAGAAGTCAACAAAGAAATAACCAAATCCTACAACAGCTACATCAATAACATCATAGGCGAAAGCCTCATCACAAACCCTAAGCGATTCTGGTCCTTCATTAAACAAACAAAAACTGAAAACCTTGGCATCTCAACACTAAAAGCAAATGGCAAGATGCAAACAACTGATCACGATAAAGCATACACACTAAATGACTACTTCAAATCAGTTTTCACCAAAGAACAACTTCCTATCCCAACTAAAGGCCCATCACCATTCCCTTCAATCGAAACACTTAATATCGGAATAAATGGCGTCATAAAACAGCTTGAAGCTCTAAAACCAAACAAGGCATCAGGACCAGATGAAATCCTAGCAAAAGTATTAAAGGAGACTGCCAGAGAAATATCTACAATAATACAACACACATTCCAGCAATCATACACCGCCAGCAAACTCCCACAAGCCTGGACCACAGCTCTTGTCACCCTAGTATACAAGAAAGGCAGCAAAGGTGACCCTGTAAATTATAGACCAATTTCCCTGACATGCATTCTGTGAAAGGAGATGGAGCATATCGTTCTTAGTCACATGTGGAAACACCTCAGTGCTAACAACGTTATCCTCCATCACCAGCATGGATTCCGAACTGGACTATCCTGCCAAACTCAGCTTGTGGAAGCAGTCCATGACTGGGTTTCCTCTATGAACGACCAGAAACAAATAGACGTCATCCTCCTCGATTTTTCCAAAGCTTTCGACAAGGTTCCCCACAAACTACTTCTCAATAAGTTAAACTACTATGGTATCATAGGTCACACACTACAATGGATAAAGTCATTTCTATCAAACCGCACCCAGATTGTATCAATAAATGGTTCCCACTCAGCTCCTGCAAATGTCATCTCCGGCGTACCCCAAGGCTCAGTCCTTGGTCCTGTCCTTTTCCTACTGAACATAAATGACATCACCAATTCAATCAACTCAACTATCAGACTCTTCGCCAATGACTCGATCCTATATAGAGAAATCCAAACACCTGCAGACCATAACATCCTTCAAACAGACCTAAACAAACTAGTCGGCTGGACAGACAAGTGACAAATGAACAACAATATCCCAGTGTCAACTTCTCAGAATTACCTATAAACGGAAACTAAGCCACTTCACTTACACCATCTTCAGGGGTAGAACTTCAGCATTTATTTTACTGGACAGCAGGACTAGTAAAGACAAAAGTTTACTAGTCTGCCAAAAGGTTTACTAGTCCTGAAAATATCAAAACATAACACAAATGTAAATTGCAACAAATGCGTCAGACGGTCCATGGTGGCCGTGTTCAGTGCTTGAATGGCTCGCTCGCACATTATGCAGAACATCAAACTCTTCCCCTTTGTGGCATTTGTGACTGTCTCCGTCGTAAGCCAACACTGTGTGGTGGCGCTCCCAAACCTTCAAGTACCCACGCTGTAGTTTCTGCTGGTCGTACTGCGTGTCCCATTCACACTTTTCCAGCTTGCGCTTAACAGCTGGTTTCTCAACCCCAGTCAAGTAATGATACTATTTGAAAACCGTGCATTTGAAAATGGCCACCAATTGCACTCATTAGCTGTATCCCTCTACTAGATATGCTAAACCAAACAAAACTGTCATTTCAGAATTTGATGTCACACAACAGCCAATCAAAAGCACCGTTTCACTGTCGCCTCATTAGGTGAAGAATTAGTTTGTCAATGGTACACAATATGCTGATTTTTACTAGACAGCCGGACTAGTTGGTAGGCGGGTTTATTAGTCCGCCATAATCTTTACTAGTGTACGGACTAGCGGACTAGTGGGTAGTTCTACCCCTGATCTTAAACCAACGGGTTTCCCAAGATGATTCACACCCCTATCTTGGCATCACATTAGATTCCAAACTGTCATGGACAAAGCATGTTAACACCACTGCATCTCAATCAGCTAGAACACTTGGCCTCCTTAAACGCTCTCTCCACCCTGCAACATCTAAAGTTAAGGAAACAGCCTACAATATGTTAGTAAGGCCAAAACTAGAGTACGGAGCAGTAGCCTGGAATCCCTATACACAAAATAACATTGACATCCTTGACAAAATCCAAAGAAGCGCAGCTAGATTTAGTTTAAATGACCACTGCCGCACAACAAGTGTAACCAGGCTCATAAATAAACTTGGTTGGCAGACTCTAGAAAGAAGACGATTACAACACCAACTTACCCTCCTCTACAAAATAAAACACAACCTCGTGAACATTACCCTACCACAACATCTTATAGTCCCAGGCTCCTGTACACGAAACAGCGATCAAAACAAATACATACAAATACATGCTCGCATAAATACATATGCATACTCATTCTATCCTAGAGTTATAATTGCTTGGAATCTACTCCCCCCAGAAACAATAAGCCTACCCACACTACACCCATTCCAACAAGCTCTGAGAGTACCATCCACCTTGTTGCTCTAGCCCAACTTACCAGACTATAAAGACAGAGACTGTGTTTTTAATCTGCACAAATTATTGCACTTGTTTTACATAATTATTTGTTTTATTTTTCTTTTAATTAAAATTATTTGTCAAATTCAGTTTCACGCACTCTTTGCAATGCGCACTGCACATCTCCTAGGTTAGCCCCAGAAGGGGCTGTGTGGAGAAGCAAAATCTAAGAACCTAACACTGCACGTTCAATCTGTAATTGTATACAAGCAAATGTTGCCTTTCACATAAATAATATAACAGACATAGATTACAATGTTAGTATTGTTGACAGTACTCATGTATGAATCATTGAAACCTGCCACAATCATCATCAGACTGATTCAGACAAAAAGCACTCATTGTCAAACAATGTTACAATTTATATTAGTAGTATAGTATATGCTACTATGATTTGTTCTGTGTCAATTTCCAGTTCTTACATGAAATACTGTTATTGTTAACATTCCTTTGTGTATATCTTGTGTGTAGACCCTCACTTTTCAGTTCTAAGCTATATATGTTTACATACATCTTCTATCATGTAGGCCTCCTATTGTAATTTTCTCAAGACAATTGGCAATGTCTGGACTTGAAATCACGTTTTCATGTCAATGTTATACTAATATGATAAATAAGTTATTTTTATTTTAACAAACAGGCCAACATGTTTGATTGTCACCATCCAACAGATCACCAAGTTGTTTGTTTGCACTGAAGTCAATCATGCCAGACCTGTGTGAATTGACACCTGTTTCAAATGACAGGCACCATTGTTTGGTACTGTTCTGTATGGTTTCTATTTCTCTGTAGTTACACCTGTGACATATGGACATTTCCCCTTTCGTCTTTGGAACCTTACTACTGGCTTTACTCCCTTTACTTAAGCTTAGGCTTTAGCTGAGTTCAGGCTTTACCCTGGACAGGTGTAAAATTTTAACATTACATACAACACCAAGTGACTTCATTTCCACGGCTTAAAATATGCTATGAAGTATGAACATTTCATTTCAACTAGCAATTGTCAATTTGGACTGGAGATGGAGTTACAGAACAGTCTCATTTGATGGTTTACTCTAAATAATGTGGTGTGGACTTTGTCTTTGAAGACTGTCTTTAGTCTAGAGTATAGACAGTTTAGTTTGGATGTTTGGCCTTGGGTGGAGAGAACTGAGAAGTAGCTTTAGTTTAGGCTTAACCTTAGCCTAGGCTCATTTTGACATTTATATCGTGAACATGACTTTGCGAACTGGAAAATTCACGAGCTTCTCGAGTTTTCTACTTGCAAATTTATGCAACTGGGTCAAGTATTGGGTTACGAAGTCGTATTCACGGTCGACTCTCGGCATACACCAGGTGACTGGAACGCAGCATAGTATTAATACCAATTAGTAAGGCTTACTGAGTAAGTTACTCAAGTCTCAACTTCAAGTGGTAAACCACTCAAGTCAAGAGTCAAGTTACTGTCAACGACAACGTGCATCAGTCAACTAATGTTAACTAGTATAATGCATTTATTATACTATTCAACAAGATTATCAAGGAACGCATTCCCTCTGAAAAAGTTCTCTAACAATACTATGCTGTGACAAAGCGGATTCTGACAGGGAACGTGACAGCGTCCTTGGTCTTGGAAGTTGGAGTTTTGGACTCGGTGACAACGAGTGAACGACCGTGATCAGTTTGAACTGTACTATTTGCAAGACACAACCAACCTGCTAGTAGCGTCGTTCCTCTCGAAAAGCATCTGATTTGTTGACGGACAATATGTGCATTTGATGTAGTCGCGCGTAGAGACTTAAAACAGTTTGTTGCTAATGATCTTCCGCACAAAACACGTCTCGCAAGCATCGCCATCGCTAACACGTTTCCGATATATAAGGTCAACAAATGGATATCATCCTTGAACTGTACTAAAGGTCAACTAAAACTTGTTTATATAATATAGTAGCTACATCTTGTGGATACTGCATGCACTAATACGTTAAGTACTGCCACCTGTTGACGATTGCTGTGGATATTTTACGTAGCAACGTCGCGGATAGATAGGATCTCGTGATGGCAACTGGAGGACATTCGCGCGCAACAGGTCGGCAATATTACTATGCAAAGCATTTTTTCTCCAAATTACTGATTACTGACGCTATTTGTGCGAAAACGTCACAAAGTCGGACAATGTTCTAGCGGTCCACATGCGAGAATACTGAATGAAAAGCAGATCGTCCAAGTAAGCACGAACATGAACATTTTGGTAAGAAAGCTACAAACTGACCAGTCCATATAATTGATCATGAATAAAAAATTACGCATTATGATACATTCATGTACTCTAGTGGTTTATTGTAATCATGTCATTGGCGTGCTAACTGCTAACCACTATAGTTTTGTGCGGCTTGTTAGCAATTTACAGAGTAATAATTACTTGTGTGTATAATTTTAGAGTTGGTCAATTGAAGTTGATTTTGGCAGATTACTAGACCTATGTTATTCGCATATATATATATAATAAATACAATGACACGTTTGATATACTATGTAAATTCAATATAACTTAATTGAACCAATTAAAACTGGCGTGTATTTAAAAAACGGACTAAGTAACTTCCCTATGAATACGACCCCTCTAGCAGGGTTCCAGATACGGTTTTACCATAAACACTGTAATACTAAAGTGAGATCATAGATCCTGCATATATATATATATTATTAATTGCACATAGTGGTATCGATTACTCAGCCCAATATACTTTGTTTGATCAAATTTCTTCGTACAGATTCAAGAAGATGAATTTGGATATACGTTCTAACCCGTATGCTAGTGCTGGCAGACAAATAGGGCCTATATGTCTGCATATAAATCTGAACTCAAGCAGTAGCTCTTGGATATAACACACCTTGCTACCATACCTATAAAAACCTATTAAAGTGAAGAAAACAAAGATCACGGACACTGACAGATGCAGTGAAAAAACAGAAATTGCAATAAACGGGAAGCAAGTTCAACACATGAACCACTACGAATACCTTGGAGCAAGACTACAAGGAGACGACAAGACATCATCAGAGATCAGAAGAACTCTAGCCATAGCAACGCAGAAACTAAATAATCTAAAATATGTATGGAAAGGCGAAAACATACCAGCAAAGATAAGAATTTTAAAAACTTGCGTTTTCCCAACAGCTCTATGCTGGAGCGAAACGTGGACACTGAACAAAGAATACATGAGAAGAATACAAGCGTTTGAGATTAAATGTTACAGAAAAGTCTTAAGAGTGCCATGGATAACAAAAACAACTAACGCAGAGATCCTTAAAAAATTAAACATAAAGAACTGCCAACTAGTGAATAGAATAAAATTACTAAAACTTAGTTATCTTTGGCCACAGCAAAAGACACGATTCCTTAAAGAAAACAATCCTAGAAGGCAAAGTGGAGGGAAAGAGAAGATGGGGAACCCCAAGGAGAAGATGGGAACAGGACATCAGCGACTGGTTGGAAGACGACATCGTGAGAGCAGGGAGACGAACGGTAGACAGAGCAGCATATCGTGGGATCATCCGGGCAGCTACGTCTTGCAGAGATATGCTGAACTGAAGAAAAAGATGACTATAAATTTAGAATGTTTATTGAGAACAGCGTGATATCACCGGCAAAAGACATCCTGTATATGGGCTGATCCAGGGGTTATCCGTCAAGTGCCTGGGTGTTCCATTTATTTAACGTTATCACTGTGTCACAATTAGTTGGCGAGGGAGTACACTTCAGCACCATCACTTGCATGACGAATTTCACTTTTGGGAGTCTGTAGCAACTACAAGATTTTATGACCAATTTTTATTTTTGAAAAAGTCAACATCATAAACAAGACTTATATACTGTGATATATATCTAATTAGAAAGAGCAAAGCTTCGCCCTGCTGTTTGAAAATGAAAGTAGAAGATCCGGAACGAAGTGTCGCATTTTCTAAAAGTTACTCTGGAGTTACAGACGGTGTTTGCGTACCCCACGATCCATACACGCCTGTTCCTGATATTGTATTAATTTACACAATCAATTTATTAAGCATTTATTGGCGCCAGCGATGTTTTATCATTATTTATGTTGCGGGGAAAGGTCGAGTTTCGTTGTTTTCCTACGTACACACATTACATCGGAAATTTATCGACCTGTTCTCGGAGTCTATACATATTACATTACCTAATTAACTAATCGCTGCATTGTCTGATTGCGAACCTTAGAACATGGCGAATGTCGGGAGAGGAGGGGCTGAGGATTACATCTACACACCCCTTGAGGCTCATAAAAACCTCCAACTGTATATCCCTTGCCGAAATATTGAAAACGTAAACAAATTTCCAGCCCCCCTCAACAAAAATATTGGAGCTCCCACAAGGCCCGTGGTTTCGACCATTAGCCAACGTGTATATATATGGAGATCAGTGATGCAACATCTATAATACCATACGTGATTTAAATTATGCCCTTCTCTATAACTGCCACTTTACAATGCGACCATGATAGTTAGCTCTACTTTCACGTTGCAGGAATAGGCCTTCTCTCCTGGCCTAGAGCAATTCAGTACCAAGTGCTACTTTGAGGTTTTTCGTAAAACTATTTGCTTTACTAGATCACCTTATACTCTCATCTTGGGAAGATCAAGCCTTTCAAATATCATGATCTAGATCAACTTACTCTCATATATCCTCACGAATAATATCTTGAAGTAGATCTTTGAGAACCTTATAATCAGTTTGTGTGTGTGTGTGTGTGTGTGTGTGTGTATGTGTGTGTGTGTGCGTGCGTGTGTACGTGCCTGCGAACGTCCGTGCGTACGTGTGTGTTTGGATATGTGGGTGCGCGCGCGTTGGGTGTGCGTACGCTTAGGTGTCACGCGCGCGTGAGTACGTGCATGTGTATACTTACATGATAGTCTTGTCAACTTGTTCGAAACGATGTTCCTGTCTACAAGAAAAATACGTTTATCCGCACTCTAACGAACTAACCATTACTGGCCATCGCCGTCATGATATTTAGCACCTCGTACATGACTAACGCGGAAATAAATCTACGTTACGTATCCCGGAAATATCAGCAACGTCTTGTAAGTGTCAGTATGCGCTGTCCATCATCCATCGTAGGGCATCCCCGAAATAGTGATACTGACGACATATATCAACCTCCAAGCGCCGTCTTCGAATAAACATTATGACTTCTTGCATTTGTTGAGTACACACATACACCCAATGCCACACTCGCTATAGTGCAAGTATATGTAGTTTTGTGGGTAGAGCATCTTTGCGTCCGTGTAGTATGGGTGTAGTGATATTCGCTTGGAGTCAGGCGCGCTTTTAGATAGGCAAGTACGGAAAGGTCAACATTCCCTCGTGATATTGGTAATTGGATTTCTTGACGTTATTCGTTGTGTTTACTGCGATGAATCCTCTAATAACAGTACTTATTATGTTTTTCAGTTTGGTTGATGAAAATAGCGAAAGTAGGCGCTACCACCAACCGATATAGTTGTTGATCGCTGCATTCACCCAATACAAGCTTATTATAATTGCTTCACGATTGTACATTAAGTACTAATACTAATTCGCTATATCCGTATCGTAATATATTAAGGACTATATAGCGCATAACATACCTGGTGCGAGGTAAGTATTATTTAATGTTGGGAAACTATAGTAACTATAATATAGTCGATTGTTTGGAGTATAATACGCTTATAAGTATACGAAATAATCGCTTAATAGAAACACTGCATGCCTCTTTGGGTCCACAAAAACCCTCCAATTTCACCCGCCTTGACAGCAAAACTGGAGTGAGCAAACCCACAAGCTCCCCACGGATCCGCAAAATACCGGTAGTAATAACAGTTATACTAAGTGAAATGCACACTGTTGTACTGAGAAGTCGACGGCAATAATATTGGTACTAAAGAGAATCATGGCGGTGTGGTTAAGGAAAAGTAGTTTGCGACACAAAACTACGTCCTGTATACCTCAACGCCCTCTAGACCTCAAAGATAAAACATATTAAGAGCTAATGTCATCTTCTGGGAGCAGTTTTACACCTACGAGAAAATCGTGTCTGAAATGCAAAACGTATTTTTATTTAAATCCGCGCCGAAGAGACCTGTGACATATCAAACAAGCGATGTCCAGTACTATAAAAAGCAGAATATCTGCGAGGAAGTGTTGACATTTCTCTGATGGCACTCAAACAGTCTCAAACATCATTAAAAGGTCGAGCAGCTCTATTACTAATTCCAAAAGATGCACGGCAAAGAAGAACATGGTGCTATAAATACGGCCCTGAAAACGAAATGAGACGTTGCTTTCACTGAATATTTGGAGGCTGGGGGTAACCAAAATCCTCTAACTGCACCTTCATTGAGCCTCACCCAAAACCTCCAACTGCCACCCCTTGAGGCAACAAAACCTCCAACTGCCACCCCTTGAGGCAACAAAACCTCCAACTGCCACCCATTGAGGCAACTGCGCGCACCAACCCCTTGTAAAATATGGTAAACATATCTTCAGCACCACCAACACTATTTCCGGTTCCGTCGCTAAGAACATACATGATCTGAATGTGAAGTTTGGTATTACATGACATGCTGATTTTAAATCCATATTTATAAACATTCTAATGATTGCATACCAGTGTTTATGAAAACATTGAGAAAACAAGGTATTATACTTATTTAGTTATATTACATATCCTCTGCGAGCCTCAGAACCTAAGGGTATAGTGCGTCTTCTCCCATTCGTTCTGTATCTGGCTGTCCTTTGGCTTCTTTCGACGTTTTCCAAGTTGTCTTTCTTTATTAATAGTTGTTCGCCATGTTGTTTTAGAGCGACACACTTTCCGCTTCCCTTCTGGCAACAACAATTAGCTCTGTCGGACAGTGGATGTCTCATCGTTTATGAGCGTATGCCCAATCCATTTCCATCGTCCTTTCTTGACTTGCACATATATCTTCTCTTTGTTGTTTGAGTCTTGATGTCTTTGTCTGTTAGAGCTTTGTGGAATAAGAATATATGTGCTGTGTTAACAAGGAGTATTATTTATTAAACGTTTATTTATCGTATATTTAATGTTGATGATTACAAGTCGCGTTTAAGATAGTTGTATACGTTGATGGTATCAATAGTTCATGCATAAAAAGCTATTGGTGACTTTAATGCGGTTATCTCTCAGAAATCGGATTTGGAAATAGCATTCTTGATTTCTGCGAAGAATCCCAAGTGTGCTCAGGATATTCTCCCGGCACGTACTCACGCGCGCATGCACGCATGCACGCCCCCACACACATCAAACGTTAGTGGTGCCCTCGCTATTCACTTCTCTTATTAGCATATTACAGGAATGCATCCTTATAAATTAATGTTGTATATTGTAATATTTAACATTGATACGGTTTACAATGCTAGTTATTTGACATATTCTATCATTATATGAGCAATTACAATTGACCCCTAATTATATTAGGGTCATAATTCCACAATGGTACATTGTTGAATTGTGACTTTCAATTATTCATTTTCGCAGTCATTGTCGAATTGTGTCTTTCGATTATCCATTTACGCTGTCATTGTGCAAGATTGTTATCAAATAATTCACTAGAATGCCGTTTGGTAAATATGTTTGGCCAAATACTTTTGGTCGAAAACGTTTGGTCAAATACCTTTACACAAACAAGTCTGGTCAAATAAGCACTCGCTCACCTTTTTGAGCTTGTGCTGCACCCTTGCGAACTACACTAACTTGCAAATAATGAAGTATCCCTTACTTTTGGGGAATATAATAGTATGTGAATGAAGAGGTTCATCGGACTGGGTGGTTCAAATGAGTGATATTTGTTACTTATTTCACAGTCAGTTTACCTTTTGTTCTCGTGACGTTTCGACTGCTTTCAGCAGTCTTCTTCAGACGACTACCCCTAGATGGCGACTACGCCAATTGACTATGTCTGCGTTGAAGGACTACCGTGTCGCCATCTAGCGGTAGTCGTCTGAAGAAGACTGCTGAAAGCAGCCGAAACGTCACGAGAACAAAAGGTAAACTGACTGTGAAATAAGTAAAAATATCACTCAATATAATAGTAATTTCGAATTTAAGTTAAACAAGATAAATTATGTTTCTGCTAAATTGCCGATCGTCATGTCCAACCAGCAGAATAATAAACGTATGCCACGCGGATATAATTTTTCAACATTTGCTCTGTTTTATCTTAAAATTGCATGTTATGTGAAAAAAATTCACATAACACATGATTTTGTTGTAAGTGTGTGACTTGCGCAATATGTTACCGCTGTTAGCACGCAACTGGGAGAGCAAAGGCCAATGTCTTTTATTGGTGCCGTGGTATTTCGAGGGACTAGTGCAATTGGAATATAAAAACAAATGACGTAGGAACAGAAATTACCACCTGCGTTAGGAGTCGCGTTGCCTTGTTCATCACCTCATTTGACGGCGATAGAAGGACAATGTTATGATTACGACACGATGTCGCGGCGGGCTACGCAGACGAGTTGTCGCCCGACGGGGCTTTGAAACCTTTATTCGACACCAGTGGCGTCTACGTGTCGTGCTGACATGACGTGGTACTTCTGTTGTGATTTGTTTCTGCGGCACCGTTGAAGAGTTGCTTTATAGGCCTGTGTGTCGATGAAGTAGGCAGAAGTCGAATAGCCTCCGTTGTACATTTCACTGATGACCAACGGAACCGGTTTCTAGTCAGTTAGTCTCGTGACGGATCTACCAATTAGGGAAAGTCTTCTCTGTGTTTAGTGGTATTCATACAATATTTAGTAAACCTCTACTAGTTTGCATCTTTATAATAAAATTACACCAAATCTGTACAAGATTGCACCCCAAAGCAAAAGTTCTTGATGATATATATGCGATGAAGGGTAGGCTTACCTACGTCGTATATTTTGTTGAAATCTTGGCCATAACAGTTTTTCATTATGATAAAACACAACACAAAGTTTTAAAAATTACAACTGTATGCGGGAATGCTTGATTTATGAGAAGTCATGCAGCAATATTACTGTAATTCACGAATATAAACGCTATCAACATTGGTGGCAAAGGTAAAGCTTGACGGGAGGTAACGTGTAAAGGTTTGTGACGCACGCAATCCGTGACGTACTGGATATATCAATTACCTCGTACGTTCCTCCCATATATCTTCACTGGTCTGAAATTTTGAAATTTACATTTCTAATATCTATCATTTTCGATTCTGTCACTGCCATACAACGTTGAACGTAAACTTGATATACTTTTACTGTGTTTAACGTCGGGTTTCTATGGTGTTCTAGTGTCACCAGTCGTGTACCAGTTCTGCATGGTTAAGCTCTGTTACGTCTGGAATCTGCAGTCCTGTTTGTTATGCTTTATAAAGCAGCATATTGCTTGTTTAATTGGAACTGGAAACACTAGACATGTGCAACTCGAATTTGACCGGAAGACAACAACCCTTTATTACCATCAACGGTGTAAGAGCTCAGTGTAGTAAGTAGCTGTATAACGTACCAGTTATAACGATCCTGATACATGACATCCCTCCTTTAAGACTAAAAAAAACCTGTATTCATAAACTCAAAAACACATTCATCAGCTTTAACGAATGTTCGCTGTGGATAAATCGATATCAAGCGAGTAGCAAACTAGGCTAAAAGTCACATTATATCGACTATCAAAAATCACATAGAATGTCACATAATGGTTACTTGCGAAACAGATCAATAATACTACCAATGTCAAATAGTATTGAAAAACACAATTAAATATCAAATCGCATAGGCTTTCTGATTGCACGACCGTATCTAGAGAATCGTTCATTCTGTGGAATCTCTTCTTGCGAAGGTGGCTCAGCGACGACTCTTCGTGGCGGCACAGCGACGAGTCTTCGTGGCGATGGCACGTCTGGCGGTACCGACATCTGAAGAGCGTTACCTTCTCCTCGAACGTCGGGATCGTCCATCTGAGGAAGAATCAGCGGCGGCTGCTCGCGTGTCCTCCGTAGATGACGACGATTGCGACGGAGTTCTCCTCCCTCATGCTGGATCACGTATGACCTCGGACTCTCGTGTGTCCGCTGAACGATAGCGGGATCCCAGCCCCACTTTCTCTGGACTCGTACTACATCACCAGGTTTCAACGGCTTCAATGATGTAGCACCGTGGTCATAGTCTTGTTTGAACCGTGTCTGTCTGTCTGTCAAGTCCTGTTTCGCGTTTACGACTCGCGGCTCAAGAACGGCTTTGGTTGTCGGCAACTTTGACCTCAGTAGTCTGCTCATTGCCAGTTGTGCCGGTGCATAGCGGAGTCCACTGATCGGCGTGTTCCTGTATTCTAGCATCGCTATGTAGGGATCACGACCCTCTTCGTCTGCCTTCTTGAGGAGCGATTTCAACGTTTGCACGACTCGCTCTGCCTGCCCATTCGATTGAGCATATGTTGGGCTCGATGTAGTCACTGTGATACCCCAACTCTTCGCGAATTGCCGAAAACTATAGCTACCAAACGGTTGGTTGTCTGCTACGATCTCTTCGGGTATTCCATGACGTGCACTGATGCTCTTAACATGCGAGATGACAGATTCGCTTGTCTTGTTCTCGAGCAGTGCCAACTCGGGATACTTCGAATAATAGTCAACCACTACTAGGTAGTCTCGACCTTTGAACGACATAATGTCCATTGCGACTTTCCGGAACGGGCCGTCTGGGATTTCGTGTGCTATCATCGGCTCCTTCTGATTACTCCGGGCGAACTGTAGGCATGTTTTGCACCTCGAGACAGTGTCCTCGATTGCTCTGGACATTCCCGGCCAGAAGATAGCTGATCTAGCTCGATATTTCGTCTTCTCCATCCCCATGTGTGGTTCGTGCAGCACTTCCAGCATGTCCGACCTCATCGACTCTGGAATGACAATTCGTTCGCCTGCAAACACGAGTCCGTCATCTGCACTCATCTCATCTCTCATGTTCCAGTGCGGTCTCACGTCCTCTGGTACAGCTGCCCTCGACTCTGGCCAGCCGTTCATCACGACCTGAAGTAGTCGCTGAAGAGTCACGTCATTGGCTGTAGCACTTCGGATTTGCTCGAGTCGCCCTGTACTTGCTGGGAAGTTCTTTGTAACGCTGTGGACCATAATCTCAATATCGTCAATGAGCTCATTGTCTGGCTCACCCTCTATGTAAGCACGTGAGAGAGCGTCGGCTACGTACAGCAGCTTCCCTGGTACATATGACAGGTTTATCTCGTATCGCTGTAGCTTCAACATCATTCGTTGTACGCGTGCCGTTGCGTTTCCGATCGGTTTCTTCATTATAATCTCAAGCGGCTTATGATCAGTCTGCGCTTCGATTTCCTTGCCATAAATGTACTGATGAAACCTGGAAGTCGCGAAAACGACCGCTAACAGTTCTTTCTCCAACTGTGCGTAGTGTAGCTCTGCACCGACTAGTGCCCTTGACGCATAAGCAACAACCTGCCCTTCTTGTAGAAGACACGCCCCTAGTCCACTCTTTGACGCGTCCGACTGCAACGTTACTGGTTTGTTCACGTCGTAGAACCTCAGCACTGGCAAACTGCTTAGAATTGTCTTCAACTCGTTCACTGCATCTGTATGCTCTTGTGTCCAACACCACGCCGCGTCCTCTTTCAGCAGCGCACGTAGAGGACCAGTGATGTGCGACTCTCGCGGGATGAACTTTGCCTGATACTTCACAACGTTCAGAAACCTCAGGACTGCGCGCTTGTCCTCAGGCAGTGGCATATCGACGATGGCTCTCACTTTGCTAGGGTCTGGGCTGAGGCCTGCTTCCGATACTATATGTCCCATGTACAGCACCTCATTGACCTTCAACTGCACTTTTGACGAGTTGAACTTCACGTTTCGTTCTCTTGCCCTCTGGAAAACAGCACGCATGATGGCATCGTGATCTTGTTCATCATCCCCCGCGACGATGATGTCATCGGCTATCACGTACGCTCCTTTGATGTCACCAAACGTTAGTAGCATGCGTTTCTGCAGTACTTCACTGGCTGAACTGATGCCAAACGGCATGCGCAGAAACCTTTTTCTGCCCCATGGCGTGTGGAACGTGCAGAGGTAACTGGACTCATCCGACAGTCTGACGTGCCAGTACGCCATCGACATATCTATCACTGAAAATACTTTCTTTCCAGCTAGACGCGACTGCACATCCTCAGGAGCCGGGATCTCGAAATGTTCACGCTTAATCGCTCTATTGAGTGGTTTCGGGTCAAGACATAATCTTAACGATCCATTCCGCTTCTCCGTTATGACCAAGTTATTCACCCATGGTGTAGGTTGTTCTACATCTGCGACGATTCCACCCCTCTCTAACTTGTCTAGAGCCTTCTTTAAACTCTCCACTCTGGTGTATGGAAGTTTCCTGGTTGCCTGGACTACCGGCTGTACGTCCTCTTTCAGCTCGATATGATACGGATGCTCAAGTTCTCCAACTCCAGTGAACACGTCTTCATATTCGTTCATCAGAGTGTCACTCGTTAGTGGCTTCTCACGCGACATCTCGCCCACTCGTTTGACAAGTCCCAATGACTCGCACGCTCGACATCCAAGTAGTGGCACATTGGTGTGCGTAGTGACAAAGAACTCGATCAGTGTCGGTTTGTCCGCGTTCTCTGGTATGCACAGAAGCTTGACCGTGCCGGCTGGCTTCACTTTGACGTCATTCACGAATGCCGACAGTATCGTCTTTGTAGGCTGCAAGGCTGCATTCGGCTTTAGTGTCTCGTAGATCGTCATAGGCAACACATTCGCCTGTGCGCCAGTGTCCAACTTGAAGCTTATCTGCTGGCTGCCAATCATCATCTTCGTCATCCAGTCATCATCATGAGTAGTGTGTGCATGCACGTCCAAGAATAACGAACCCAGATACAGACATTCATTACTCTCACATTGTTCATTGTTCACCATCCGCACCTTCCTATCGACTGTAGCAGTGCGGTGGTGTTCGCACATTACTGCGAAGTGGTTCCACCCCTTGCAACGGTTACACTGTTTACCGTACGCAGGGCATGACTTTGGTGGGTGTGACCTGCTACAGAATTTGCAGTGAATGCTTCCCTGTGTAGCCCGTGGTCTCGGTGTACTATTATAACCACCCCTAGTGTCATTGTTAGTTCCCTTGATACCCCTGCCAACTGCATGGGAGCCCTTGCTAAACGTGCTTGAACGAGATCTCTGCTTCACTACATTCACTTTAGCTTCTGGCTTTCCTTCAGACGCCATGACCTTCAGTTGCGCTCTTGTCGTCTCGGCTGCATGGCACACATCTAATGCCTTAGCTAGCGACAGATCTGACTCTCTCAAAAGTCTCTCTTTAACACGCTCGTCATTGACGCTGAACACTATCTTGTCACGGATCATCAGATCCTCCTGGTCACCAAATTCACACATTTTAGCTTTCATTCTCAAGTCCTTGATCCACTGATCCACTTGTTCCCCATTGCCTTGATTGCGAGACCAGAAACAATATCGTTCGTAAACTGTATTTTTACGTGGTTTGCAGTAGTGACGGAATTTGTCTAGCACCGTTTCCCAGTTGTCTCTATCAGGTCCTGCTGGTTTGAACTCAAACTGGTTGAATACTTCCTGGGCTTCCGGTCCAGCAGTATGTAGTAGTATGGCCACTTGGACAGCTTTAGGCTTCTTGTTCAATTCACACGCTGTGTAAAATGTCCTAAACTGCTGCTCCCAACTTCTCCATGCCTCATCTAAGTTGCTGGCATCGAACGCAATACTACTTGGTGGCTTGACAAATTCCATTTTTCAGTCGTTGACAGTGACTCGACGTTTTGACACACAGTTCAGTTCAATTTTTAGTCGTCACTTCAAACTTCACCAACACAGCTTTTTCGACCAACACATCCTACCCTAATAGTTTGTGTAGTTTGTCTTCTGACACCATGTTAAGCTTTATAAAGCAGCATATTGCTTGTTTAATTGGAACTGGAAACACTAGACATGTGCAACTCGAATTTGACCGGAAGACAACAACCCTTTATTACCATCAACGGTGTAAGAGCTCACTGTAGTAAGTAGCTGTATAACGTACCAGTTATAACGATCCTGATACATGACACTGTTCTTTTTTTGTATTGTAATGCCGACATTGGTGACTATTAAAGATGTACTTGTAAAGATTTGCTTATGAGATGCAAAACAGTGGAGT
This sequence comes from Paraescarpia echinospica, assembly GCA_020002185.1. Lineage (NCBI taxonomy): Eukaryota > Metazoa > Annelida > Polychaeta > Sabellida > Siboglinidae > Paraescarpia > Paraescarpia echinospica. The sequence goes on from CM034537.1 coordinate 41,189,568, forward strand.
TTAATTCAGCCATGTTTGACATTTTCCTGTTATCACATTGCTTCCTTATATGGACCACTCTATAGAGTGAAATCACGTCGTTATGGATGGTTATGGAATTGTTCGTACGGATACTTTTCTTGCAGTAATTGCAAGCGTAGCACGACGGTGGTTCACGTGATGGATACCATGTCCACATATTGTTACAAAATATATTACAATAAGAGTTGCGTTATATAGTTACCGTATTTGTTTATGTATATGTATACGTTATTTGTATTGTTTGAAACTACATGTTTTACGATATTTGGAAAATAGACACGCCTTTCTGTGTTTTCTGAGTGGTTGGGTTGCATTTGGAACATGATATAATAAGTACAATAAATCCCCCAGGTAAAACAAAGACAGCGGTCATCGTGAGTTGTTAGTCTGATTAGATTGGGGATCTTGGAGACACACATGTGCAGTGTATCACAGGATGAATTAAATAAAAGCGATTTGTGCGATCCTGTAAGGCCTGGACACCGCGCTATCTAGAAATGTAGTTTTATCACAAATGTCATAACGGCCAGCTGTCATTGTATCCGCTCGACGTTGTTCAAAATCGTATGCTTACCATAACAATTCAAAACGAGTTAGCTGTGCAGTAGCCTGGAAGGATAATGCACAATTTTAAGGATAACTCTCGGCAGTAATGATAAGCTAGTGTTTATTGATACTGAGTTATAGTCGGCCAACACACTCACCTTGTACTGAACACACCTCGTCGATTGCACAAATACACAATAACGAGGTATCAAATAATATCGCCAAAAAAGCAGTAGATCTGCAGGTTTTCATGATGCAATGGTGGTAGATGAGGATCTAACTCTACAAGCCTCGCGCTGCAGTTGCAAGGGGAAGTGCGTGCGGGGAAGGGAATGGCTCCATGGCCGGGTAATTGTTAAATGTTAGGGTAAATTTACTTATTTTGGTGCATTGTCAAAGTGATATGTTGGTTAAGCAGTATAATTGGATCCACAATCAGTAATTATGTTTTAAACCTTGACATTCACCGATTTATGACGATTTAAAATCAGAAATAATTATACCCTGAAATATCGATCTGGCGGTAGATTTCAGCACTCAAGCGGTAGACCGTGAGATTATCCCAAACAATTAGAAAAAGCATGACGTCTACCGCCAAAGCGGTAGACTTGGCACCTCCGACAATAATAGTAGTTAATCTTCCCTGGTCAAATAGTGCATGCGTTTCGTTAGTTCACGGTGTGGTGTATTAACTTGTGACCTTCTGGTACTTGTTCGTCATAAAGCTAGGTGGTATAAATACTAACTACTCCGCGTTCAGAATTCGTTGAATCACAAATGATGAGATAATCGGATCATGTTTGCTTTCCTCCCACAACGCGATTAAACGCGCGCGTTTGTTTGCTGCTAATGATGATAAATGCCTCATTATTTATCTGTCTTCTGGTCTTGTTAGCTAATCTTGTTCAATGAATTTGACTAGTGTTCGGATTAATGGATTATCAATAAATGATTACGACATGCATGTCTAGTAACACTAAACCTGCATTTTTCAAGTCAAGTTGCAAGTGCACGTGCGTACGTGTTCCCGTGCAACACGCGAACTCCTGTTTAGAGTACATATTGCCGAAGGGTTAACCTATTAAAGCTGCCTTCTAGACTGGATTAGATAATCGTGAAACCAGTTCTTGAATGTCCAAATATGTAGTATGTAAGTAGTGTAAACGATATCAGCCATAACCAGCTCGCAAATGTAGCATTTAGGAAGCAGTGGACAGTCTGGTGCAGGCGGAATCAGATCAGTTTGAAGCTACACGGCTCCGCCTCTATGCATAATTCGTTCTGACAATGCTGACCTACAATATGGGCACCTGGGATCTGACTCAGACGGAGTTATACCGACTGGATTCATACCATCGCCGTCATTTGCGCCAGATAATCGGTGCACATTACCCAAAGTCCGGTGGCGATTGTTCGGACACGTGCTACGTTTGCCAAAGAACGTCCCTGTCCAGCTTGCCATTGAAGAATACTTCAAGCCGGATAGGGGCGGCTTTCGTGGGCGACCTCGGGTGACATTGTTAACGATGCTGAACGGTGACTTGAATAATGTTGGCTTGCAACTGCGCTGTTCCGGGGACATCAGAAAGCTACGCGCTCTTAACTGCGTCGAATGGCACGAACTGAAGAAGCAGATCATTGAAAATGGCATAAGCGAATCTTACATCGTTTGAAACGCGAATATGTTTATTATAGTATTATATATCAGCATTCGGTTTACGAACAAAGTGCGTACAAGTGTTTAGCTGGTCGAAATAATAGACTTTGGCCGTTATATCCGGTAATGTTTCACTGGAAACTTGTTAAAGCGAATTACCAGACCGACATCTAGACTTCAACCCGCTGGATGCGCCGGTCACATGTTTTAAGAGAGCAACGAAAGCCAACAACATAAAAACTGCATTTTCGCAAAAATTAATTCGACTTGAGAAGAGCGAGATAGATTTGAGGAGACACCTTTAAAAGCGCACTTCGAATACATGTTTTGGCACGCTTTTCAGTCATTTCGAGATGTACCATGCACGATCTATGCATACGTAATCGTTTCAAGCACGCATGTTTGTACAATCGTACTCTAGAACCAGCAACAGTATGGTGTTTGGTCGGTATAGCTTCCTATTTATTCGCCTTCCTGTATCGTTGTCGATTAAGTAACACAGCATTACGTCATGGAAACAGTGTGTCTTTTACCACCGAGTTTTGTACGAAGTTAATGAATAAAGAACATCCAGACAGTGTCGAGGATTCGGATGACAGAAGTAGGAAAAACGAAGTAATGTCGCAATAGATTACATAAATATGCCATAACTGATGAAATATTATTGCGTGAAATAAAACCAGTGTTCACAATTTGAGCACATCGACCGGGAAGTGTTCTACGTGTTATTCTAGCAAGTTCTATTAGCAATGCTGCGAACGCTGGTGGATTAACCGCTAGCCTAGTTGATGTTCAGCGCGTTTGCGATATTCCCTCGTCCAAGACAACTGATTCAACTGTTAGTAAATACCAGCCCTGCTGATTCTGGGAAACGGAACACATAACTTCGCTTTAATAAATCTTGAGTCCTTATAAGTTGTTATTAATTATTTATTAATAATGTGGTAAAAAAGGTAAATCACACGTAACTTCGCTTTAGTAAAACTTGACTCATTATAAACGTGTAATGGCAAGACACTGTTTTGAATTCAGTAGACGAGAGAGATACAGAACTTGAAGAAAGACATGAACAATCAGTGAATGTCCCTTGCGCCATGGAGCCCCGGTCCCCCGTCACCTTTGAGCGCATCCCAGCCAACCATGATATTCCCTATCCATCACTGCCTAACCAGCCATTGTCATGGCCAATTTAGCATGGCGCGTCTAATGCTAACGGCAGTGCATCCCTGGTTGAAATAAGTACTATACACGGCAGTTAGTGTGGAGCACTGCTAAAAGCCCGCGATGGCTGCCCAGTCGTGCGTTCAGACGCAATGTCCGACTCGATACACGGAAGACGTATGTCTTAAGGAAACACGCGAACACGTGTAAGACATGTTTCTCACGTATGGCATTGTAGGCCTACTGCGACATTTCAGGTTTCCGGGTTACACACGATGTCGAAAGAGATGAAGAACCGAACCAGTCGATGCGTAATCAAAAGGGCGGGATACAAACCAGACCAGACCAAACCAAACTCACCCCGACTACAGTGTACACACCACACCGACTGACATCAACTGAGTCATACTTGATGCCGGTGTGACGTCATAGTCATGTACATTTTCATTGGCGCACACCCAGAACGTATTGAGGAAAGTGTCGACGACACTTCAATAATACGGGCATCAATATACTAACTCTGGAGGATTGTAAGTGCATCTCCACTAAGGAGCCTAAGTCCACTGCGTCACTGTGTTCATTCGCTTTCTTGGACCATTGACCAATGACCTCCCAATTGGCGGTGTCCTTTAAACACACAACAATAGTAATTTGGGAGTTTGTACTTACGTGGTTGTGATATTCTCTGCTTTTCTAGTTTTCTCGTATCTGAAATCCAGATGGGAGCACTGTAATTAAACTTTTAAACATACCGAAAACACCAGCTGTGTTACACAGTTCCTTCCATACACGATACCATCGGCCGTGTTTTATGAAAACAATACCTGTGTGTTGTACTTTTTGAAATATTAAATCAATATTATGTTGCATTACGTTAACCGATTACCTCACACCCACAACGGCAACCACCTTTGCGTTGACACAATTTGCTACAACGTGTTGATATTGTATTTGAAATATGATATGGTATGAGACGGTACGCCTCTTCCATCTGTTAGCTCTCGCGCGAAACAGATTGCAATACGTCGTGTAGCAGTGCGCCGTGAATGAAATATTGGTAATCGGAATCAAAGACTCTAAGAATAATCGGCAAAGATCACACGACATCTCGTTGTTCACACACACACGCACGCATGCACGCGCGCGTGCTTATTTAATTGTAATATGCTGTATTCCAATGTTAAATATTGTATGCAGCGTTTAATATAGTTTGCATATATATGCATGGTAAATTTGTGTGTAATCGCTGTCAAATTTTGCCGAAATCATCTTTTTTTCAGAACAAAATATCCAGAGACCTAGTTTTGATTAAAAATAACATACCAATTTGTTACGTCACCGTGTCTTGACATTTGACACAATAGAGATTTCAGCGATTTTGATTTTCTTGTCGGGCACTTACTAAACATTAAGATAAAAAATAATATACTGCCCTTTTCATTAATGCATGTCACCATGATTTGTAGATTTAGATAGATGCAACTCATGTTTATGCATTCTCATTCATGCAGTATCGGTGTGTTTCGCGTGGTATCAATTATTTCTCAAATAAGGTATTCCTGCTTTGAATTGGTAAGAACGCCAATTTTCACCAACGGTGTGAACTGACGTGCAGTAGCAACGAAAACACACCAAGAACGTGAAGCTCGTTAAGGTGAGCTCTGCGGTGGATTTGTTCTAACGGGAATTCACTGACCACGTCGCGAACATTGGTGAACACTATGGGCAATGGGTGGAAGCAGGCGACGGAAAGGCCATGCGAAGGTGTGGCTATTGCTACAAAGAGTTAGCGGAAAGTGCGGTGAAGAAAGGAGTCGTAGTTTGTAACAAAGAAGCTTTCTACAACTACTTCGTAACAAAGGAGACCAAGACGACGGTTGTCAGCGCATCCTCCATCTCAGTCAAAGCCAGTTGTGGCATCATCAAATCAAGGCACGTCACACCCTTCACCGGTTTCATGACCGCTCACGCTGTGGTCCAAAGAGTTGAGGCTAAATGTACATGCGAAACAGACCTTCCTTGTCAGGATGTTACTACGCCAACGACGTTCCAGGACATATGTCCAGGCAAGACAGCAACACACATCATAATGTTCAAGGTTCATACCGCTACTGCTGGCGCAGATGACAACACAGTCACCACTAATGACATAACCACGACTAATGTCACGTAAAGCGATATTACTGATGATCCTACCACTGTTCACCCCACATATGAAATATAATCAAATACGCAGACAATATTATGTACAATGTACCGTCAGTGTACTTAATCACATGTACCACAAGTGTATCTCATTACATGTACCACAAGTGTACATCACCACATGTACCACAAGTGTACCACACCACATGTACCACAAGTGTATCTCATCACATGTACCACAAGTGTACCTCATCACATGTACCATAAGTATACCACATCACATGTACCATAAGTGTACATCAACACATGTACCATAAGTGTACCTCATCACGTGTACCATAGGTGTACCTCATCACATGTACCATATGTGTACCCCATCACATGTACCATAAGTGTACCTCAACACATGTACCATAAGTGTACCTCATCACATGTACCATAGGTGTACCTCATCACATGTACCATAAGTGTACTCCATCACATGTACCATAAGTGTATCTCAACTCATGTACCAAAAGTGTACCTCATCACATGTACCATAAGTGTACCTCAACACGTGTACCATAAGTGTACCTCATCACATGTACCATAGGTGTACCTCATCACATGTACCACAAGTGTACCTCATCACACATACCATAAGTGTACCTCAACACATGTACCATAAGTGAACCTCATCACATGTACCATAAGTGTACCTCATCACATGTACCATAGGTGTACCTCATCACATGTACCATAAGTGTACCTCATCACATGTACCATAAGTGTTCCTCATCACATGTGCTTGCCTTGTTAAACGCACCAGCGCAAGGCTGGTTCAAACAGGGAAAGCGGGATAAGAAGAAGAAATGTTATGCCAAGTAACATCACCAACGTCACCAACCTCTGTCGGCAGTGTACGACATAGAGCCAACAACAAAAACAAATTCTGGATGGTTATGATATTTTTGAACAATAACCGTCGTTATTCTAGAGTCGTCAGTTGTGTTAAATATAAAACGTTTGTGGCAAAATGATATGTATAGCATGTTGTTATCATTAAATGGTCAATGATAAGTTAATTACACAATTACACCATGCACTAGTATCAATTTATTTGCAAGAAATGTATCAGCCCGAAAGGCGATACCACGTGAAACGCACATGTTTGTATAACTGTTGTACTAAGTCGTATTTCAAAAATATCATTGTAGTGGTATCATTGCTAGTAAACCCACTGCTTACAATTAAAGTAAAATATTTCTTTAACCAGCTATTCTGTGTATGATGGTAGGACAGTTTAGAAAGTAATTAAGAAACAGAATTGTCTTTATTATATGTATTTATTATATTATATGTGTTATAGAATATGTGTGACCATGTGTTCCCTGTCAAATTAGATGTGAACTTAGTATAGCGATGGAGTTAACATAAAAAGTTATTAGCGATTCAGTATGTACCCAGTTATGACAAATATAAGCGATACCCGCGAAACACATTTTTTAACTTCGCATATACCATAATTATAATGAATGATCCCACAAGAACAAATTAATTTGATACCTTTGCAAAGCCATCTTTTTCAATTTCGTCCGAAAAAACAACATTACTTTCTACGCACAACATAGATAAACTTATACAATCTGACATGGTGTGATGTATGACGTGGAAGAAGTGAAGTATATATGATCAATTTAAACTACCAGAACACTATTAAACTGTGCATTGAAGTATAATAAATTGACATGTCACATGATTGTCTATCTATCCTACGTATCATAGAGCTATAAAAAGTGCGCAATGATTAATACTACAGAGAAATGTTGCGAGACGGACGGTCTGTGTGTTTCGCGTGATATCACACGAGTAGTACATTACCACGCTATGGACCTCCTGCAGGCGGTGGCCTGCAGGAGATCCATAGCGTGTTAATATTCTACTCACGCGAATCGGACATGCAACTTCAAGCCACTCTCTCTGGCAGGAATAACCATATCAAGGTGCCATGTATTGTTTTCAAATCTTCAATATGATATTAAAAAACGAAAACGAATAATAATACAAAACAGTATAAATAACTGCATACTAAAAACATTCACACAAGGAAATTATTTTTTATAATAAAAATGCGATTGCAGTGAAACCGATTCCGCAGATTGGCTGCGGTTTCAGCAAAATGGCGCACACCGTGGGTCGGTCCGCGAAATCGGTACGGTAAAGTAAAGGTAAGTTCTTATATAGCGTAGTATCCTGTCCTTGAAACTGCTCAAAGCATTTTACACCCTGGTAGACCTGTTCAATCGGACACCATATCGACTTCTCTGGGAAGCATTCAGCCACGCTGCAATTAATGCGCGAAGACTATTTGTACACAAATATCCACCACCGTGGGTACAACAAACAGCGGGCAAAGACGCTATATGCCCAGTAATCGTTTTCCCCATAGAAGCATCCAGCTTTGCGTTGACACAATCTGTTACAACGTGTTGATTGTGTATTTGAAATATGATATGCCATGAAATGGTACACCTCTTCTATCGGTTAGCTCTCCCGTGAAACTGATTACAATACGTCGTGTAGCACTGTGCCACGAATGAAATATTGGTAGTCGCAATGAAACACTAGAATAATCTGCAACGATTGCATGACATATCGTCGTTCATCTTACTTGTTAGCTTTGTGTGAGTGAGTGTCGTTTGTCTGTACTCCGCAATAATAGATATAAGTGGCAGATTCGGTTGGAGTATATCTTAATTGTTTATTAAGATGCGTGGCATGTATATTATGTTGTGCACACACGTATGCACGTACACACATAATGTATATGTATGTACATACGTGCGTACATACTTTGTAGTACACACACACACACACACACACACACACACACACACACACACACACACACACACACACACACACACACACACACACACACACACACACACACACACACAGAGACTCTATGTATGTACATATGTACAAACCTAAGTATGTATGTATGTATATATGCATGTACGTGCGTGCAAGTGTGCTTGCGTGTGTAATTTTATTTGTGTATTTTGAACGATATGTGTGTGATAATACGTATACATTAAGATTATGCGTGCATGTTTATGCTAAATGCATATTAGACGTTTATTAAAGTTACTTACGGGTGTATTAAAATAATGGGACATGTTTAACAATACTTAGTAGATAATCAATTGTTGCCACATTTGAGCAAAATATTTATAGTACTCAAAAATACTAATCTAGGATACATCTTATTATCCGACAATCTCAATAATTTCCAATGCAGTCCTATTTTATATGTGTCTCTCTGTGGTGTAGCGTCTTCGTTTCTGCTGTTTTGTGATCCTCTTCGATCGGCTTCACGTAAAGCATGCAGATCCGCCATTATATGACCTTGTAATAACCTTCATCCACCGAGTACACGCGTGTGTCATTGCGCGTTCTATCTATAATCACATATAGATATTTAGTTCTGTACTGATTCAAGGTGCTCATTAGTAAACAGAAGGAAAGCACAGTTATTCATCGTCGGAGACTTTGCAGGCGAACGCACGCGATCGTCCAACATTATTCGTCTTTTATGGTGTGCCTATGACGCACTGGCGACCGGTCAACTGTCTGGTCATCCGGTTGGCCGGTCAGATATGTGTTCGGAGCGACAGTAGTGGACAATTAACTGACTTGAACCGCTTATTATGGTCGTTGGTTCTCGAACCATGCCTGAAATGACGGCGACGTCTGGCGTCTTCCGTTTAATGATCCACACATTTAGTCACACGCTTTAGGATTTGTCTGTCAGCCGATATAAACAAGTGTGATGATTCAAAGGGGACATTGATCCGTGAGCTATCACCGAGCGGTCTAAACAAGGGTTGCAGCCTGCAGGAGTGGACAGGTTTAGTTGAATTGTTAAAGGCCATATCCTGTCAAAATGGTTTTTTTCTTCTGAGAACTATGTAAATATACTAGTACATGTGTGTTATTCAATGTTATCACAAATCCGAAGCCATATGTTTGCCAAAACATTGATAAAATTTGACTTATACAGTGCCCAGTCACATTGCAAACCTGGAAATGTCTGTTTTCCGGAAATGTCCGAAGGCGCAGATACGTGACGTTACTAGTGGAACGGCTACACACGGTCGCACTGTCTACGTGGCTAAATGGTATTTCATTATAATTCTATTTCAGCTGTTTTATGATTAACATGTATAATTGATGAAGATGTGTGATGTGACAATTCGGGTTTGACTGGAAATTCGGTTCATATCTTCCCCAAACACCCAATTTGTCGGCAGAAAATGGAGTATTTTGTGTGTGTAAATGACGGAATCCATGCTACGCCTACGGCGAATAACGTCACTTGTGGTGCCGATCTGCCGATGGATATATCTGATAAAGTGTAAGATGGGTTTCAAAGTACAGTTAGATGTCAATAAATCAAATGTCCTTAAAACGACTCAAAAGAAGCGTCAATTTAAGATGCAAACGAATACCACAACAACGCCACTGGCCCTTCCACCAAAAGACACAATAATGTCAACAACCTGTCTTCAGTTGCCGGACTCACTCGGCAGGTTCATGCCTGTATAGCACCGCACCGACACAAGGCAAACTGGCATCAGCAGAAACAACATTAATCACTTAAACGTCATCATCACGGACTCCAAAATATCTACAAATCCACCATTTTACAGTCAACACCTTCTACAATCATACCTGAAAATCTGCCTACTCAAATGCACTTATGTCAGAACATGTGAATTTTATAAAAATTATTTCTCAAACAAATCTCTGCACTTTTTCGAAACAGGATGTCTAAGTGCGGCATGACCCCAGACGAGACACCGCTCTCAGCCAGCCCGCCGCCATTTTATGAGTTGTTTACACGACGCGGGGCCCGAGCGGGGCGGCTGTCAATCAGTCAGGGCGGTCCAGACTGGCGGGCTGTGTTCCACTAGTGACGTCACACAGTCTCACGCCGCTGTCACTCGGTAGTTTCCGTAAATTGGCAAATTTAGAGGTTCTTTTTATGTTGTACGCTGTTATGCAATTCATAAACATATTTTCAATAGCATAATTTGAAAGTGCATATATTATTTGTTATTATAGAACACAGCACATTATATTCCAATATATACGGTCTTTACGCAAGTGAATGAGAACTTCGCGGTATATTGAGTTGTTATAATAAATCTAATGTCAGGACAGGTTGCTATCTAGAATACCACAACACAATGGCACCTATAACTAAGGCGACCAGTTACATTAACACAACATTATTCCTGGATATAACGTCTAATGTGCGTATGTGCGTGCGTGCGTGCATGCGTGCGTGCGCACGTGCGCAGGATAGCAGAAGTGCGTATATATGCATATGGAGGATATGTGTGTTTGGGCGTATACCGGTGCTTTAATGGATGTTTGTATTGGAGTAGATTCATGTTCGTATTGTGTAGAACAATGTTTGTATATTAGATTAATCTGTGTTGATTAGGTCATTTGTTTCGTCGTGTAATTTATTGGCATTGAAATACATTATACCTCTATATATTAGTCTGAGTAGCATGTTATCACTGCCATATTTTCATTACAGTCGAACGTCGTTCACTACAGAATTATAGTGCTCATGGCATTGACACAACTTTGAATCTAGGACTAATGGTTTCACTCACCGATCTCTACACATATATTACACAGATCATTTGTATCGCTGCACGAATTGATTGCATATGGCGGCTTCAGAGTGCGCCAGCGTCGTTGGTGACATCACAGAGAAGCTCGCTGGTACACAAAGGTGATCGATTGAATTTTAATAACATTTTCAGCTTGGTGGAAATGCATATGTGATGTAATTGCAGTAAATCGTAGTTGATATTTCCTTCAACCCGTCACTACGAGCAATGACAAAGTGGAAAGTGGTGAAATAATCAGTCAGTTATAAGTGAGCGTGGTCCTATTATAAACCGCTATTGAACAGTTTATTTGGCTGCGCTGAATATTCATCACGGCAAGAGAGAGAGAGGGGGAGAGAGAGAGAGAGAGAGAGAGAGAGAGAGAGAGAGAGAGAGAGAGAGAGAGAGAGAGAGAGAGAGAGAGAGAGAGAGAGAGAGAGAGAGAGAGAGAGAGAGAGAGAGAGAGAGAGAGAGAGAGAGAGAGACAAGACCAGTAGCATTTGAGATCGAAATGAGTCCAGTTAAATAAACACACATCAACATATGCGCCAACGTTTTTATTTCCTGCAACAACAGAGTTTCCTGCAACCACAGGCTGGGATATCATTCTCTAAACTCCCATCAATGCTAATGCCTGAATAATCAACCAAACGATTGTAGGCTACGGAAAGAAGAGGTAAAGTCTATAATATGTGTATTGCAACGAAGTGGTGGTGGTTGTGGAGATGTTTTACTTGCGAGCTCATTCGATTCTACTAACAAAAATGTTCATTCTCTGGACGGAGTTACACATCGATGCAAACGACGGCTAACAGAAATATTCATACCGGAACATTTACCAAACATCAATTAAACGTCGCTTATGGATGGGTGCTGCAACGTCTGACCGTCAAAATAGCGCGCGTGCGCGTGCGTGCGTGCGTACGTGTGTACGTGCGTACGTGTCTGTGTGTGTGTGCTTGCGTGCGTGCGTGCGTGCGTGAATGCATGTGAGTGTGTGTGTGTGTGTGTTCGTGTTCGTGTTCGTGTGCTTGTGCGTGTGCTTGTGCGTGTGCGAGTGCGTGTGAGTGCGTGTGAGTGCGTGTGTGTGTGCGCGCCCGCGCGTGTGTGTGAGTGTGTGGGTGCGTGTGCGAGAGCGTGTGAGTGCGCATGTGTGTGTGTGCGCGTGCGTGTGTTCGTGCGTGCGTGCGTGCGTGCGTGCGTGTGTCGCGTTTTCCTCCTAGAGATCAAAAGGGTTCTCGCACAAAGGGATCTTACCTGTTTATGGAACGTATCGTATGTACATTAGAGTTAGACAATTAACATAAATGAATTGTTTGCGTTGTTTTCTGCTATTGTTCCGAAGAACGCCGGGCAGTTGGGGATGCTTTGTGTAATTGGCTTTAACACGAAATACTTTCAAATTCATGTCATAACAAACGTCAAGACATTTACGAATACGGAGGGTGGGTATTGTTGCTGATTGCATTAATACATACCGGGTAACCCCATTATTCTATACACAATAGGCTATATGTAGATAATTATATTTACTAACAAAACAGTGATGACTATTCTATACGTGCACGTGTCAATGAGGCAAGGTTCTTCGATGTATATCATGCACTGCCTATTTCAACAACCGATACTAAAAAACCCAAGCCTTTTGTGTTTCGGTCCATCGCGAGGTCGCTGTTCCCTCCTGGCCATCTCAACGAGTCCTTGTCCTCGACAACCGACGCTAACGCGACACTAACCTACAATCTCCCGTAACATAATTCTGGTAATCGCGTTGCACTGACAGCGATCACCGCATAGCCGAGGGAAGGTCAGGCGGCATTAACTGTTTCGTGTTGATCTAGTCCATGCGCTGCGTGGAGAGTCACATAATCAGTCATCCGTTTATTACCGAGAACTAAATTATATAGGAGCGAGAGTTGCGTTCGGCTTTCGGGCGTGACGTAGACGCGACTGCTTAACTTTGATTAACAGCATCTCTGCCGGTACCTGTAAAATGAAAATCTATGGCCGGCGAATGCTTTATGTCGGCCGGTGTCGTGTGCGCCGCTGTATTGTGCGTACCGTGGGACACTAATCATTTGAAAGAAATGTTTAGTTTCCGCGTTGCGTTGCGTAAATTACCCCGAGTTAGTGGAAAGCAGTGATTCTGTATTCCTCCGTGTCATTTTACGACCCCTTTCGTGCAGCCGAAGACGTCAGTGGTTGGATATATAGAGAGCGATGGAACAAAAATGACATCCCAATATAGACGGTTTAGTATCGCAAGAAATAGCCACATATTGTGTTTTCGTAGCAGTCGTTTCCAATTAATTACTAAGCAGTAGGCCGGTGATGATGGATATGAAATGGTGTTAACAGAATGCAAGTTAATTATTTTATTATTTACTTAATTATCTTATTATTTACTTAATTATCTTATTATTTACTTAATTATCTTATTATTTACAATTGTTTATTTCTAATTGAAAATAAACGCATAACACATAATATTATGTATGTATTATCAATTTAACAAGGCTGAAGCGCGGAACAACGCAATACTACGAAGGCATGCTGCTTGCGTCCTACACGACTGCGTGATTGAATAGTGAATACATTTCGGATTTTGATAACCCAAGTTGTTTGGTAACGTTGGTGGGGTTATTCCAGTAGACCATCATGCACAAGCGTGGTAACTGGAATCAAAGTAATTACTTCTCATTGCTGGTCTTCCTGCGTGCGTACGTGCGTGCGTGCATGAGTGTCTGCCTATCTGTATGTCTGTCTGTCTGTCTGTCTGTCTGTCTGTCTGTCTGTCTGTCTGTCTGTCTGTCTGTCTGCCTGTCTGTCTGTCTGTCTCTCTGTATGTCTGTTGTTATGGTTCGAGTGTGTCAGAGGTTACACATATAGATAATTGATGTTACAAGTACAATATTATATCGGAATTGTACTTTTCTGAATAGGGGAGACCGGGGCTAGTTGAAACAGTTTTGTTTGTTTTGTGAATAATTCGAAATATTTGAAAGACTCGTTTTAATGTAATACTACAACGCTTTGTGTCGATTTTCACTTTTTTATTTAACGTATTAAGTAGACTTCAGAAAGGTAATCCTCATCAAACTTAAACTAGCATGCTGAACTGACAAAAAACTGGAAGACTAAAAACGAGTCAACATTCGCAATTCACGCACACGAAGAATCTGTTCCCCGTTGTGCAGTTTTCGTGTGCCCACTTCTCGCATTCAGTACATTGAAACCATTGTTCGCAACACATTAAGCATGGCCACGTCTCATCATCCTGTGATGCTGTCAGTTGCCCGATGACGCGTTGCGCTAACCTTTTTCAAAGGGCCCTGGCAACATGTAATTTTGCCGGTCCTTTGCCTTTGGCTTTGGCTTTGCCTCTGTGGGTTCTCTCCTGTTCAATCCGTATCTGGTTCTTTTCAGGAATGTCTGTCAGCACTATTGTTCGTCCAGGTTTTCGGCTGGGACGAATCCCTTTCCGAGGACCGGATTTCGCAAACGGTCTAACGTGCTCTCGGGTGACAGGTTTGCCCACTATCAAAGACGAGATCCCTGCCACCGATTCACCCTCTTGCGATGTGAATGGGCGACAGTTCTGTCCATTGTTCACAGCTGAATTCGCAGGCTATGGGACGGCCACAGGCACCGCGTGTATCGATGGAGGTGGTTCTTGCACGGTTTCCAGATTCGGCATGTCGGTCACTTACGAAGGCAAGAAATCGACGTCGTTCATATGACGAGATACCGCTCACCCGGAAACCTGATTGGATGTTGGCGGGAGTGGTGCGCCCCGAATGTCCTAGGTCCCAGCCGTCGCATGCTGCGTTGTAGTATTTCTTGAACGGCCCGTAAACTGATCGGTCTAACGGCTACAACTTATGAGACCTGTGCGGCGGAGACAATAACATGACGACTCCGTTTACTTTCGCGAAATTGAGGACCTTCCGGTGTCCGCAATGATATTCTTGCATGTCTTTTCAAGAAAGCAGTTAACCAGTCGACACCTGCTTTTGCGTTTACCGTCCAAGAGACTGGCATTTTCCCTTCCAGTTTCCTTGCGTAGTCGTAAGCGAGCCGACGCGTCTCGGTGGTATTTAGCCCTTAATACAAGGAGGTTGCTCTTTGGACATATTCCACCAATAATTATTCTTCGTCGCTGGAGAACACGGCAAGATTGTCAAAATACCCAGTGCACATGTCTCCATTGGCCATTTTCACGGAATTTAATACAATATCGACGCAGAATGCAGTGAGGAATTATATATCATGCGGCTACATTGCGACAAGGGTGACCAGTGGCGACCACCTCTCGAACTGCAGCCATGATCCGTTCATGTTCCGCACAACCTGTCCGTTTTACGCTTGTAGATTCTCATTGAAGTAGACTACCTGGAATTAAATAATCAAAATTATGATTAATTGAATGAATCAAACCTCTCTCTCGCAGTGGGTGATGAATTAATGTAAATTATGCATTAACTTTTTTACGAGATTTTTATCTAGAATGAATTATATAATGTTACATGTATGCATCTACGTAATATACACGTACAATGATGCTATGTAGCTTACACATGATACATTTGCATATATTAATACAAAGGATATGGATTCCGAAATGAATCACAGCACATTGCGCAGTTTGATTTGTTTTCGCACGTTTGCTTACGTAGTTATAACGTGTCATGTTAACGTTACACAATATGACATCTTTGTACTTCTACGATTGCGTCAATTGCCTGTGGCATGTTTTGTGTAATAAGGAAACCAGCAATATGACACAAGAAGACCTGAAAGACCAGCATACATCGTCAAGACATGAAATCGAATATGAAATTGCCTTCCCGTGAGTTATTTCTGACCTGTTGTTGCGTGTCGGGCAGTCGCAACCTTCACCAAATAGTACCGACGTAACTACAGGATTCACCTCGATCTATAACGGATGTAATTAAGTCCCGCTAGGTGGCAGCACTCTACGCGAACTATGTAACAACGTTGATCCACTGCATATATATATATATATATATATATATATATATATATATATAATATATATATACGTCCCCGTACACACATGTGCACGGGACGGTTTCCCGAAATATTCGTACCGGACGTTTGTCAAAGACATAATGTGACCAGTTTCTTTGCAACTATTGCGTCTTTTCAATCATTTGTTCTGTGCTACGTAAATCGCCCAATCATCGGTTGTGAACGGCGTACGTAAGTTAGGACAATCGTATAGCCTAATCTGGCCGTGCCGTTGAGAACAATTATATAATGCCCTGCTCAGTCTATTGACTTCTACAACTTCTACAACTGAGTTGGCAAACGCAACGTTTAACGTTTTATTTTCGCCGATTCCCGGTGCGCTCACACTGTGAACTAACCAGTCGGCGACTTGCCAGCATGACGTTACGATCCTGGCGTCAACTGCGCATACCACGTACAAACCCATGTCGCTCCTTTCGGATCTATATGTCACTACAATAGACGAGTTTAGTCAAAGCATTTTAAATGCTTTGGTTTAGTGTTTGGGGAGTGTTTCTTAGCACCTGTAGTGAAGACACAACGAACCCAATGTTTGACAATCTTTTCAAATGTTAATAAGCAAATGATTGAATGACAGATTTAAAAAATGTAATACAACTGAGTCCCTGGAGGTCTTTCATGCCACATATTCTATGATATTTTTTTAATACGATCGAACCTGACAAATATAACTAGACGCCTTAGCCTAGACGTTTAATATAGTAATGCAAATAGGCCTAAAAGGTCGACTAAAATCAATGATAACCAGCAAAAGGCTGAACAAAGAATATTTAAAATAGAAGCATGTGTTTCTGAAACATGAATACTTCTGAACCCACTCTACCTCTCTCTAAACATAATATTTCCTTATTGAATATTGTATTTTGAATAGGCCCTAATAACTGCAAATGCTACAGACCTACAGCCTACACTGTCGCTGCGTCTGCAGACTGCAATAACTTTAAGTCGATTAAAACATTCTTACGGGACGTGTTAAAATGCGTCGCTATCTGGGAAACAACCGCATACTTTTCCCCAGTTTGTGTACGACTTTGCTGTAGTTGCATAAAGTATGGGGGACGCCCGCCACATTTCAATCAGTTTTTCTTCTTTTTCTCCACTCCATTCTGCGTTGGTGATTGCCGATTGCACTGATTGGCTGGTCGAAGCCGTATGTATTACGTACTGTCGTAGAAGTTGTGCCAACAGTTATGTGCGCTCACACCGCCAACTGTGCGTGACGTTGAGTTGTGGTTAATTGGGGTCAGCACACTGTCAGTTTTCCCATTGGCGACCATGTTAATGTTTTGTGTGATTATAAGAAAACGTGACCTATGAAGTTTCTTAAACTTCTCACCTGCTGTTATTATCATCTCATTGACATGCTGGTCGAGTTTAGTCAAAATCTAATGTCTCTAGCTCTTGCAAAATGCCTGTATGTGTGACACCCGTCAATATTTACAAATGGTTGCAGGCAGTAATCCGACTAAAGTGTCAACTAGCCAAATTGCTGCCAGATACCATTCCGCTTAGTAAAATCAGCTAAAAAAGACACCATTTTACTGTCAACAGCTTCTACAATCACATCTAGAAATCTGACTACTCAAATGCACTTATCTCAGAGCAAGTGAATATTGTAAAAAGTAATTTCTCAAAAATATACTGCACTCTTTTTCGTCTGTAACCAAGCAGGAAGTCTAACAGCGTCCTAACCCCGTTAGCGCTCAGACTATGGACACATGTTGGACCAGATTCATTTAATGAATTTTATACAACACCTGTTGTAGAAGTTGTACGCAACAATTGAGAGCGTTTTCACTGACAACTGGAAAGTTGTAGATGTCGGCGATTGTTGTACATGTTGTAGAAGTGAATAGTCTGGGCGGGGCTTAACATCCGTCTAACGCCCGGATGACGATCACATAATATGTAAGAACCCTTATCCCACCGGGAATTTCGAAACAATGAAAGCGGGTCGTACACGAATCCCTGAAGCACAGCGTCTAGAAGGAAAATGTTAAAATAGCATGGGACGCTAGCTCGATTATAGTTATACAATCATGTTAGAATAATTATATATTTTAGTCGTGTCGGTGAAGATTACGTCAACCTATCCTAACTCATTCGTTTTTATTATGTTCCACATTTGAACGAATTGGTAGCACACTCTGTGTAGATCCATTATATTAACTAGCCTATACACACGCAGGTAGGCATACTATTTTTAGTTGTTATTCGCTGTCTGTCTGATCATCGATGCATTACTGATTGCAACGAATTCAAATCAGATTGGAAATACGATGTCAGACTAATCACACTGCACGCATGACCATCGTATGATAAAAACACTTTCTTTTATCTCGTTTTCTATGAGTCTGTAAGATCAATGTTATGATTGGGTATGACCTTCAAAATAATTACCTGTCCTGGTGCCAGCTTTCCGAAATACGAAGCCGCACAGAAATCATCACGTTTTGTTGTTGTTTTGCAACGTTTTGTTGTTGTTTTGCAACTAATGATGATGGATGAATATATTTATGAATTATTTGATCTTAAGCATACTATTTATTGGCTTTTTGCATGAAAAATGTTCTAACTAATAAACAGCTGTTTCTCCGGATCCACGTGGAAAATATGTGGGAGTAAAAAACAGTAACGTATTTTGGAGGATTGTTCACGCCGTCTTTTTTGGTTCAAATATGGTGAAACCGTCGGCTGCATATTTCTGGAGTTGAAGTACAAACCCGATGTACCTATTCAGAGGCAGATTACGGAATTAACCAAACTGGGGCGCAGTCCCTATGCTAAGGGAGTTCGGGACTTTGTTTTACAGTGCATTCTGAGAAGATCTTATGTAAAACGGGGTATGAGGAAGGGGACGTTAAAATGCTAATTTTAATAATTGCTTTGAATATTCAAATTCATACATTATAAAATAATTCTTTCTTACAAAATTCATGTAGACATGTAAAGTTAACCTTTTTGTGGGATACAAATACTTTGTATTAGTCGGTATAACGTCGTATCAACTATCATGGAGCAGACGGCCGCTACGCTTCCACGCGGGCGTAATATACTTCTCCGCCGTATGGTATGGTTTGGTACTTTTTAAGGTGAAGATAGCCATTGCCTGACACGGGGAAGGTATGAGGCTGGTTTCCAGGTAGGCGCGTAATTTTCCTTCACATCCTAGCTTGTAAGTGGATCCCAAGTGCGTCACGCAACATGTTTTCAAGGGATAATCGACTTGATTAAAGTGTTCGGTCGCGAGAACTCGATGATGTTGTATTAAATGTGCTAATATATCGACAATGCTGCAGTATTGCTTTAGGAACCCGGAGTAACTAAATTGCCTTTGTAAACTTGATGGGCAACAAAGGACGCCGTGTCGTCGAGCTTGAAGCAAGTTTTGGTGAACATGGGTGTTCTTGGTTGTTTGGCTGTTTGGTCGGTTGGTGGGTGGGACGGTGGGTCGGTCTAGCTGTCGGTCGGCAGCGAGCTGTCGGTCGGTCGGCAGTCGGTCGGTCGGTCGGTCGGGGTCGGTCGGGGTCGGGGTCGGTCGGTGTCGGTCGGGGTCGGTCGGGGTCGGTCGGGGTCGGTTGGTCGTTCGGTCGGTCGACGTTTTGCCCGGAACAAAGATATATTGCATGCTTGTTACAGGGGAACCAACTGTGAACCAGACGTGACTCGCACAATGACGAGCATGGGGCCTACTACACGAAACCGGAAGTGTCTTGGGTTACCATGATGAAATTTCGTGACACTGTATGACCGTACCGGACTAATGACTGTTATTAAAAATAATTAAATACAGGCACGCCACGTCGTGCAAATCTTTCGTATGTACAACATGGCTTTCTACCATTAAGATCGAAGAACACGGACATTTCCCTTTTTAAGTTGATTCAAATACTGTATAATAAAAAGCTCCAACAAGGTCTGCTTGCCATATAGATAGTGTTGCTTTGGATCGCAATATTGTTCGTTTTTGTTAAACCCGAATTATATACTGGAGCCAATACTACACAAAATTCGGGTGTATTTGTATAGTGCTAGTATACAAGGATACGCCAGGGGAATGTGCCAAGAATACCGCTCCATAAACCCAAATTATAATGGTTCGTTAATCACGAAAATTACTAACAAATTTGTGTTATGCTACACATAAAAAACATTTTCCGAGCTGCAGTCGTTGCCTGTTGCCCCGAGTAGATTGCTCTACCTTTACGGTGTGCTACGACATTTGCAGTTATTCCAGCTTGAGGCGAAATCGGGTCGTTAGGCTAATAACATATCGGTGGCTTTCGGTTTTTTGCAAAACATCGGTTCGCTGCCTTAAAACATACGCAAGCACTCATGGAAATATTCCTTTTTATTTTACTAATAAACGAATCCATCGTTGCATTTTACGGCGCCAGCAACCACGAATTCAGGCAGTTTTTCTTTCGTACAGCAGCGGGAACCGAGATCGGAAACAACACGAATGGCCTACGGTTTGGCAGCTGTGTGCAGGGCTAAACATAGAATTGCCTCGTGTGAAATGTCAAACTGTTTATCATCCAAATAAATCTCGTATTTTGTGGTAATTAGGTCGTGTTCTCCTTCTAACAGAATAACTTCATAGCGTCGTTCGAACGAAATTGGATCTTGCATGCAGTTCCTTCCGTCAGCGTCCAGTTACATGTTGTTACTAATAATCATCTAGTTCACATTTTTAGTTCACTACTTCCGCCACAGTATATTGTTGAACATTTGCCAAAATTAATATTGACTGTGTGCACACAAACATACACAAACGAAAAATAAGATTTTTACCAGACCTTCTAATAATCTAGTTCTTGCAAAATATGTATGAACTTATCTGCGTATTTTTTGCAATGTCTTTACATTTAACGCTCGCACGCACTTTAACACACACACACACACACACACACACACACACACACACACACACACACACACACACACACACACACACACACACACACACACACACACACACACACACACACACACACACACACACATACATACACACACACACACACACAGACACAAGCACACACACACACATACTATCCCCTTCGAATCAAAACAAATCTCCAATACCCCCCCCCGTCTTTCGATGTCAATTACACAAGCGCACACGAACACACATACGCACATATGTTGTAACATCATTAAACAAATATATTCTGCTGGAAAACGAAGAACTCGAGACTGTGAGAGAGTTCTGCTTCTTATGCGGTATAGTACGATGAGATTATACATATATACATAGTCAACCCTGACCACATTCTGGCTATACATGTTCGCATTGTGGGAAGCTGCGCCGAGCAAAGATTGAACTGATAAGCCACCTGCGAACACACCTCGCTACGAAGGATTGCCGATGATGATGATGATGATGAGACGAATAGCTTCACCATCAGCCTTTGGTACACTAAGAGAAGACACATTTTCAAACAGAGGCATGTAAGTAAAATTGAAGGCCACACTGTATGGAGCTCTTATACTGCCTATTGCAATCTATGGTGCAGACACCTGGATACAACGATCACAAGAGACACAGTCTCTTGAAGTTTTTGAGATGCATTGTTTGCGGTCTATCAGATGTGTTACCACAACAGACAGACTAAACATAGCCAGATCAGAGAGGATACATTCACCTCAGAATTCATCTTAGATATCATCAGACATAGAAGACTCCGGCGGTTTGGGCATATTTCAAGCACGCCGTACACCGAACAAACACCTCATTAACAAAACTTTCAAGTAAGACTTTAAAGGACAACGAAAAAGAGGAGGGCCACGAAAGAGGTGGAGCGACCATATCAGACATGATAGTTGACTTCCGCTATTAACAGCATGCAGAGCAATGTGATGTAGATAGGACAAGATGGATGGGTGACATCCAGAGGGACAGCGAGGGGTGAAGTCAAGTCAAGCCAATGCTATTGTGTAACTGCAATGTATTCCATGGGTTTAACCTTTAGTCGATCAACTACGTTGCAGGCGGTGTTAGATTCCTTTGTAGGATACGATGAAAGGGCCTCTAAAGTTTCAACGATTACTGTCAACGACATAACATATAAGGTTATATCTAAACACAATGACCGACCTTGGCATTTAACTGCGGTTAACGTAGGCTTTTAGAATATGATCACCTACATGCAACCAAAGCGGTCACTGATATCTGATCAATCATTGTGCACGCACGCTGCGGAGACTGCTTGTTCACTGAAATCCAATCGCAGCTAATGTACTATAATTTCTCTGTCATGTGTCATTGCCGAAGAATTTTTTTTAATTAGATTTCACTCTGATAGTGATGTTAATGAGCAACTAACGCGATTAGTTGTTTCTATGTTGTATCGACTGCCTAAGAGAGCACACAAACAGAAGAGGGTGATTACTGGAAAATAGGAAGACTAAACTTAAACCAACCTAGTGTGTTCCTAATTTGTTTATGTGTAGTGTTAGAATAGATATGCTGAAGGTATACTGCTAGCCAAATTTCAACTTGCAACAGCTCAATATGAATGCTAGGTTGCGCCCACGGAACTTTCAAATTGTAGACAACATATTCAAGGAGTAAACACTAGGCAGGCGGGGCTCACAGTAAGTTATTGGAGTACACACAACTGTAGTGGAAGCAGGCGAGGCTCACAGTAAGTTCCTGGAGTAAACACAACTATAGAGGAAGCAGGCGGGGCTCACAGTAAGTTCCTGGATTAAACACAACTGTAGAGGAGGCAGGCGGGGCTCACAGTAAGATCCTGGAGTAAACACAACTGTAGAGGAGGCAGGCATGGCTCGCAGTAAGTTCCTGGAGTAAACACAACTGTAGAGGAGGCAGGCGTGGCTCACAGTAAGTTCGTGGATTAAACACAACTGTAGAGGAGGCAGGCGGGGCTCACAGTAAGTTCCTGGAGTAAACACAACTGTAGAGGAGGCAGGCGTGGCTCACTGCCAGTTCCTGGAATAAACACAACTGTGGAGGAGGCAGGCGAGGCTCACAGTAAGTTCGTGGATTAAACACAACTGTAGAGGAGGCAGGCGGGGCTCACAGTAAGTTCCTGGAGTAAACACAACTGTAGAGGAGGCAGGCGTGGCTCACTGTCAGTTCCTGGAATAAACACAACTGTGGAGGAGGCAGGCGGGGCTCATCGCAAGCTCTTCGAGTAAACACAACTGTGGAGGAGGCAGGCGGGGCTCACCGCAACTTCTTCGAGTAAACACAACTGTAGAAGAGGCAGGCGGGGCTCACAGCAAGTTCCTGGAGTAAACACAGCTGTAGAGGAGGCAGGCGGGGCTCACCGCAAGTTCTTCGAGTAAACACAACTGTGGAGGAGGCAGGCGGGGCTCACCGCAAGTTCTTCGAGTAAACACAACTGTAGAGGAGGCAGGCGGGGCTCACCGCAAGTTCTTCGAGTAAACACAGCTGTAGAGGAGGCAGGCGGGGCTCACCGCAAGTTCCTGGAGTAAACACAGCTGTAGAGGAGGCAGGCGGGGCTCACCGCAAGTTCTTCGAGTAAACACAACTGTAGAGGAGGCAGGCGGGGCTCACAGCAAGTTCCTGGAGTAAACACAGCTGTAGAGGAGGCAGGCGGGGCTCACCGCAAGTTCTTCGAGTAAACACAACTGTGGAGGAGGCAGGCGGGGCTCACCGCAAGTTCTTCGAGTAAACACAACTGTAGAGGAGGCAGGCGGGGCTCACCGCAAGTTCTTCGAGTAAACACAACTGTGGAGGAGGCAGGCGGGGCTCACAGCAAGTTCCTGGAGTAAACACAACTGTGGAGGAGGCAGGCGGGGCTCATCGCAAGTTCTTCGAGTAAACACAACTGTGGAGGAGGCAGGCGGGGCTCATCGCAAGTTCTTCGAGTAAACACAACTGTGGAGGAGGCAGGCGGGGCTCACCGCAAGTTCTTCGAGTAAACACAACTGTGGAGGAGGCAGGCGGGGCTCATCGCAAGTTCTTCGAGTAAACACAACTGTGGAGGAGGCAGGCGGGGCTCATCGCAAGTTCTTCGAGTAAACACAACTGTGGAGGAGGCAGGCGGGGCTCATCGCAAGTTCTTCGAGTAAACACAACTGTGGAGGAGGCAGGCGGGGCTCATCGCAAGTTCTTCGAATAAACACAACTGTGGAGGAGGCAGGCGGGGCTCACCGCAAGTTCTTCGAGTAAACACAACTGTGGAGGAGGCAGGCGGGGCTCATCGCAAGTTCTTCGAGTAAACACAACTGTGGAGGAGGCAGGCGGGGCTCATCGCAAGTTCTTCGAGTAAACACAACTGTAGAGGAGGCAGGCGGGGCTCATCGCAAGTTCTTCAGTAAACACTACTGTGGAGGAGGCCGGCGGGGCTCATCGCAAGTTCTTCGAATAAACACAACGGTGGAGGAGGCAGGCGGGGCTCACCGCAAGTTCTTCGAGTAAACACAACTGTGGAGGAGGCAGGCGGGGCTCATCGCAAGCTCTTCGAGTAAACACAACTGTGGAGGAGGCAGGCGGGGCTCACCGCAACTTCTTCGAGTAAACACAACTGTAGAGGAGGCAGGCGGGGCTCACAGCAAGTTCCTGGAGTAAACACAGCTGTAGAGGAGGCAGGCGGGGCTCACCGCAAGTTCTTCGAGTAAACACAACTGTGGAGGAGGCAGGCGGGCTCACAGCAAGTTCTTCGAGTAAACACAACTGTGGAGGAGGCAGGCGGGGCTCACAGCAAGTTCCTGGAGTAAAAACAATTGTAGAGGAGGCAGGCGGGGCTCATCGCAAGTTCTTCGAGTAAACACAACTGTGGAGGAGGCAGGCGGGGCTCACAGCAAGTTCTTCGAGTAAACACAACTGTGGAGGAGGCAGGCGGGGCTCACAGCAAGTTCTTCGAGTAAACACAGCTGTAGAGGAGGCAGGCGGGGCTCATCGCAAGTTCTTCGAGTAAACACAACTGTAGAGGAGGCAGGCGGGGCTCATCGCAAGTTCTTCGAGTATACACAACTGTAGAGGAGGCAGGCGGGGCTCATCGCAAGTTCTTCGAGTAAACACAACTGTGGAGGAGGCAGGCGGGGCTCATCGCAAGTTCTTCGAGTAAACACAACTGTGGAGGAGGCAGGCGGGGCTCATCGCAAGTTCTTCGAATAAACACAACTGTGGAGGAGGCAGGCGGGGCTCATCGCAAGTTCTTCGAGTAAACACAGCTGTAGAGGAGGCAGGCGGAGCTCATCGCAAGTTCTTCGAGTAAACACAACTGTGGAGGAGGCAGGCGGGGCTCATCGCAAGTTCTTCGAGTAAACACAACTGTGGAGGAGGCAGGCGGGGCTCATCGCAAGTTCTTCGAGTAAACACAACTGTGGAGGAGGCAGGCGGGGCTCATCGCAAGTTCTTCGAGTAAACACAACTGTAGAGGAGGCAGGCGGGGCTCATCGCAAGTTCTTCGAGTAAACACAACTGTGGAGGAGGCAGGCGGGGCTCATCGCAAGTTCTTCGAGTAAACACAACTGTGGAGGAGGCAGGCGGGGCTCATCGCAAGTTCTTCGAATAAACACAACTGTGGAGGAGGCAGGCGGGGCTCACGCAAGTTCTTCGAGTAAACACAACTGTGGAGGAGGCAGGCGGAGCTCATCGCAAGTTCTCCGAGTAAACACAACTGTGGAGGAGGCAGGCGGGGCTCATCGCAAGTTCTTCGAGTAAACACAACTGTAGAGGAGGCAGGCGGGGCTCATCGCAAGTTCTTCGAGTAAACACAACTGTGGAGGAGGCAGGCGGGGCTCACCGCAAGTTCTTCGAGTAAACACAACTGTGGAGGAGGCAGGCGGGGCTCACCGCAAGTTCTTCGAGTAAACACAACTGTAGAGGAGGCAGGCGGGGCTCATCGCAAGTTCCTCGAGTAAACACAGCTGTAGAGGAGGCAGGCGGGGCTCACCGCAAGTTCTTCGAGTAAACACAACTGTAGAGGAGGCAGGCGGGGCTCATCGCAAGTTCCTCGAGTAAACACAGCTGTAGAGGAGGCAGGCGGGGCTCACCGCAAGTTCTTCGAGTAAACACAACTGTGGAGGAGGCAGGCGGAGCTCATCGCAAGTTCTTCGAGTAAACACAACTGTAGAGGAGGCAGGCGGGGCTCATCGCAAGTTCCTCGAGTAAACACAGCTGTAGAGGAGGCAGGCGGGGCTCACCGCAAGTTCTTGGAGTAAACACAACTGTAGAGGAGGCAGGCGGGGCTCATCGCAAGTTCCTCGAGTAAACACAGCTGTAGAGGAGGCAGGCGGGGCTCACCGCAAGTTCCTGGAGTAAGTTGGGCTGTCAGAGATGTTACCAGGGCAGACACACTACAAAATAACCAGAACGGAGAGGAGACATTTATCTGAATCCAACTCAGATGTCATTAGACGAAGACGCCGGTGGTTTGAACACATTTGCCGTTGTTAAAGAAAGATTTAGAAAATAATAACTGAACATGGAGTGTGTAGTTACAGGCATTGTGAATAATGTTTCAAAATACAAAATTGCCAGACATTCACTAATGCCGGGCTTCACATTCGCGACAAATTATAGGAATCACGATTGATAAGTCGTCAACGGCTTTTTCCATTTGTCAACAGTTCAAGGTGACAATCTTTTTCAATCTTGTTCGTAAAGATACGTTCCTATGGAAACATGGGTATTCTGGTGTAAGCAAGCATAATAAAAACAGGATATAATGTGCTTTAAAAAATCCAAACGAGCAAGTTGAATCCAAGAATTCTACAGTCTATACATGACTCAAATACCCCAGCGCAATATGAAAGACGTCCTTGATTTACTAATATGTTTAATTAATTAACAATAGCATACGTCCGGCACACGTGTCATCTCACTGATAAGCAGGCCTAGATTGATATTCACATGTCAAAATGCATTCTTCATTCTCTCTAAGATGAAAGGTAGTCTTTTAATTTGGTGCATCGATGGTTATTAATTCGCGCGTAATTCAAATGATTGATGATGTGGTGCGTAGATGAATTGTATTTTGACAAAATCGCACAATTTGGCCTGATTTGGAATGTTGGATAATTGGATCCTTTATGAAAGCGACGTGCGCTGTATCAATGAAACTGATCGATGCAGTAGCGGGGACACCGATCACAAACCGTTGGACAGACTCCGATTACGACGAAAACGTTCAAATTAATCATAATTTAAAGTGCAAACGGTTTATCTTTAGAGCAAGTTCATCAGGCAATAACCCTAATCCCCATCTAGTTCAAACAGTGTTATTGTTGTTAAACACATCAACATCAAGATTTAACAAACATAATTTGTAAGGTTGCCATCCAGATAATTAACTCGAAATGGCAAGTGTATACGAAATCCTTTGGCTTATCTATAAGGTAACTTTTTTTATATATGTGCATCCCGCCCTCTTGAAGTACACGTCGCATAATCAGCAGATAATTTGTTCAGTTAATTTCCTCTGTGCATAAAAAATCAACCACACGTATCATTCTGGTTAAATACGAATCAAATATTCGGCGTCATCGGGCACACATTTATTCCACTTCTACTACAAACCCTCAACGGGTTATTGGTCCGCTACCGGCAAATTCTGTTGGCGACCCAAGAATCATATTCATTGGTTGTTTGTTGACGTCATATAGTGCATAACTTTGGTAAACGCGTTTACGCGTTCCAATTGTGACGTCATATTGCAAACACAATGCCTTGGTTGCAGTTGGCTTTGGCGGTCGCATGAATAGGAAAACGCAGCTGGTAATTACGTGAAGGCATGAAGTCTGGCATTCTTGTACAGTGGCCAATCCAGCGGACTTCATTCTTGCCTCGATGCTGGTTGCTTGATATCAGTGGGAACACTGACGTTTATGTGGCGGTCTTCTCACTGGGTGCAAAGCTCTCTCCCGAGGCGACGTTGGTGGAAGTTTGCTGTAACAATATGGTGAATATAATAGGCTTAGCAAGAACCAACAACACACCCATCCGGGGCGAAGTCACCAGACGACAGTTAGACAAGGAAATCGTTTTTTCTCGAATAAACATATTGACATGAATAAGGAGTGTACAAGTAATATCAGCAAGGTCTTGGACACAACTTAAACAGGTCATTTACCAGCATTGCCGGGTGGTCATATATGTGCGGCAACGCATAAAATCCTGCAGTAATTTCAATAACCAGACAATAAACAAAGACAGCGAGCAATGAAAATCCGGGCAACTACAACGTCGCATGTTCCTAAGCCAGCGTAATAACAAATCCATCTTCGTAGGCCATTTCTATACTTTCCATTGATTGGTTGTGTCGCGCACTGACGCTTTATGTGCCGATATTATGATTGTAGCCTTTGGGCGCCAACATTAATTATTACTTGAGTGAGGCAGACGGTCTCCCGACTTTATTGTTATCCTCGCAACATATTGTAGAGCGTAAACAAAGCTCTTCTTCACCCAGTCATGTTGTTAGACCAATGTAAGGTACCAGACAGTGTAGACAGAGGAACGTCAAGCTGTAGTTAGCAGTAGTTTAAGGGTGGGCTCATCAAATGTGTTTCCATACAAACCCCATGTTGTCTCAACGATGACGAAACAATAAGAATCAACATTGCAGCTGTTTGTTTTGTTTCACATAGGTTAAAGCAATTCTTTGAGAATTTTAATATCTTTGTAATGTACGCAATTATTAAATAATCCTGTTAATGTGATTATTTCCAATGTTCGTTGGTCGCTAGGTGGCGTAAGGTGGTACTTGTTTATTTTGTCACTGCGTGATTCAAAATCATTTTTGCAATTTAACGTTTAATTTTGTTTGTGACACTAGTGTAGAATTAGTGTCAACGTATTGCACTGTTTGCTTAAACAAACATTTTATAAATTGTCACCACCAACGCTGTTAAATCTTGTACTTAAATTAGTTGGGCGATAATACAGGTCGATTTAATTTTCGCGCTAGCAGGCTTACGTACACAACATACTAAGGTAGGGGCAGTCCCCTTATAAACTATATACTAACAGGCCTTTTCAACAAGACGTTCTTTTTAAACGTCTTGTTACTTTGCACAGGCCTGCTGAGCGCGAACAATCATACGACCTGTAATATTGCCATTGATTATCGCCAACCCACTCTTTAATAACCTAGAAATTTACATTATTTTTAGTACAATTATACAGTTTTAGAATATGTTATTATTTTCAATTATTTATTATTTTTATGAGACATTATCATTTTATTCTTCACCATTTCGAGGAAAGACAATGTCACCAGCATTTTTATTGTGTGTTTTATTTTTATCCTGTTCTGCTGCTTCGAGAGGTCACGATTTTACGCTGTGCAAGCCAATTAGTCCCCAACGGTCGGCTGTCATTTTAACAGTTTCTCAGTACATGAGAACACAACATTCCTTGTCACATCTTCACAGTTTGCCATGTCTTAATCTTTGCTTTAATAGAAAGTTACTGCCAATCCCCCGCTCTAAGCCAACGTTTAAATTGGCAATTATTTTACTACTAGCAGGAGATGTAAGTCTTAATCCTGGACCTGCTATCAGGCGCAATATTCGAGTAGCCACCACTAACATTCGATCTGTTCGAGACAAAACAGCCTCGCTTACCGATTTATTAACTTCCAAGACAATAGACATCCTTGCAGTCACTGAGACCTGGCTCAGACCACATGACACAGCTGCATGCATTGCTGACATTTCTCCTTCCAGTTTCACCTTCCATCATCGCCCACGTTCAGTTGGACGAGGTGGTGGTGTTGGATTTCTCGTCTCAAAACAGTTCAAAGTTAATTTGCATTCAAACCCTGATTACTCCAGCTTTGAGGCCATCTGTGCCGAAATTTCCGATTAATCTTTCTCTGCTTATTTTGTGTGCATTTATCGCCCACCAGGACACCCTGCCCATTTCTTTGAAGAATTCCAGGATCTACTTGAAAATCTGGCAACTATTTATTCAGAATTTTATATACTCGGTGATTTTAATCTTCATCTGGACACACCTTCATCAACAACAAGTACATTTAATGACATTCTGGCATCCTATGACATGAAACAACATGTTACCTTCTCAACACATACATGGCCACTGGCTCGATCTCTTAATCACCCGCTCAGAATGTAACAATATTCAGACACCTACTGCTTCAGATGGTTTATCAGACCACCACACTGTCATTGCTGATCTAAAAGTTCCTAGAATTCCCGTAGAGTCCAAAAACAAAGTGTTTTACCGACCGATCCATAAGATTGACATTGCCGCATTAATGACAGACATCCTTAAATCCGACCTCATCAGTAAACCCAAAGAACATCTGTCAGATCTGTGTCGACAGTACTGTCAAGAACTCAAAGATTTACTTAATAAACATGCACCCCTGAGATCTAAATATGTGTCCCAAAAGCCACATGCTCCATGGATGACTCCTGAAATTCTACAATCTAAAAAGCGCCGGCGCTATCTTGAACGTATAAGGCGCAAATCACGCTCGCCTTTGGACAGATCACGATATTCTAAACAGTGTCACTACTGCAACAGACAAATGGCCAAAGCTAAATCAAATTATTACACAAACATGGTCTCGAGTAACTGTGATAACCCACGTCAGCTATGGTACTGCATAAATCATATTTTACATAGACGGCCGCCTCCATCTCTACCTAGTCATGTGTCAGTCAAATCTGTGTGTGACTCGTTTTCTAGTCATTTCAACCATAAAATAAGTCTTATACGTTCTGCTTTTCCATGTCACACTTTAAGTACTGTAAATGTGGACTCCCCACAAGTAAATTCTCCACTTGTATTGTTTGAGCCACGCCCGATACAAGTCATTCTCTAAACCGACTCAACGATTGTCTCCAAGATGTTTTTTCATGGATGACCGATAGTAAATTAAAGTTAAATGCAGACAAAACTGAATTCCTCATCATTGGTACTCCAATGCAGCGAGGTAAACTAAATGACTTTTTTCCAACATGCATCCTGAGTCAAACTATCACACCAGCAGCATCAGTACGGAACCTTTGATTGCGACTTCAATTTCAGACAACACATATCCCAAACGTGCCGTTGCTGTTTTTATCATATCCGTGATCTTCGCCGCATTCGCCGACATATGTCGCTTTCTGTCGCTAAAACTATCGCAACAGCTCTTGTTAGCAGCATATTAGATTATTGCAATTCCCTCCTTCATAATATTGCTATCAAGGATATTGCAAAACTACAACGCGTCCAAAATTGTTTAGCAAGGGTAGTCACACAATCTCCTCGATTCTCCCGCTCAGTGCCACTTCTAAAATCACTGCATTGGCTCCCCGTGCGATATCGCATTATGTTTAAGATCTGCACAGTCACCTACCAAGCCCTTTCATCCAAACAACCTAGTTATTTACACTCAATGCTCACACCAGCCAGACAACTTCGGTCGTCTAGTTCGAAGTTGCTATCTGTTCCTAGAGCTAAGACAAAGGCTGGAACTCGAGCTTTTTCAGTTGCCGCGCCAACTATATGGAATTCGCTTCCCGTTAATGTTAAATTACCAGAAAATATTGTTACATTTCGTCGTCACCTCAAAACCTATCTTTTCAATATCGCTTATCCTCCCTAGCTTCCTAGCACATCCATCCATTTGTTGACGAATTTCGCCTAGCATACGAGTACGAGAATGCTTAATCCTTTGGTTTTGGTGCGCCACTGAGCTCGGATTGTCTGAGGATATTGGCGCTTAAGAAGTTATTTATTATTATTATTTTATGTAATTATATGCCTTTATTTCATTAGAATTATGTTTTATTAATCACTAATGACCCTGACAATATATTTAAATATAACTTTGGCCCTACCTTCACGATCCGTATAAGGCATGCTCATGAATATTCAGGACTGTCCGTGAGACTTCGATTAGTTACGCCGAGTTAAAAGATTCAAGAAAAACGTCATCAACGTGTGTGTATTTGGATTACTCACCGCCATGCGAAAGTGTCGTGACCGATAAAATTATCAAAAGGAAACGTGGACCAGCTGCTGTTTATGTCACAGATTCAGCAAAGAAAAGAAAGAAAATATATGGAATAAACGGAGAATATACATAGCGACAGCTCATGACAAACGGACTGATTTAAAAGAAAACACACCAGTTCTCCCCGCACGAAGCCGCCGATGACATATTGCATGATTGGCATTGTTTTTGTTGGAATATAAAACATACGAAATCTCAACTATGATACTATCCTGTTCCTTTTTCACTAGGTACATCTGGCTATACATTTTAAAGTTTAGTTTTAATGAAACGTTTAGATAACAGAAACTTATTGAAGACGAGAAACATTCAAAAATGGAACCATTTTGTTTGCACCATAAATAAAGCTGATATTTCCGTAAGCTGTATAAATATAACATTATGCATCATATGAAGCAATGTACAATATTAAAATAGCATAGGTGGTTACAGACGTTCCTATCTAGATAAGATTTAATTTTAGTTTGAAAAAAGTCGATCTATAAAGAGCATAATGACATTATTGTCGACAAAATATATGGCATCATTGTAACAAAAAGTTTTATTTTGTACTGGGAGTGGAATAGTTATTTGTTCTGCCCATCATTTAAAATATATTGAATTTTTTCTGTCGAACTCCCGTTTCGATGACAAATAAAATGGTCATTGTATGATGGAAATAAAATTATAAAACTTTAACAGTACCACATATTTTAAAACACTGTTTTCAGTCATCATTGGTGTATTTAACTCTAGAAGATCCCTAAAACATTTTGAATGTTGTGGAACATATATATTTTATGAATTTTCAAAATTATTGTAAAAGCAACTTTGTTGATATATTTGTATACACTACTCCGAATATAATTCGCATAACACAAACTTGTTTCAACAAATTTTGAAGAATATGCTGTTGAACACAACCCAAGTATGATGAGCATAAGAAAGCATACATTTTATTGTACACTCATATTTGGTAACATAATGATGGGATGTTGTGCATTTGGATGCACACATTGATCGATTGCACAAATCCATTTGAAACATGTAGTGATGTACATATTCCCAGCAGACGCCACACGGAACTAATGTGGCAGAACAAAGTCAGATATCTTCTTCACTACTGTGTCAATTAACACATTGTCCAATAAATAAGCAGTGCTATGCATTTTGATACATAAAGCTATCAGATGCACACATCCATTTGAAACACGAAGTGATATACAACTTTCCAGCACCATCTTATGTCAGGTGACCCATTGTCCAATTAATGGTACTGTTGATTAGAGTTCTTCAATTTCTTCTTTCCATCACCTCTGCTATTTCGAATGTTCCTGCAAATAAACAAAGTTGAATTTAGGAAACGGAGCCTAAATATGAGATAACTAATTCAACACTGTGCAGATTAAGTCAGTTTAGATATTAGATTATGGGACTTATTACCAAGTGTACAGCTGGCTAAATGGAAACGAAATACAAGATAACCTTTTTATGCTGATTCAGTCAGACTAAAATCTCAATCCATTACTTTGGCCAACTTTTAATTTGCTTCTACATAAGTACCTGTATGCATTGGTCATATACAGTGCACTCCAGATAACTCGAACTCACACAAGTGAATTTTCGCTAAGTTAAGTCAATCTTTTCATCGGTCCTGGGCAAAGGTCCGAATAAGGGGACCTTCTGATAACTTTCTGGTTATCCGAAATTTCACTTATCAGTATTGTCATTGGGTCCCTGAAGGTTCGACCTTATCCAGAGTGAACTGTATGTTTCCTTTATTCTTGCTCTAATAATTAATATTGTATATAATTATGCATATGTGCCACTCTCGCGAAAAATGTACAATAACGGTAAACTAACATGTCAAAAATAAATGTTTAATTTGTATGCTTTTAGTGAGTACTAATAATATAAAATGTGCTATTCACATGAAGCCGCGCAACTTGATGTGGTCTATTATTAGATTTTTAACACATATTCTTGGATAAAAAAAGTTTGTATACTAGAGTACAGATCTGCTGATTTCCAAAATCCGTGCATCGCAAAATTCCGTGGCAACGCAGTGTTGTGTACGTTTTAACAAACCTACAACTTTTACATTGGATAATGACATGCCAGCCAGGTTTATTAGCAAACGTAGCTGTATCATTAAAAACAGTCTGTGAACGTACGAATATCAAATTTTAATATTTCGGTTCAAATAAGTGGGGAAACGGGAACTTTTCAAAAACGGCTTACTGGAATTTGGAAAGGCCAGACCCGTAGTTACACAGACCAAATCCGAAATATGCCACAAGTCCCAGATTTAGGCAACAAAATAACATCCACGACCAGGTTAATCCTCTTGCATATGGTTGATATTTTGGTGTGCCTTTATTTCGTACACTGCATGTCAAATAGTGGGCAATGCAGTTTTATTAATTGGAAAAGCGAGACCATTGAGGCGTGACCAGTAGTAGAGGCTCGACACTGACCCAGTCCCAGCTGACACCAACTGCAACCGTCGACCGGACGTTATCATTCTACTTAATCGAGACGTTGCTCGGCTGACGGCATTGGGAAGCAGGATAACTAAACAATGCATACGCTTCCTACATTTATAAAAATAGCTGTCAATATACATATGTCTATAAATTGCTTATTTACAATGCCATTGCTTGAATCGACTCACCTCGGAATCTGACAGGTTGACTGCGTGTGTGACGTCAACGGTCTTTGCGTGGTTCACAGCGCGTGCATGAATATTCATTATACTCTGGTTGCATACTTAATTATCCACGTGGCAGCAAGCTCAAAATGATTCGCGTAAACACATTTGTTTATAGGCTTTTTGCGCAGATAACACCCAAATTATGCATAAACATGCAAGACATAAATTGCAGAGAAAGTACTTTTGGGAAATTTTCACACAGTATATTTCGAATGTATATTAGCTTACAAAGAATCGTTTTAATACGCTCGTGAAAAGTGTTTGATAAGTTTTGGTATTTCTGTCTGTGTTTTAGATTAACGAACTAGTCTTCTGCATGGCATGCAATCATTTAATTACGTACCACTGCAAACGCTTAATATAATATTGTAATACTGGTAACGATGGATACAATCGTTTTATGACGATTACGATAGGCATCGGTCTCTGCCTAACAATTTACTGGCCATTAGGCTATGGTGAATTAGAGTCGAAATAAGAATCGCTCCATTGCTTCATTTAATTGATGATTCCGTAGTCGGACTTGCGAGCACACGAGGACTGGCAATGGGCATAACAATGGGCGTAACATGTGTACCGCTAAACAAGAATGAAGTTTGAATAGAATTATGTTTAAATAATGGAAACCAAAATGGTTTGTTTTGGTCCTATGCGACTGAAAGAGTTAATACAAACTAAATATTGGCAGCTACAGTAAGAATATTGTCCCAGCAGTTAACCGGAATAACCCTGTTGAAGATACATAATTTAAATTGCACGGACAGCGCCATTGTGACAGATAGCCTGAGGTCACTAATGCCTATTCTTACCAGTTCGCCAGGCGTCGAACCGAACACATTAATCTACCTTGCGTTGCTCAGTAACTCATATCTTCCGTCTAACCGTAAACATTATATGGTTTTCATTTTCAGTCATATTTGCTCAGTTGACTATGCCACTTTCTGCGAAGTAAATTGTTTTTTATGTATAATGTGACAACTTTATATCGACAGTTGGTACGCCTACTGCAGATCTAGCAGTGAAAAACGATTCTCGTCGCCGAATTTGCGTTGACGTTGTACACAGTAAACTGTTACGTCCGCGTGGTGTACTGTGTGGAATTTTAACAGTTGTTACACGTGTAAGCCAGCTTCTTATTTGAAGAGAGTACGAGACACCAATATATGAGCTGGCATTTTTCTTCAACGCGTCACAGCAGGGTTAAAGCCAAAGAAGATCAGCTTATTGGTCAAGCACTCAGGGCGTGTCTCAATATGTCAGCAATCGGGAACTGCGAGATTTCACTAGAATCTCCCACCTTAATAATACATTCTGAGTAAATTACAGGCGTGATATTGTTGATTGTAGTTTTAAATCGTTATATTATATTAACTATTTTAGGTATATAGGTAAACATAATTGGTTTACCTTTACGCTTTCAGCCATTAGAAGATGAGCATCGTCGTCTTTCAGCAGCGAACAATTTGAAAATGTGACAGGTAAATTGCTGTAGATTGGTAATGATTCAGCCCTTATCAACTGCACGCAGACTGTCTGGAATTGATATATTTTAATTAATTCATCTCTGTCGCGACCGTATCATCACAGCCGATGAAGACACATCAGTTCTGTACAGATCATCTTATTGGGAGACATTAATGTTGTGTTTTTCCCGTTTGAACTCTGTATGCTCAACTAAATTCACAATATGCGACTAAAATGTTTTTGACATCGATAGTATTCCATGTAAGGAATATTACAACGATTTCTACTGAATTGTATCCACTAATTGGGGTGCTTCGTTTTTGCAAACACGTCTTGATAACAAATATGTATGTATATATATATATATATATAATAATAATAAATTATATATATATCTATTATCAGCAATATTCGCAGACACTTGATCATGAACAATTACAGTAACAGTATCATTCGCTGCAACATAAAACGATTAGATAACAATAACAAATTTTCGTCACGAGAGGATATTCAATATGGAAATAGTTTTGATTTCGCATTCAATAATCATTATCACTAACTGATAAGAATCCTTTTAAAAAATCAGTACGCTTTGTGTTTTTGTTGCGTCCGTATATCTGACAGTATTGGTTAACAAAGCAGACAATGCCACAACATTATTAATATTAGTGGTTTCGATCACAAACTGCACTTGGTGTACGTTCTAGGGGTCAGTCTACAGTTAGTTTTCTCACTAGTTGCCATGTTAGCGTTTTGAATGAAAGAAAACGTGACCTACAGAAATTCTTAAACTTCATTCCTGTGTTACCATAATCTCATTGACATGCTGGTCGAGTTGAGTTAAAATGTAATATTTGTAGCTCTCGTAAAATACCTGTATGTGTGACACTCGGCAATATTTACGAATGCATGCTGGCAGTACTCCGGCTAAAGAGTCAAATAGCCCAGTTGCTGCCAAATATCCTTCCGCTTAGTAAAATCAGCTAAAAATACACCATTTTACTGTCAACAGATTCTACAATCACACATAGAAATCTGACTACTCAAATGCACGTATGTCAGAACATGTGAATTTTGTAAAAAAATCATTTCACAAAAATACACTGCCCTTTTTTCGTAACGAAACAGGAAGTCTAACTGGGGAATGACCCCCAATAGCGCATGTCCCCACAGCCGCACCGGAAGCTACCTTTTATTCAATCATCAGCTGATCATGCCATCATGCAAATGCGCCGCGATTCGCCAACATGTGACCTAATCAGACACAGATGAAGTCGCCGACGCCTTTCCATCTTGTTGCCTTATGTCACGTCGCTTATTTGGCTGACCCAGATCGTGTTAATGATGTTTTATCGTTTATTTGGCTGACCCAGATCGTCTTAATGACGTTTTATCAGCGGGAGCAGACATTAAACAAACGAATGTGTCCCGAAATAGAGCACTATTTTTTTTATCAAAATACATCAACAGAAGAAGTACATAAAAGCATTTGATAGTGCAGCCTGCACATAAACTTGTAATATAACTCATCGTTTTATCGCCATCTCCCTTGCCGTTAAAATGTGTTGCCGTTTTCGTCAGTAACAGGTCTGTCGCTCGCATCAGTGATGCGCCCTTATTGCGTCTGAACGTTCCTTGGTTTGCAATCAGTGCTGGGTGCATATTTACCACGTAACAAGATTTAACAAGATTGCCATCCCGCGCAATCGCGTTCAATCTTGGAACGTGGACACGCGGGATATATCAAGAGTGCAACAATAAGTTATGATTAACAGTGTATATGTACAGCCTGCCCTTACTACATATGTACAGCCTGCCCTTACTACATATGTACAGCCTGCCCTTACTATGAGATATGATCCTATTTTATTTTATAACATATGCGGCTGATATTCGATGTTGTTCCATGAATTTGCAACTTAAGCGAGGATTCCACGTGTACGGACACGGCATGTGGAATTGGAAACATCTTTGTCGTGACGTCACTACATACATGTGGAGCTACATCAGTTAAATTCCACTGGGTGTTACGTTCATTGTTTTGCCGCACACCGCATCCGCATGCTGATTTCTTACACACAAAATCCTAGTTTTATGTGAGAATGAGTATTTGTTGTCATATTCTACACTGTTCTTTTATAAATGTTACTTTGTGCCATGTGTTTCTTTTAATAAATGGTGTAGTACGTTATTAAACAGTCTGTATATTAACTTTTAATTTGGTCTCCTCACAACTTACTACTACGTTATTTTTAATTTGGTCTCCTCACAACTTACTACTACGTTATTTTTTATTTGGTCTCCTCACAACGTACTACTACGTTATTTTTAATTTGGTCTTCTCACAACTTACTACTACGTTATTTTTAATTTGGTCTCCTCACAACTTACTACTGCGTCATTTTTAAGTTGGTCTCCTCACAACTTACTACTACATTATTTTTAATTTGGTTTCCTCACAACTTACTACTACATTATTTTTAATTTGGTTTCCTCACAACTTACTACTACGTTATTTTTAATTTGGTCTCCTCTGACTATTTAATTTTGACAAACCATCAATCTACCATTTGCAAATGTGGGAAACACTCTTCGGGACCTTACCCCACAGGTTACATTCACTAAATCGGTTGGTCATTTCTTCAATCCACGAGCGTCAAACTTGTAAACTACGATTTTGCAAATATATTACTATATTAAACTACAGAAAATGATTAGAAGCGTTTCCTTCGTATTGCATACAGTTATTTCAAAAACGCGCGAAAATGTATAACGTAAGTTGTTAATATAAAATAACCCTAGAAGCGAGGAATCAGCTGCTGTGTCATTATGTTGAATGCACATTGCCTAATGTCGACCAAACCGCATTTGCATTTATCTTCTCTACTTATCTTAATTAAAGGGACATGAAACGCTCGAACAACCATAGCCCAAACATAAGAACGTACCATTTACAATACTTGTTACCGTGAGTTTATGAGCACAGCGCCACGGTATAGTTTAAATATGTTTTCAAACTTGGCTATTTATCAGCACTGGGCGCCGCCATTACTATCCAGTGGCCAGTGGTTTGAGTCGCGAAATGCCAAGCACGGCCGCACTCGGTAATTCAATAGGCGACGCAGCATACCTCCCAGCCAAACCGACAAAACGCATACAAAACATTCAAATATAAAAATCGAATGCACTGCATGACTACTGGATATAATATAAGTGCTGGGAAGCAACTTTTCATATATTTCCACGGAAGGATTCCCAGAAAAAAAGCAAGCGTGTCCGCCGGCAGAAAGCAAGAGTCTGCAGTGGTCATTTGCGGACGGTGATTGCAAAACTAAATACGGATGTGACGGGCACGGAAATACACTGAACGTCAAAACATTATTCTTGGTCAAAGACACAGGTCTATCTTTGATCGATTTTGCTGCATATGTCTATACACCGAGGAAGTAATATTCGACCAAACCGACCTGGAAACGGAACACATTGGAACACCAGCGGTGCGGGTTGCCGGGTGCGGAGATTTGCCGGGTTCGGTGACATATCCCTACGATTACAATATAGACCCACAGTTTACTCCAACATCAGCAGATATATGTATGACCAATGCTAAATAGAAATGTAATAAAAATGTAAATATAATAAAGTACGACTAAATGTGATTAATATTATATAACTATGAGTACTTTATATAATATGCCGATTTATTTTAAACTTATTCGACATAGCCGTCTGCATCAGCCGGTCTAACCGGCTACTTCAATTCCGGGTACGCATGCACCTAAACATCTTGCGTGTTCGATAAGTCACTTTTTAAAACTCCGAACGCATAAAAAAAATTATTTTTTGATTTGTACAACGACTATCAAGTATAACAAGTCACCATATTTTTGTTTTCGCGTAGAAATGTTTATCTTTGAAATAAATCTGAAAAATCTGAAAATTTACATTGATTAGATAGGCGCAACTCAAATCACTCACTTGGAACTTGAATAGAAAAAATCTGGCGATATGCAGTGATTTATTTTACCGATTTATGCGTCGAACAAAATCAGTTTTTCAGTGTGTCTTATAAATGAGCAGGTTTATGTCTTTATCAATCTGTACTTAAATAGTATGTATTTAAATATATGGCATACTTGCAGTTCTCCTTTAACGCATACGACCTATGACTTAAAATATCAAAGCGCGAGATCGCAATCGTCTTACTGCGCCAGATGCTGCAAAGCCTAGATGGCAGATAAGATATCGCACCCACGTCGTGACCATGAATAAAGGCAGTAAAAGTGGAACATGTTGTACAGGTTATAAAAGGTGGAATTTATGTGACATAACAAGCCAGATATTCTCACAATTAACCTTTCTCTCTAAAACATGCATTTCCCTATCTGTCTATCATCAGAACAACCACACAACGCTGTTAGAACATTCAGTAATATGCAGAGGTTATCACAAATTAACATATTACCAACAACGACCATCGTGTTATGCAAACGGCCGATAG
This sequence comes from Paraescarpia echinospica, assembly GCA_020002185.1. Classification (NCBI taxonomy): domain Eukaryota; kingdom Metazoa; phylum Annelida; class Polychaeta; order Sabellida; family Siboglinidae; genus Paraescarpia; species Paraescarpia echinospica. The sequence continues at coordinate 41,230,456 of CM034537.1, forward strand.
AACTACGACCTGCTCTTCGTCGGTGACGCCGAACTAGACGTGGCACCTCCCAACTCCGCGACTTAGGGACCAGTGGCAATGGCTTCAATCGTTGCATGCGATATTTCACTGGTTCACATTGCCGAGATTAGACGGTGATATACTAACGCTAAATATAGAAATTGCAATATCAGACAAGTAAACATTATTGTTTACAATTAAATTTGTGTTAACATTTTAAACAGTCATTTCATAACTGTACTATGTGGTACCGCATTTTAATTCCAACAGAAAACTCAGTGACTGAATACTTATTAGTAATATTAGTACATGTATTACCTTCTCCCTAATGTGTAGATGAGTCGTATTGGTGATTGTAAAGGTAACATATATATGTAAAATTATAATATCGGCATTCATTACATTTTATAATTCCAACGATAATATTTTGTGTAAACACTAAACACTGCAAACGCCACACTGTTGGATGTGTTGTATTAGTTAATTGTCATCATCCGTCAAGTTCAAAGTTACTAATGACTGACTAATGAGAGTAATAATAAAAACAACCGAGACAAGGTCCAAGGCTAGACTGTAAACCATAGTGTTGAAGCCACTTCGGTATAACTCAAAACAAAAACAGGTTCCAATGCTTCCGGTTCGTATATTTCTATTCGCGATGCGGACGATATACAGCTCAATAAACAGTTGTTCAAGGCCTCAGCAGAGATGTTCGGCGGTTTTACGACATCACCGGAAGGTATACTGAGTACTTTGACCGTATGTCCCCTTTTCCTTGGTCACTCGGTATGTATCGCATCCGTCCCCTTCAGTTCCCTGGCGTTACTTCAGTGCGACATCGCACGCAACGACCTCCATCAATCCTGCCTCGTGACCGATCCAGATCCGATTGTCTTCTGAATCGGGACGCAAGACAACAGGATGTCCTGTGCTATTACTGTCACAAGACGATCGCTGTTGATACGGAACAAGCGCCGAATAACAAGGAAATTGTCACGTATCATGACGCCCACAGCTACACGTATTGCCTTCGAATGGAGCGTAAAAAGCAAACAAATGTTGTTTGGCCGCGCACAAGCCTTCAAGTTGTATTGTAAGATCGCCAACATTATAAATACAAATTAACTTGCCTCCTGCAATTTTAATGCCGCAAAAGACGATATACGACATATCCTCGTGCCATACCCTTATTATTCTGCTGACCGGACATGGCGACCGGTAACTTTGCAAAAGCATAATTTACCGAATAAAATATCAAATGCCAAAGTGACACTTACGGTAGCAAGTATGATCAATTATTAAGTCAATATTGTCTATGTTGTACATAGAGTAAGGTGGGGCAAAGCGCCCATGTTGGGGCATAGCGCCCATGCCACTATCTTGGCGAATATTGCATTTGGTGGCTCCATATAGCAATCAAATGATTAATTATTGAGTCCTGACGACACATCAACGTGCTATGGCTTTACAGAATCGAACACGATGTAAGTACAGCTGATTTACCGTTTCTTTATTATTTGTTATAAGATCCCTTCCATATTAATCAATAAATTGCCTCTAAATGGTTACGAATTTTGAAACGCTTGGAATAGCTTTCTAAGCTATGTTATATAATCTGCATTTTCATGCCTTCAGTTACGGTGAGCGATAAAAGAAAATGTCATGACTCAAACGTTCTCAGCATAGTCGCCAGTGGGGCATAGCGCCACCTGTGAATTGGGGCAAAGCGCCCGTGCCTGCGCGCTATGCCCCACCTGCAATTATTGATATAAAAGTAGCATTGTGAATATATATATATATATATATATATAGTTTGTGTTTAGCGCACACACACACAAACACACACACACAATTATTTATAATATTGTGTGTTTGTGTGTGTGTGTATGTGTGTGTGTGTGTGTGTGTGTGTGTGTGTGTGTGTGTGTGTGTGTGTGTGTGTGTGTGTGTGTGTGTGTGTGTGTGTGTGTGTGTGTGTGTGTGTGTGTGTGTGTGTGTGTGTGTGTGTGTGTGTGTGTGTGTGTGTGTGTGCAGTGAATGATCGCGGTTCAGGCTGTATCGACTCAGCTCTGTTCATGAAGTGGCTCAAACACTTCGTCGCGATTGCCGGCTGAAACCAAAGACCATCCACACGTACTTCTGTTGGATGGACACGAAAGCCATAAAACGCTTGAGGCAATCGACTTCGCCCGGGAACATTGAGTCATATGGGTGACATTTCCACCACACTGCACACACCGGCTCCAACCACTCGAACGGACATTTCTTAAGTCACTGAAGTCTGCGTTCAGCCGTTCATGTGACAACTGGCTTACATCCAACAACGGACGTGCCATCACCCAGTATGATGTGATGCCATTGTTTAAGCAAGCATATAGTTCTACTGCTACAGTGCAGTCTGCCGTCAATGGATTTGGAACGTGCGGCTTATGGCCATTCAACGACAGCAAGATCGATGCAGAATTCAATGTACTTGAATTGTCGTTCATTCAGCCTGTCGATACTCCTCAAGTCACAGCTCTGGATGTTGTCGTCAGTGAGGTTGCCGGCACCCGAATCACTACCTCTACATCTCCGGCATTCTCAGCACCACACCACCCCATAGCAACCAGCTCTCGAAGCTCCAGTCTGCATGTCGCTGCCACCCATGTCGTCACCGGACACGTTGCCCCCACTGAAGCAACCAGCGCTCCAGATGTCGCCACTGATGTATCTGCACCGGCAGAACAAGAAGCGTAAACATGTAGCGAGAAGAACCACCAGTGCCGTGCTGAATTCTTCGCCAAACAAGTTAATTGCTGAGACGAAACGCGACATGAAGAAACCAAAACGTTCGCTGGTGGTAAAGAAAATCAGCGAAATCAAGCTGCCCAAGTCAGCACTAGAGCCTACTGCTGGTCCGTCTGGGGTGTCAAACCAAGAAAGGAACACCGACGAAGACACATAATGCGTCGTTTGCTGCGAGCCTTACGCCAACTGCATGTCCAGAGAGGTGTGGCTTCAGTGTCTGAGCTGCAAGAAATGGGCACACGCCGCGTGCACTACAGGCGACCCATACTACATTTGCCACATCTGTGAATCTGACTCAGACAAATTTGGATGAACAAATTCAACAGCACGTCGTCATAGCACATGTCGCTACAATGAAGCCACCAGCGAACTGCATTCAGTTTCCTTGGTGCGATATCGTTCTTTGTTCGTGTTTCATTTGGTTTGCAGGCTGCATTATGTATGTGCATTAAATAAAGTTCTGTATTCTTGTTATTAGATAATCAATTTGTAGCCTACTGATAAAAAATACATGCAATTCCACATGGAGATGGAGATTGTTTGGAACCCTGCAATCGCAAGTCGAAAAACGCACCGCACCAAACGTAAATCAACTATGCTATGGGCCGAATGTTGGCATATGGAAGTGAGTAGCCATGCAGATATTCCTATTCGACTGATTTGTATCCGTTTTCTATGGATTTATGTGCCACAATAACAAACCAGAGAGATAATGAATTTCCCGGGAAAAATCCAGAGTATAAATGATTGCCTAATACGTTTTCCCGGGCCACACCATTTATTATTATATCGAACACGTTAAAACGTCCAGTTTGCTGCAAAGATTATACATGATCGGTAACCAGTGTATGGTGAATAATGTATGCAACTGATTTACACTTGCTTAATGCGCAGAAGCCACGCGCTCGACATAGGTAACTATTGGTTGTTCTTTGCCTCGCGCTTTCGCGTTGATCAAGTTCATGTACAGCATTCTAAGAATTGCTTTGACCAATTTGCAATCGTAAGAGACTGAGTTGCTGGTTGTACAAATGTGGAACGTGGAGCCAACCTCAAAGGGGAATTCGTACCGCGACAAGAAGCATGCAAGTCCCACAAGAAAACGAAGCACTTCGGGACAACATAGCCGCTGAAATGGAGGTGGGGTCAAAGGAGCAGCTGCCCCCATGGAGGAATTTCGCTGGGGGCCTGACATATGGTTTTTTGCCTTCGAGTAAATTCAAAGTCAAGATGCGTATTAAACGGCGCTGAAGGTGAGATCTTTGGAGAGCCGTTTTGAATTTTGAAAGTCGCCGCGAAATATATATTCAACAGTACCCCTCTTCCTGCGTCTTCCGTCTTCAGCTTAGCCAATATTAATTTCGTTCCGGTTAAGACAGTATTTTGACCCTCATAGTATATTAACCCCCCGGTTACAATACTATAATATTGGCGTGACCTCCCCTGTGGTAAGTTTACCCCCTATATTTCAGTTAGCATGTGACGTCGCATTGCAGGTAAGTAGTATTTTGTGTAATACAACATAACTGAATATATTTAAATTGGTTACAAACATTGTTTCATACCTAATATGCCTAACCTAAATGTCTTTAACCATACATTTTGCGGGAAACAGCTTTCTGTAGAATGCGAGCGAGGGGCGACTCGCCAACGGTGGAGTATAGTCAGTCTGCCCGTCAACTACCACAATGCTGTCGTAAATGTATGAGCGGCTAAAACCGGCGGATTAGACGGGCCAGGTGCCATGCCCCTATCGCCCATTTGAAATATGTGGTTTACGATCGCAGCTGCGGACACCCCCTGGCAGGCAGCTCGACCGGAATAGTCTCCAACACTATCCCTTCGACATGAAACATTTCCCAAACTACCGCCCCTCGACCGGGAAAACTCAAAAACTACCGTCCCTAATTTCAAAACTACCGACCCTCGACAGGGAAAATCTCCAACACTACCGCCCCTCGACAGGGAAAATCTCCTAAACTACCGCCCCTCCGTGTCGCCTGGGAAAATGTCCTACACTACCTACACCGCGCACACCGCTAAAATATCAACGAGTCTCACAATGATGACCCGCCCGGTAGGATATGTAAAGTCCGCCGGTGGCAGAATCCATCCATGGCAAAACCTCTTTTTCGGCTCAAATCCAAGATGGCCGACATCATACAGGGTCTAATATTCAAATGGACCTAATTTTGGAACTAAGCAACATAAAAACATGCTTGAGGTGTCATCTTCAACAAACTTTAGGATGTCCATTCGTTTGGTGACACTGTGGAGGTTTTTGTTCGCATGGTGTTCACTCAAAGATCACTGATCTACATATTTTAGATAAATGCCCAAGTTCGGATCATCTCCCTGTAGGACTTGCTATCTTCACTTTTGTAACTGCAGAAAGTCAAGACAATGTCTCTGCGACAAAGTGTGCTGATAAAATTGTTCCTATTTTTAAATGGTCTAAAGCACCAAATCCTAGAATATTGAAAGAGTAGTGCTGTACATCTGGACAAAGTAGTAATCCCAGAATCATTTACATGCATTAACATTGATTGCTCAAATAGACAGCATATATGTGACATCGATAAACTACTTGATTATATAAGCACTGCACTTCAGGAATCCAGTCTTGAAACTATCAGTACATGCAAAACAATATTATGTAAAGATTATATTGTACCTGGCTGGTACGCTTTGTCCCCAGTCCGCATGCGCATGTGATTGTAGAAGAGAGATGGGGGGAAGCACAACTCATATTTGAAGATGTCATGAATGGGGATATCGCCGATACCCGTAACAAGAAGACGCTGGTATAGGTGCTGGGGATCCATCTCGATTCGTTCCCCCGGAAGCAGTTTTGACATGGACAACTGAGGCTAGAGTCTTCACTTGATTCTTCTGGGAGAACTTGTACTCTGCCACAGAATGACTGACGATGGAAGTTAAGATCTTCTCTCCGATACTTTGAGCACCGACCACGTTTACTGACTCCTCTGCCATCAACCTTGTTGAGAGACTAACAAGCTTTTCTGAGGTTGTGTTGAATGGTCCCGAACACCTGAAGCAGCTTCTGTATATCGGACATAGCACGTCGGATGCGCGATGCTGCCAGGTCACGATGCCCATCACTTGCATTCGAACAGAACCCCGCTATCTCGAAAATGGACTGGCTGACATCAGCACATCCGAAAACGAGTACTCTAATTGAAGCCACGGCCGTGCGATAGATTCCCAGTTGACTTAATGCCAGCCATCAGAACTTGTTCTATGAAAAGATCTGTGAATATACCTGACCATGCACCATCGCTTCTCCTGACCGGGAAGAGACCCTTCATGAAAGTTGCATGTACGGAATGAACAGCGCATGAGATGTTGTGTAGTTATTGAGCCCAGCAGCTGCAAGATAAGCCTGCGTATCACACAAAGACTGTAAATACAGGTTCCAGCTTCATATACGCGCAGATCGGATGAAGGTCCTTAGAATTGCGACCATTCTCTAATACTACATCCACACCCTGGCGGTTGCATGCTTTTGCATTGAGGCACGCCAATCATCAAGCGCAATCTGGATGTGACCGAGTGTGGTGCTCTTGAGTGCATCATCCAGGCTCATTTTCTCCTCCTGTACATTTGTCACTAGCTGAAAGATACAAGCAAGAAGAGCAACCGCGTTTAAATCACCTGAAAAAAGACACAAGGTTATAATATATGTTATGCATAAATGCTGATAAGAAATACAATTAATTGGATAGAAATGTCACTGTTTGTACGTATATAGCATGCATGTAGACATCTAGTTTGTGCAGTTCATACAAAACTGACCTGCATGTGCCTGAGGAGTGGTCCCAGGTGGGTCGGAGGAGCTCGAATGCGCGGAGGTCCTACTTGTCTCAGACATGCCTTGCTCCGATGAGAGGCCTGAACAACACACACAAGTCCATAGTATAACTTCTGGCATGTAAACTGGATATATAATGAGGAATAAAGACATGTGCATGTGGATATTAATAAAAGTTGGCTTGTAGTTACACACGGTTCTTTATATATTTCTATTGCAGAGTGTTAGGTCGTTTATTTAGATGTGAAATTATGTGATAACTAATACTAGGTTCCTCGGAAAATGAAAACTACCTGTAAGATCCGGCATGGGAAGTACAATACGCCGCAGACGACTCGACATGGGTCGATCCCCAATGATCATGAGCGCGATCCAATATGTCAGCATGGTAGGCACTTCAACTATAAATTAAATATCATGCATCATCTTAATTTTTGTGAAATTTCAAAAACAAAAAGTATTGAAACTTCGACGTTCCGTGGATAAGACGCCCGCAATAAATGAGGTAAATGACCTATCAAAGAACGCCACGACGAGTTAAAGCAAAAAGCTGCCCACGTGCCGAGTAAAGGTAACGGCTTTGCGTGGAACGGCACGCGCCCACGGAAAAACTCGCGGTCGGCAAGTTTTGTTGCAGTCGCCATGTATAGTCGGAACAATGAAGTGATCGTAGTCAATAGTTGGAAATGACACATCAAACGTATTTCTAGGTCGATATACACAATTTTGGCCACATTTAGGGTCACATTTTAGTCAATTTTGACGTTGACCTTGACCTTATCGCATAACCTTGACCTCTAACGACCTCCAAAGTGTCACCAAACGAATGGACATCCTAAAGTTAGCTGGAAATCACACCTCAAACGTGTTTTATGTCGCTTTGTTCCACAATTAGGTCCATTTGAATATTAGACTCTGTAATGTTGGCCATCTTGGATTTGAGCCGAAAAAGAGGTTTTGCAATGGGTGGATTCGGGTGGGGTTTTTTTTGTGGTGAGACATACCACCAACGAACCCATTTCAGGTGAGAAAGCTTTGTTAACATTTTTGCCCAACCTCTTTGGACCGCGATCACTTCGTTGCTGCGACTAATATGAATGAGTCATGTTACTTTAGTGTACTCGTGTATTTACATACCGTGTCCGTGGTCAATAAAACATAACTAGAGTGCCACCTACAACGTCAATAGTATCGTTGGTTGTTATGACCTACCTCGAATGTTTTCCTTTACCGTCTGCTGCACCGTGCAGTCATATTCCAGGTTAATCCATGTGTATACGGCCCTCATTCTTTTGCTCTAAGAGTAGATAGCGGAAATGGTGCTTCCCGACAGAACTTTACGTAACTTCCTAGTTACATAATTTCGCCGCCGCGCGTCGCCACGGTTCAGCGTAGCAGCCAAACAAGATCCCTTCAAAATCGGTTCTGATACGATCAGCGTCTTGACAGTGGTTTGATGCCAGGCGGTCCGAAATGTTGACAGGTGGGTTTATGACGCGTATGAGTGTCCAATCGGCATTGTGGGCTGATTTCACTCACCAGAGTTCCAAACGGAACAACTAGTCAACAAATATCGTGAAATGGCCGACAGGGACCCAAATGGGTGCAAATTACGGTTTTCTGTCATTGTACCGCGTTCAATCTGGAACTCATTCAACTTTTTCCCAGTTTAATGTATCTGCGCAGGCGTGACACTGCCGTGTGTAATTATTTCCTACTGAATTAACTTCCCCTTTCTTTTGGTGTTCAATTCTATCGTGTTCTCGTCTACTGACTTGCGAGTAACCTGCTTTAATCCGACGAACGTCGCTGTGTGAATATTGCAAAACAATACTACACCAGCGCATTTGGATTGATGACATTTCAGGTCAATGCTCTATTACAATTCACTCTACTACTTTGGCGAAAACAAAAGGAACGTTTCTACAGTGCATGTGGCTATTCTGCAGCATCGCCGTCGGGGAATTGCCGGCAGTGATCAATTGATACGGGCGAAATCACTCTCCCACGACGCTTAGGACGCGGTTATTTGTGGTTATCTAATTCCCCAACGATGCTTTAGATTAGCGGGAAGACATCGTTGGCTAGAGATCGAGAGACTTCTAAGCATAATACAACAAGGCAACCTTTGCATCTACGCCATCTGCGACATGGCGTATTCATTTCGGTTATGAGTTTTGTAATAAATAGCTCGCCACAAATTAAAAAATATGTAAATCACCGAAGAAACTATTGACCGGCATTCTTTTGCGGCGGTATGGTTCGGTATTTTCTTACATGCTATCTACTTCTTCTTCTTCCCCTTGCTCCCTTGAGTGAAGGGGTCCACTTCACTCGGTAACGTCGTCAGTTTTGTTTACTAGTGCTCTCTGTCTTTGCTTTTGCTCGTGTATATAGTATACCCATCTTAGTTTGGGTCTTCCCCTTCTTCTTCTTCTTCTTATTCCTCTTATTCGCCTTCTTCTTCGTCTTCGTCTTCTTCTTTTTCCTCTTCTTCTTCTACCTTCATTTTCTGTTTTTCATTCTCACTTTTCACATTTTTCCTCACTCATTCTTTGTAAATTATATTATATTGATTTCCCTTCTGAACATGGTGAGAAGGCTTTAATTAGAATGGTTTGGTCATGTCGTATGAGCAAGAGGCGTTGGTAAAAGAATCCTACTATATACTGTGAACGATGGGCGGAAAGTGAGTGAAAACAATTCAAGTTGAAAACGTCATAGAATGAACTGGACTCAGTTACTTATGGAGCCTGGAGGCGGCGGTGTTTCCCCAACCACAGCTTCTGTCAAGGGAGATGTGAAGGTGAAAGAGATATTGTCGAACATAATGGGCCGTTTCAACTATTCGCCTCTTCTCCCCTCTGTTTCGTCGTCTTCCTCCAGACGAGTGGCAATCCTCCCCTCCGCTGCATCGACTACTGGAAAGAGTGCTATGGTTCCGTGAATATCTTTCATTGACGATGCTTTTTAATTTGTTGTTTTAATAATGTTCCAAAGCGCTCCTTTATGTCGAGTTGGCCATGGCACGTTCCTGAAATTGTGAAATCAATGGCGCCATGGCGATGGCATGGCGATAGATGTAACGATCATCAAAAATGTCAACAGCATATCCCCTTGCAGCACATTTCGTGAAGTAGCATCGTTATGGTGAACATTGATGTGTGTCATGACACTCATCTCCTTTTCGTACCACTCCCTCCATATTGCATTATCAGTATTAATGTCGGCCTGGAAGTCATTACAATGGCACCGTTAATTTTTACGGCTCTGTTGTTACATTTGTACTACCTACGAAGCATACGAGTTGATATGATAATCTGCCTCCAAGCACACATTCTGAAAGGCACGTAGGACATCTTCACCGAACGGTTTTAACAAAACGATTCTATTTCAGACCCCCTCCCCTGCTATATGAAACAAAGAGTTACATTGTCTTGTTGATACCCTTCAAAATGTCGTCTTCTTTCTTGTTGTAGCCGGCACTCCTCCTCCTGCCGTCCTCGTTGCTCCTGTAGTCCTGGGTGATGCTCACCTCGATATTGGTCCTTGGTATGTTGTTTATATTTGTGTTTCAGTCACTGCCCCTGAACTGCCGTCTCTACCACCCGTCTCTACTACCAGTTGGTCCAGTCACTGCTCCTGCACTGCCGTCTCCACCACCCGTCTCTACTCCCAGGTGGTGCAGTCATTGCTCCGGCACTGCCGTCTCCACAACCCGTCTCTACTCCCATGTGGTCCAGTCACTGCTCCTGCACTGCCGTCTCCAACACCCGTCTCTACTCTCAGGTGGTTCAGTCACTGCTCCTGCACTGCCGTCCCCACCACCCGTCTCTACGCCCATGTGGTCCAGTCACTGCTCCTGCACTGCCGTCTCCACCACCCGTCTCTACTCCCAGGTGGTCCAGTCACTGCTCCTGCACTGCCGTCTCCACCACCCGTCTCTACTCCCAGGTGGTCCAGACACTGCTCCTGCACTGCCGTCTCCACCACCCGTCTCTACTCCCATGTGGTCCAGTCACTGCTCCTGCACTGCCGTCTCCACCACCCATCTCTACTCCCAGGTGGTCCAGTCACTGCTCCTGCACTGCCGTCTCCACCACCCGTCTCTACTACAAGTTGGTCCAGTCACTGCTCCTGCACTGCCGTCTCCACCACCCGTTTCTACTCCCAGGTGGTCCAGTCACTGCTCCTGCACTGCCGTCTCTACCACCCGTCTCTACTACCAGTTGGTCCAGTCACTGCACCTGCACTGCCGTCTCCACCACCCGTCTCTACTACCAGTTGGTCCAGTCACTGCTCCTGCACTGCCGTCTCCACCACCCGTCTCTACTCCCAGGCGGTGCAGTCATTGCTCCGGCACTGCCGTCTCCACAACCCGTCTCTACTCCCATGTGGTCCAGTCACTGCTCCTGCACTGCCGTCTCCAACACCCGTCTCTACTCCCAGGTGGTTCAGTCACTGCTCCTGCACTGCCGTCCCCACCACCCGTCTCTACGCCCATGTGGTCCAGTCACTGCTCCTGCACTGCCGTCTCCACCACCCATCTCTACTCCCAGGTGGTCCAGTCACTGCTCCTGCACTGCCGTCTCCACCACCCGTCTCTACTCCCAGGTGGTCCAGTCACTGCTCCTGCACTGCCGTCTCCACCACCCGTCTCTACTACCAGTTGGTCCAGTCACTGCTCCTGCACTGCCGTCTCCACCACCCGTTTCTACTCCCAGGTGGTCCAGTCACTGCTCCTGCACTGCCGTCTCCACCACCCGTCTCTACTACCAGTTGGTCCAGTCACTGCTCCTGCACTGCCGTCTCCACCACCCGTCTCTATTCCCAGGTGGTCCAGTCACTGCTCCTGCACTGCCGTCTCCACCACTCGTCTCTACTCCCATGTGGTCCAGTCACTGCTCCTGCACTGCCGTCTCCACCACCCGTCTCTACTCCCAGGTGGTCCAGTCACTGCTCCTGCCTGCCGTCTCCACCACCCGTCTCTACTCCCAGGTGGTCCAGTCACTGCTCCTGCACTGCCGTCTCCACCACCCGTCTCTACTCCAATGTGGTCCAGTCACTGCTCCTGCACTGCCGTCTCCACCACCCGTCTCTACTCCCAGGTGGTCCAGTCACTGCTCCTACCTGCCGTTTCCACCACCCGTCTCTACTCCCTGTACCTCTCGCACTTGTTCTCCATTCCTCACCCAATCCCGTCAAACATATTTTTGCATTATCCTCCCAGCAGAGTCCAGGATTTTCTCTTCTCCTTTCGTCTTTCACTTCCAGGGCGTCTTCGCTGTCTGTTTTCCTGCTGTTCTTTTCACGTGTCCAACTCGCTTGAACCGACTCCACAGCAAATTCTTCTTGAAACTTTCTTCCAAACTAACCTCCTCCCTCCGCTAAACACGCCATTCAGTGTATCTGTCCCAGCGTAAAACGGCAGTCGTTACATCACCTTACCTTCTGGCTACGTTCTTTGTCTATCCCAGTTGGTCTCTTTCGTTTATAAAAGTTGTTCATCATGTCGTGTTTGGACGACCAACTTTCTTCTTTCCTTCGGGCATCCATGCTTTTGCTCTCAGGCAGTGGCTGTTTTTTTCTTCTTCTAAACTCATGGCCAATCCTCGTTCACCGTCTTCTTTTTACTTCCACGGTGATCTTCTCTTCTTCCGTTATATAAAAATCTCTGTTTGATTGATTGAGTGGTTGATTTATTGCATTTTACTTATTCCAACAGCAGAAACATAAATTATACATATATATATATATATATATATATATATATATGTACGAATGTGTGTGTGTGTGTGTGTGTGTGTGTGTGTGTGTGTGTGTGTGTGTGTGTGTGTGTGTGTGTGTGTGTGTGTGTGTGTGTGTGTGTGTGTACGAATACTAAGATACACATTTTACAATAACAATTTACATAATATCAACAAAATACAAAACAAATCGTTGTGGGATGGGAGACTCCACACTAAGACCAAAATTGGTCGCTATCATGGGAGCTACCCAAATTTAAAAATAATATTATCTTTATGCATATATTCCTTCCTTTTATATAACAAAACAAATCTTTTTTTTCAAAATAGTTTTTTAGATTACCACCTTAACGTTACCACCTCAACGTTACCACCCTTATAAACTGTTATCGGAAATAATAGTTTTGGCAAGAGTACACCAATGTATGTTGCTAAACAAAGCAGCTGCTAAACCCTCCTCCACTTGAAAACAAATTCATCCGGTCTCGCACATCGTTGTTATGAGGTCATCGCCTATAACGATGCGATTTCATACGCTCTACTTAGAAAGATACGTCGTCTTATTTAGGTGCATCCTTCTCGGGACAATGTAAATAATCAATAATCGTCAAATTCTGTTATTTTGTTAACGGGACAGTTATTAAAAAAATATATATTTAGCCCCAGACGTTCACATTAATCTTAGTCATAATCCTATATCAAAAGTAAATAACAAAACGGTCTTTGTATTGATGGTGGAGATTCTCAATAGTTTATGGGAATTATTATTCTCCGACATTTACAAGAATAAACATTGAATAAAAGCCGCGCAACCTTTGCAAACATGTTTACCGGCTACGACGAATTTTGTTGCCGTGTAGCCACTATTTGTCGCTGTTTCCCCAATGGTTGTCGCCATTTTGAGTTATCATGTCATTGTGTTGACCAAGATTGTTGACATTTTGGTTGTCACCGTTCTGCTTTTTCTGGAATTATCGGAGCTCACTACTGACGAATTTGAGCGACAGCGCGACGATTTTCGTGAACATTGATTTCTAAAGTTGCTTCTGCTCCGTTAAAACATATTAAAATGTTGGGTTGTCAGTATGTTATATTATAATATACTTTATACTGTGTAACATGGTTTCACGATACAAAAAGTTCGGATTTATCTCCCTTTAATGTAGGTATGTATATACAACATGTCCATTTGGCCGGATATGTCGGACACGTCTGCAACATTGCGACACATATGACATATATTACGTATGCACATATAATATCGAAATCATTACTTCGTTCTAGCAAGTAGTGCCATTACATAGTTTGACATTTATCCATTTGATGGCACAGTTGGATTACGCGAGCTTCGACGGTAGACGTTAAATGACAGCACCGTCAATCAATAGTCGACAACAATACATTTTGCTCAAACGTATCGTGTGACAAAGCGAAAATAAAATACTAGACAGATGGAAATAAATGATGCGTGAAGATAGTGTGGGAAAAATAAATCATGAGGAATGCATTTTGATCACAATTTCGAAAGTTAGGTATCATTATGGCTGAAATTAAGACACTGTGTTTAAACATAATACCCGTCTTAAGGAAGTTAACTACGATATATACAACATTACGTCATATTTTATGAGTAGACAACAATACAATGACACAGCGGTTCTTAACCCCTGGATCGCAACCCAAAATTGAGTCGCCAGGCCATTTTAAGTGGGTCTTTATTGACTGTCCGAACGGTCCTGTATTGTCCCGCTTGTCCATACCAGATGCACTCGAGACAAATAATTCATGCTAACTGCAGCATGAATTTGAAATTCCGTGTGATATAAAAGCATAATTATGTCATTTCAAATGTTACCGAAAAAGCGTCGTGCACGCACTAGGCGAAAAATCGGTGCCGTTTCGCGTCAGACCATATAAGCCCTAAACGTACACTTTCATATACATGTAGTGTTTTAATAAGCATGTTATATAGTACAATCGGTTGTCAGCCGGCTTATTATCACCAGTATGAAGTAAGTTAGCATAGGGTACATCAAACATTGTTGAAATCGTGCGATCTTCCAGACTCCGCCCGCCAGCTTTGCTTTCGATTTGCGAGGAGTCATCTTTCTACGTCTACAAAATAATGAACGGCGCTGATTTGCAGATTTATCCGTGTTCATCGGGCAATTGTAGTAACAAATTGTGTTTTCCGTAGTCATTTATTTATGTTACAGCTAGTTGTTTTTATCAATATTTATTTTATTATTTATATAAAGTTAAATGTTTAGCAATTCCCGGACCTGAATTTGGGTCGCAGCCAAAAAAAGGTTAAGACTCGCTGCGATAACGCAACACTGCCAGATAGCGGTATATCTATTCATTCGAACAACACCTCACTTATTGCGAGTATACTATCCGTTCACACATATCCACTACTGTGTAGTCAGGCACACACACACACTCACACAAACAAGCAAACAAACAAACAAACACACACACACGAACACACACACACACACGCACATACACACACGCACACACACGCGCGCACACACACCCACGCACACTCACACACACTCACACACACACACTCCCTCTCTCACACACACACACGCGCACACACACACTCGCACACTCGCCCACACACACACTCACACACACACACACACGCACACACACACACACTCACACATACACACACTGTCTCTCACACACAGACACAGACACACACCACCACACACACACACACACACACACACACACTCTCTCTCTCACACACACACACACACACACACACACACACACACACACACACACACACACACACACACACACACACACACACACACACACACACACACACTCTCTCACACACACACACACACACACACACACACACACACACACACACACACACACACACACACACACACACACACACACACACACACACACACTCACTCACTCACCCACACATGCAGACATGTCAATACATTTCCTGAAGTACGTTACCACTGTCTATTGTTAGTTTATCGACACGTTGTAGTGTTTATGGAGGGTTGCTCGTCTTGTAGACTCAGAGGAATCATCGTAGAGGCCACAATCTCACAGTTGCTATTGGCAACAGAGTAGTGAAAACCGTTGAAGCGTACAAACCAGTGTAGATATTGTCATTATTGACCTTTAACTGTTCTACATTTGTACTCTTCGCGGGAGGTGGCTTTAAGCTGGCAGTTAAGCAGCAATTAAAACAAGGATTGCGCTCATGAGAGGCGCCTGAATTATACTAGAGCCCTGCTTTATCGTTGGTTATTCGCACACACACACACACGCGTGCACGCAACATCTACGCAGCCCTACAAAAGGACAATGTAACTTCCTTGTCGCTGTTCGTTACGCATTTCGATTTCACCCACTAACACATAATTGATGAGTTGCTTTTTCATTCAAAATGCATTAACGGAGATGTATTCTGGTATGGTTGACTTCCGCAATACATAGCCAATACATAGCCAATACGCACATTCAATCTCAATAGCACAATCACTTCGATGATCAAAACGGTATATTTAAATATATGATGTCCGTCCCTCGTTTATTAACAATAATTATTTTATGTATATACCCATTGTTTGTAATTACTAGTATAAATATGTTGACGGTATACTTCCACATTTTGTTTAGTAAGTCCGAGACAATGATCGCCATTAGAAAAATTAGCCCGCAAAATGTTCAAATTGTAAACACAACACTAAAATACGAAAAACTCTGTACTGCTTGTAACTGGCACTTATTGAGGAGGCAATACCTTTGAAATTCTTGGTTCCCACACACGAAACCACAAGTCGGGCGAAGTATAATTGACTCAGCAAATGTCATGCTAATAATTACCACCCCTGGCTCCGGGTAACGGGAAAGGCAACTTCCATTTAACCATGACAATTGGATTATCATTTATATTGCATTAAATGTGTACCTGAATGATGAATCCTTAGCCTTAAGCCAGCAAATTGATGAGGCGAATTTAAATGGAAAACACGTGCACAGAATTCACCTTCGGCATCATTACACGGCGGTGTCACTTGAAGAACGTGTCAGTTTCTCCTTCAATTACGTGAATCCATCCCACCAACAGCAGAGTGGTACACTTTCACGCGACCAACCTCCGTAAACTTGGAGAGAGGAAATAGTCAAATCAGAACTAGAGTTAAAACAATGGGCACAATCCTGAGGTTGAGTCGTCGTTTCAGTCTCAGATTCCAAAATATTTTCCTCAATTAAAAAATCTATGGTATCGTCGTGTAACCCGTCGTGTAGTGGATGGCATGGCCAGAGGACTTCCTCCTCACCCCACCCCCACCTCCACGTCCAAAATAGAATTTCTACAGTGATCTGGAGGCGCTGAGGAAGACGATGTAATTCTGGAAGACGACAGGCGTTTCCGTCTAGAGAGTGATCGACATATGTTCCACAGGGTTGTGTTTGCACTCTTGTTGCTACCAATCTTGTAACGGTAGTGCATTTAGGTCGTTGTGAGAGACAACACTCAACCATCACAAATTCCCACGTGTCATATGTAATAACATGGTCATCAAAATATACTGATTGTATACTACAACCAATTGCCTGAGCGTGTCACAAACACTGACAATGTATCAATAATGGGTCAACTAAAACACATTGGCGCATTTAAATTGCTTGGCGACAACGGAATGTGCGATTTGGGACAGATTCCGACGTAAAAACAATTTTGACGTTGGAACAACACGCCGTGATGCGATCTGCTTAAGCTGTTTGTATGTATGACATTTTTCTGACGGATGTACACACAAGGGCAAGCCTTTGTAATTGGAATTGCGTTGGCTTATTTGCGGTTTCCAGTATCGCTGGAACATAGTCATCATGCAAATCTAGTTATTTGAAGTGAAATGAACAGCAGTGCAAGAAGGTGCTCGTAAAACTTGCACTCTTGCCGAAATCTAAAAAATTGTGATATGTCAGTCAACTGGAGCCAAGTTCGTGAAACATGTGTGTCCGTGCGGTTGTCCACCAGCAAAAGTAGTACAAGAATACGTTTGTGAACATTTGGATAGAATCTTAAAATTAACTAATTATTGTTGCGAACATGAAAATGATTGCTGCCGTTTTCTATGAGGTTTAAGTACGATTTGTTAGCAATTTTGTGGGAAAATATGAAATAATTATTTACAAATTATAAGTAAATATACAAACAGAAAGAACTCAATATAATAATGGTATGGTACTACTGGACATGTCCATGCGATGCCATACGGTGAGTATGGCACGTTAGATGCATGTGCAGTACGTTCTTACTGACTCTAGTTTCGCTGAACTCGGAGAGACAATTACGAGAGTCATGCCAACAACCCAATGCCCGAGTGAGCAACATACAATGCGTGAGATTAACAGGTTTCTCCTTTTCGCATTTCTAAATAGCTTGGCATCTTCTTCTTTGAAGACCTGCCTCTATAATCTTGCATACATGCAAGAGCTCCCTGACCTATCCAGCCACATGTTAACAACTATAATGCGACTTACTGATTTTGAGATTGAGCAACCCTGTTGTATTGGTGTGTCTCTGAGCTTGGCCTACAAGCGTCACCAGTAAATCACATGAGATATGTAGCCGGCTTCATGAAACAATTACTTAGCGTCACGTGTTTGAGTAAACTCTTATGCTCGCTTATATTAACAAAATCACGTCCTTTACTAAGACAATCATCTTAGCGTTAAGTACGTCCTTAGCCGCTTCATGAAACCGGCCCCTGGTGGTTATGGATGTTTGTGCACGAGCAGCATTGACATTCCATTCATGCGTATTACTGCCGACCGTGCGACGGAACACCTTAGCGAATCTATAGTTTAATAATTAGCTACTTTACTATGTCTGTTGTTGTCGAAATGAAGTGTCATTTATTATACAAAGGATATGGGGTTCCCAAATCCTGCTCCCAAAGGTCAATCAATGTTTGTCTGACTGCCCTTCTTCCGCAGTGTGTGGACACTTAGATGCGGTTTCCAACAACACGTCAACTACGCGGCAACATCACCTTTCTTCGTGTATATATCAGCATTCTGTCCACAGAACAAAGTCCGTGAAGCATTCATGGACTTTGTCGACGTGCATTTGATTTGAAACCTCTAAGATAAAATGCCAAACATCACTCTGCTCTCATGGAGTGTTAACGATGTCATAGCAGTATCAGTCAAGGAAGACAAAAGACAATGATGATGAGCCATATCTACGGGAATTAGAGCCTATAAAGTTGAACATTCGACTCGCATCAAAGACGAGAAAATGCTCCTCGCAAGCAATGGGAGTAAAGATCTACTGACTTTGTTCTTAGCTCAGAAGATCGTGGACACCACTTTCTTGCCAACGATGTTGTGGGTTTGATGACGGCATCAACTGTCGTTACAAAATATAAATGTCGTGAAACAACAGAGACAAGCTCAAGCGAACCGGTAGGCACTGTCATGATTCTGCACGGCATAGCGTCAAGTCCGTATACATTAATAATAGACACATGTGCTCCTCTTGGCTCTGAGCAGAGTGTCACAACTTGGCAGCAATGCAGCAATGATCATGAACACGTGGTCCATAGAAAGTAACCGCTTTATATTAAATAGTTGTTGCTGGATTCGACACGACCTAATATTGACTCTTGCGCGTTCCGGTTCACGATAATGCTTTAAAATTTTTGTATGTTGCACATCTGAACTGAAGAGTTCACGAGAATGCAGACGCTGTACAAGTTTATTACTATTATTGTACAGGGAAAGTAGAAGGAACGGTGTCTCCCAGTTTCAAATCCTGCATTACTCAGTGCGATGTCTAGCCTAGGTGTAGAAGAGAAACCTTCTACCGAAGTAAGTGACACTTGTGAATAATCCGTATGCTCCTCGGATCGCAACAATCCGCAATAAGCCCAAGATCAGAGATGATATCATCCAAAGCGTGGGCAAACTCCCACCTACCACAGTTGTTTGACAGAAACATGTATGACTCATGTACATACACGTAAATTGGCTCAAGACCTTGTCTTGCACCCAGA